>CM031568.1:1948150-2548150 GCA_018467065.1 Ephestia elutella | reverse complement strand
AATCATCGGTGAAATCAATAATTAGTCAGGTCATCCAAAGTGACGATGTTTGACTACACCAAAACCTCAAATGATACATTCTAATGACTTCAGGTAAGAAATAGACTCAATGAAGTTTGGTCTTTAATATAAATTCAGACTAAACACTCCCACAAAATGTGTTTAATTATACTATTTTATTATCATAACATAGTATATTTTTAACATTTGTCGTATCTACCTTTGACAGTCCATCAGTAAAGGTACCATAAAGGCGTTTTGGCACTTACGTCATTGTGCTCATTATAAGTTAAGTAAACTTGTACGATTTGTATTTCTGACCCATAAGGTACCTTATGTTAATGGTGTTCATGCACCGCCATTTATGTTAGGTTGCCTGGAAGAGATTGCAGATGCGATAAGGCCGCCTATTGTACGTATTTTACCAATTATAAGTCTCAATTTGTATCCTTTACGTGTTTTAGTGCAATAAAGCATTTTTACTTACTTACCTAGTACACCTACACCTTGTCCAAACCTCTATTGAACCATCCGTAGTGTGAAATACGCCTGTCTGGACCTCTTTTAAACTTTTCGTAGTGTGAAATACGCTTTAGTGCATGCCATTTTCCGTTCCAAGTACTCTAGCGCGATGTGTTCGCGGTTGAGTTTTATTTTGTAGCTCAGTCGTTCTTGAGGATTTCCCTATCATTGCACAAGAACTGTTTTCACTATACACGATTCAGTGAAATATTACGTTTGCGACAGAATTTCTTGGTTATTTCTGTGTTGGAAAAGCTAAAACCTTATTGCTAATTACATTAAATTCTTATTTTTTTAATTGCTCAAAGTCCAACACAAAACAAGTATTCTACTACACGTTTACTGACATAAAAGCTACGCTGAATTAGATGGAAACTTGCCATAAATTACGAATAGCTCAGTGTAGCAGCCCAAAAGACCATTGCCCCAACGGTGGGGATGAAATTAAGAATACGGACTTTGTAGCGCAGTAGTCTATCCTATAGACCAAGAGGTCCCAGGTTCGGTCCTCGGTTTAATCAGAAAGGCACATGGGTCACATCCTGGTGGGGAACATCAACAGAGAAATCTGAAATAATATAAGTCGTGCCAGATTGTCGTCAATTTTGGGCCAGGAGGCTTATACCCAGCAGCGGATCATGGAAGGCTGACAATGATGATGGACCAAATAAACGCTTCACTTTTGGTAGGTACATCAAGATTAACTTAAGATAATTTTTTGACCATTTTGCATATGTATCTATTTGTATGTATATTTATTACTAGCTGCCGCCCGCGGCTTCGCCCGCGTGAGTTTCGCTTAGATGCAAAATCTCTCTTGGAGCTTTTCATCAGATGTTCTACATCTTCAATTGTTATACGTCATCAGAAAATGCTCATCAGGTTGAACGACTTTTGTTAAGGCACCATTTCCATATTTCTTATAGTTTAGCTGTTCTGTTAAGGTTCTTCATCAGGTGTTCCAGTTTTCAAAATAAATTATAGCCTTAATGTTGCCCAGGCTTAAAAGCTATACAACAAAAAAAGTTTCATTCAAATCGGTTCAGTACTTTCGGAGATTAGCGTGATCATACATACAGACAGACAGACAGACAAGAATATCCAAAAAAAATTTTTTGCATTCTATTATTCTTTTTAAGTGTCCCTGTATCCATTTTAGTCAAAAATACTAAATGTACAGACAAAATATTTTTACTGTTTTATTATATGTATAGATAATTTATTTTATTATCTCTAATTGTTTCCATAACATAGTTTCAGTAAAATACTAAGTTGGCGACTGAAATGTCCTGGTATTTCCGCTCTGAGAAGGCAACAATCGGAGTGGAAAATCCTGTAACATACGTCTCGCCGGTAGTCAACATATGTATTGACATAGTATGTAACTCTAGTCATCTTATATTTTAAGGCAAATGACATAATTTATATTAGTCAAATCTCTGTGGACATCATAAAGCTTTTAAACAATTTTGGTCCAAAATGTGAAAGTGCCGGCTAAAAATCATTTTACCCCCCTTACCTTTATAATGTTAGAGATTTCTTTTCTGCGTATTATTTTATTTCAATCCCTTATATTAATTGTAAGAAGCGATCCGAAAAAATTTCAAACAGTTTCCTTTCCTATTTCATAAAAATCATTAAAAATAATTTCTCCTTTTCAGTAATAAAACCTCTTCACGCTTTATCTACTGAATTAATCTTCCTGAAATTTCGCATACACTTAGTTAGAAGTACTAAGAAGGACATAGGGTACCTTTCATCCCGGGAAAAAGCACTGTTCCCGTGGAAAATTCACGTGGGCGAAGCTGCAGGCATAAGCTAGTAAGGAATAAAGATGAGAAACTGTAAATGTACCCGTATAATTTCTCTTTTACATATAGGTACTTAGAATATACATTTAATATTCCCAAAGGAGAGCTATTTCCACACTGCTTCCTTATTTGCCTTTTACCAATTAACGCCAAGTTATATGGCTCCCTAATTAAATTTACCACATATTGTATGAATTCACTCATATCGTTTGTACAGCCAACATCACATCTTCATATTGAGCTGTTTTCATCAGTGTTATTACGTGGAATGAAACACATGCAACGACTTCCTTTGTCTTTCGCACAATCATAAAATATTCTTTTTCGCCTCCGATTACGAAGGTTTTTTGCTGTCCTTACTGGAATCTATTATTAATAAAACTTTTTTCCAAAAAAGTGAACCGACTTCCATCATAAAACTTAAAATCATGAAATAACAATAAAGAAAAATGTATTAGCATGCTACCTACTGAATGAGGTGAAGTCGGTGCCAAGTGCAGTGCAGGACTATGTAATTGTTTAGCTAGGCATTTTGTATATGTACATGATTCTAATGTTAATTTAGATTATTTAATATTCAATTTGGCACCGACTTCACCTCATTCAGTAGGTAGCATGCTAATACATTTTTCTTTATTGTTATTTCATGATTTTAAGTTTTATGATGGAAGTCGGTTCACTTTTTTGGAAAAAAGTTTTATTTTATCATTTTTAGTGCTTCTACACCTTTTCATTTTCTTTAATAAAAACTTAAACTTTTCTTTCACTGGTGGCCGAAAATAAAGAATTAAGAATTCGAAACTTTTTATGTCAGTTTGATTTGAAATGTCAGAACATGTCAAATTGTCTATTATTTTTGGCACATAAATAGACCGTGAGCACGCGACGACCAAACCTTCCTTATTTTAAAAATGCTGAATATTTCTCTGCGTGGTATATACGAGTAAAAAATATTAGCGACTAGGTATGAAGTTTGGATCTTAGTTGCTTATGCAGGTAATATGGATAGCAAGGATGATTTTTATAGGTATAAAAAGCACCCTTGGGGCCTTCCAAAGTAATATTAAATTCAGCTTTTATAATAAAACAAAAATTCAGCTTTTATAAATAACAAATTCAGCTTTTATAATAAAACAAATAATTTAGTAAACTACAATGTCTAGCAGGGGTTTATATCTGCACCAATTGCCTGGTAATGGATGGCGTGATTTCTTATATTATTAGGAATAAAATCTTTAAAAAACTTTACTTTAAGGAAATTTAGTTACCACTTTAAATGTTATTGCTACAAATAATCTGCCTAAGTAATCATGATCCAACTTTTATAGTCGCTAATCGCTATTTCTATGTTTGGAACATACACAGAATCTTTAGTTTTAATAAAATAAGGAAGGGCATGCTATCGCGGGTTTTTGCTCTATAATGCAATATTGGTATTTTTATATTTTGTTAGGTATTTTTAAAATTACCGAACAGATTCTGAAGTGGTTAAAATGGGACCAACTTGGGTATATATCATTACGAATAAAAAAACAATTTCGGAAATCAGTCCACTGTAGGCGGAGAAATTGGCGAACATACATAAAAAAAAAACATACATACATCGAAACATATAACCTCTTCCTTTTTTGGGAAGTCGGTTGAAAATAACCGAGGCGAGGGAGGGGAGTTTTAGACATTCAAATCTGGGACAAAACATGCTTAAAATTAGTAGGTTTTAAAATGGATATAAACCAAAACCAGAGGCTTGCTTCTGGGTAAGCTCGCTACCGTAGACCTCATCTCTGTCCTCGGGCAAGATTGTGGTCAAGAGCAAACCCATCTTTTGTAAGAAAAAAAATATTTTTTAGGGCAAAACAGGGTGTGGTCCTGGATTTTTATGTCAGATGAAACTGTAGGTGAATACGCAGTAAATCATAGAAAAATTACGTGATTTTGAATCCCACAGGGTATGTTGAGTAGTTTCGTAGTTGTTTGGTAACTATATTCATGTTTAAATCACCTGAATGTCCGATAAAAAGGGTCATTGTCGTTCTTTGTGTGTCACGTTAGTAGTCCTCGTGTCGGCTTTTTGTCGCGAATCAAAGGGCCTCGCCTTCCCTCGCGAGGGGAGACGAGTGCATCCCTGTACACTCGCGCTTCGTTCATTCTACCTCAAAACGTCATGGCGTTAAGTAGTGCGTAAAGTCTACATATTATAACCCCCCGTAAAGGCAATTCATGTCAATATGTGGAACCAAGAACCCACCTTGTTTAGTGTTGGGTATGGTAGGATATTATGAGCTACGCCTGAGAAGGGAGCTTAGTATGGTGGCATATATATTTAAATTAATTCGCGGTTACAATATGGAAATGCTTAAAATAATGCAATTCTGCGTTCCGAATAGATACGTGGAGCGTCAAAGGCAGACACGCCTTTTGAAGGTACCTCTCGGACGGACCAATTTGATGAACAAGTCTCCGCTGGCACGCGCGATACGCACCCTGAATTTGATCGCGGATAGGATATCTTCCAGTGTACTCAGTGTGAATTTACAAAGGTTGCCATTAATCTAATAAGTTATGTTGTAAATAACTGATATACCTATATATGCTTTTCTATTGTATTGGGTAAACTTCTGTTAAAATACATATAAAAATATAAATAGAATAAGTTTGGAGAAATAAATAAATAAATAAAAGAAAAAGAGTTGAATTTTCTCGAAGTTTATCAAAGCGAGCCCATTTAATGGGAGCCATCCGCCATTTCCGTTTAAGTATGCCATTTCTATTTAATATTTTTCGTGTGATAAATGTGCACATAATTATAATAATAGCTCATAGCGCTACAGCTGCCGTAACTTAGAGCGCGTCCATCTCCTCGCCGCCGCTCGTCGTAACTGAATTAATCAAGAATGTACAGGGTCACATTCGTGTAGCGCTCCTCGTGCGAGAGGTTCGTGCGAGGGATAGCGAGGCCCTCGCGCAAGAGTGAACAGCCGCCATAAGACACATATGTTACGTTGGAAAGTGATGTATTTGAAAAAAATGCAGCAGTGGAGTTTGTTGCGCCGCCTCTTTTCCACTTTCGCTTTGGAGGCGGTATTAACCTTAGCTTTAAGTAATTTCCTGACAACTAAGTACTTATATGACAATTTAAAAGTTCTATTTTTAAGCCTACTTAAATGAAGCTATTTCCATAAATTCTTTCATTTAGTGGCGTCTCGCAAATAAAAAAAATAAATGGATTATTAAAAAGTTTGCGATACATGCTTCCATGCTGGTCTGGGAGCGAAGAAAAAACATAGAATGTGCCCGCTGCTTCTCTTCCCGCACAGATTGTAAAAGCCAATCGAGGGAAATGGCTTTAAATTGGGGATTCCTCCACTCATAGGCGATGGGCTAGCAACCTGTCACTATACCTGAATTTCCATTCCATCAGAGAGCCCACTATTGAGCTATGGGTGGCTTTCGAGTCTCACGCTCTGTCTACCCAGTAAGGGATAAAGACGTGATTCTATGTATGTATGTTGTGCAGAGCAACTACGCTCTGCTGCCAGAAAATGTGGCAGAGAGAATCCGGACAAACGAAGCGGCGGGAAGAATTCTGTACCGGAACTTCACCGGGAAAAAACCACCGGTAAAAATAAGTACCGGGAAAAAATCTCCACGCGGCACCACGTTTGCCCGACTAAAACCTAACTAACTTAACGCAGTCTGCTACCACCGTAGCTTATGAAGGGAGCTACAGGGCCCTATATGATAACCTAACCTATAAATTAACTACAATTGAACACTTACCAAATTAAATCTTCTTTCTCTTCGGATCCAAACTTGAGTGTCTTCGGGAAGGGGGAATTCCTAATCACCCTACCTAACCCTTGAGATCTCAATTCCCCATAACAACTAAATAGATTTCTTCCCGTAGTTTCACTCGGGAACAGCCAGATGTGAACAGCCAGCCACGTTTCACCTCTCACAAGAAAAAGTCACAATAACAGAGTTTTTCACAAACACAAATTCAATAGTTATTTAACAAACAGGAAATTCACAATTATCACTCAAACTAAACAACAAGCAAAAGACGCGAGACCGCTCCGCGTATTAAAATCAAACCGATATCGCCCGGGACAATGCAATGGCGGACAACACGCGACGCCATCCACGCTAGCAGTGTGAGAACCCCAAAACGCCTGGCGGCGATAACAGGAAACGCCTGCGTTTAGTTTTACCCAATATATTACAAACATCCCCCCGTCCCGGTCTGAGAAGCAGACCGCTAGCTTACTCTACGGGAAGGCGGGCGAGAGAGGTCACACCTCTCCTTAAAATCGAACCGTCGACCAACACCTCAGCCACACGCGGAGTGCCATCTCCGCCAAGAATCAAACGTAATATGCGAGCTCGTCGCCAAAGCAATGAGGGCAAATTTGCCTCTTTTAACAATACTAAATCACCCTCCTGGGAGGCTCAGTCCTGTCTGTCCACTTCACTCTTTGCTGCAGCAAATGCAAATATTCAAGCGACCAGCGACGCCAAAAGTCCTGGCTCATTTGCTGCAACATTTGAAAACGCGACAACCGATATACGCGTTCATCCCTCCACGGGTATTCGGGCAGGGCATTCAACGGCCCTCCCACCAAAAATGACCAGGGGTGAGAGCTTCCAAGTCATTTGGATCTGGAGATAGCGGACAGAGAGGACGAGAGTTGAGGACCGCCTCAACTTTACAAAACACTGTGGCCAGCTCTTCAAAAGTTAGAGCCGTTTCTCCGATAATGCGGCGGAGGTGGGTCTTTGCGGATTTCACAGCCGCTTCAAAAATCCCTCCCCAATGGGGGCAACTTGGGGGACTAAACTTCCAGGTTATTCCCCTTTGGGCAGCAATTTGACTTAAACTAGTACAATTTTTATCAATAAACACAGAAACATCCTTAAGATAATTTACAGTTCCTTTATAGTTTGTGCCATTGTCAGACCTAATAAGGGAAGGTAGACCTCGACGCGAAACAAAGCGATCCAACGCGGCGACGAAGGCCTCCGTAGTCAGAGCCGATACCACCTCCAAATGGACAGCCTTGGTGGCCAAACAAACAAATACACACAAATAGCCCTTTACAATACGGGCATTACGAAAGGGAGAAGCCTTGATCGAAAAGGGACCGGCAAAATCGGTTCCAACGCCGTCAAACGGCCTCGAAGGTCGGATTCGATCAGCGGGCAAATCACCCATCTGTGGTTGCATCGTGGATGCCTTCAACCTATAACATGCAATACATCGAAACAGGACACTACGGATTGCTCTTCGGGCAGACAAAATCCAAAATTCGCGTTGCAAAATAGCCAACAAAGCATTGCACCCAGCATGGGCGTTACGAATGTGTCGATCAGACACCAAAAGCTGCACCAAGGGTCCGCCCCTGGGCAACAACAGAGGATGGCGAGTCTCATATGGAAGATCCGCCTTACGGAGCCTGCCTCCAACCCGAAGAAGCCCATCCGAGTCGATGTACGGGTTCAAACGAGCGACCGCGCCCTTCAACTTAGCGCGTCCGTCGCGCAAAATACGAAGCTCTGACTCAAACCGTCCGGTCTGCACGACACGGACCCAATGCAACAATGCGCTCCGGCGCTCTTCTGCACCTGCAATCGGCTCCAACCGCTTTGCCTGTGGGTTTCTACAATTATGTATGAAACGCTTAATCCAACTGGTAACACCCAGAAGCTTATCCAAGCTACTATACCGAGCAAGTAGCCAATCCGGCTCCGACGTCGTCTCAGCGACTACAGCATGTACACGGAGCCCAGTCAAACTCAAAGAAGTAACATCTGTCTGACAGACAGGCCAAGATGTTTCTGATCCCATCAGCCACTCTGGACCCCACCAGAGCGGGTGTGACACCAATTCTGGTGCCGTACAACCTCGGGAAGCACAGTCCGCTGGGTTAAGCTCTCCCGGCACATGTCTCCATGTTATATCAATTCCAATATTTTGAATTTGGGAAACCCTGTTTCCAACAAAAACCTCCAAGGTATGTGGGGCCGCGCGCAACCATGCAAGCGCGACCTGGCTATCCGACCAGGCGAAGATGTCTCGTATCTCGACCGTGGCCGCCAGCTCACTGGCAACGTGATGCAACAATTTAGAGAGAAGGTGAGCTCCACTCAACTCAAGCTTGGGAATAGTCAGCCTAGTCCTGATGGGGGCGACCTTGCTCTTCCCTAACAAAAGCGAGACATTGACCCGGCCATCGGCGTCAACTGTCCGCATATAGACTGACGCGGCGTAGCCTCGCTCCGACGCGTCACAAAAGCCATGCAGGCTGGCTCGATATTTCCCGGGGGCAATATTCGACGAGGCAAGGCAATCCGATTGACTTCCTTAATCGATGAAAACAACTCGAGCCAATCATCCAATGGAGAGCCAAACAGCGGCTCGTCCCACGAGACGCCCAAAGTCCAAAGTCTCTGAAGAAGACACTTTGCAGAGAATATCACTGGACTGATCCAACCGCTTGGATCAAACATACGGGCTATCACGGACAACACCGTTCTCTTAGTCCAGACCTTTGGTATTTCCAAGTCCACTTGGAATGTAAAAATATCGGTTAGCGGCTGGTACTGCATGCCCAGCACCGCTATCCTGTTGGGATCATCCACATCCTCAAACAGGTGAGGGTTCTGTTGGTGATCCTCCGGGATCCCTTCTAGAACTTTAGGCTCATTAGACAACCACTTACGTAGCTCGTAGCCACCTGTCTTCAATATTTCAATCAATTCATCCCGCAGTAGGAGGGCCTCCTCAATACTTTGGGCTCCGGTGCACACGTCATCTACATACAAGTCACGTGACAGCACGGAAGCCCCACGGGGAAAGCGGATCCGTTCCCGCTCTGCCAATTCAAGCAATGATCTGATGGCGATATAGGGACTAGATTTCAAACCATACGTGTTTGTGTTGAGTTCATACACCGTCACAGGATCCTCAGGGCGCTCACGCCAGAGTATCAACTGGAATCGCCTGTCCTCAGGATGTATGACTGTCTGGCGGAACATCATCCGGATGTCCGCACCAAAAACCACTTGATGTCTTCTAAAGTTCAAGATGATGTCAATTATGTCCCTATGCAATTTGGGACCCGAATGCAAACACAGATTCAACGAAACTCCGTTCGAAGTGGGTGCGGACCCATCAAAGACAGTCCGCAACTTGCCCGTTGAGGCCTTCACCACCGCGTGGTGGGGCAAAAAATAATGCTCAGTTGAGCTCCAATCAACTCGAGCCGGAGACATGTGACCCAAATCCTCGTACTCGCGCATAAATTCAATATATTTATCGCGAAGTACGTGGTCACGCTGCATACGTCGCTCCATGGACAGCAGTCGTTTCTCCGCAAGCGCCCTACTTTGCCCTAGGCTAGGACGAGAGGCAACAAAAGGTAACCTAGTTACAAACCGACCGGAGGGCAACCTCTCCGTGGTCGATCGAAAAAGGGCTTCGCACTCAGCGTGTTCCGGATCCATCCTGGAACTCATAGGTGGCTCCTCCACCTCCCAAAACCTTTGCATGGTCTTGGCCAAGGACGCAGATGCGACAACCGGTGGCTCCTCCGCGGTGCCATTATCAAACACAGGGCCCATCAGGGCAAAACCAAAAATCGTAGACACTGCCATCAGTGAAGACGAACCCAGAGCCTTCTGTGTACCCAACAAAATCCAACCCAATACGTCCGAGCCCAGGAGCAAGTCCACTGGGCCGGGATGAAAGACAAAGGGGTCGGCCAAATCCAGACCCGAAACCAAAGACAACACACCCGGCGGTATGTCTGTCGAGGGGTGCCAACCCGCAATGGTATCCATTACCATAGCCGAAGTCGTGATCCTCATTGTGGAGGACTTCAGCGAAGAAAAGGTGACAAGTGTCTGGCCCGTCAGACACTTCACTTGTATGCCACCAACTCCAAGAAGTGGCACAGGCGAGTCTTCCACGACTAAACCTAACTGGCGTGCCACTCGAGTGGTAACCAAACTGCTTTGAGCCCCTGAGTCCAACAGAGCTCTCAAATTAATGGCTTCCCCCACGACCCCATACGCGGACCACCGCGGTAGGGAGCAGAACCGTCCGCGGCTCTGTCCCAGCAAGGGAGCAAGCTAGTTACGGGCTCCCCACTCTCTCCAAACCAGGGGCGCGCCACTGACCCGGATAATATGGCGGGCGAGTGCACATCCCCATCTGAGGGGGGCATAACCCGCGGCCCGGCCATACATATGGTACGGCGGGTGGTACTCCAGCCGTGGGTACCGTGCAGCGGCGGAGAAAACCGCTGCGGCTGCATGTGTTGGGTATTGGTAACCCGCGTGGAGGGTGTCCCCACTCACGTCCGATCTAGGAGCCCCCGCCCATGGGGGCCCTATCCGGGCCTGGCCAGCTACATACTGGCCATGACCTTGGGGCGCGTGGTCCCGGTCCGCCAAGACCCGCGCAGGTACGCGACCCCCTCCCGAGGGGGTGCGACGAGCGAAGCCGCGTCCTCCGTCCGGTGGTGGAGGGCTTCGCGCAGGAGCGCCCCCGCCCATAGGGGACCCCTGCCTCAACATCCGGGTGCCATCCCCGTTGCGGTTCATGCAAAGCATCGCGTGGTGCCGCCCACGGCATGCTGCATGGTATGGCACTGGGACAGTCACGTGCATAGTGACCGCCCAAACAATAAAAGCAAAGTTCATGCCGCTTTGCCATGCGGCGCCGATCTTGTACTGGCAGTCCCTGCCAGTCCCTGCATTGCAGCAGGCTGTGGCCCATCCGACCACATTGCAGGCAGTCCGCGTCCCTCGCGACTGCTGCCGTGTGTGCAACCCGCGCACCAGCTCCACGCGGTGGCGGTTGCCGTCCTGTTGGGGCCTCCCTCGCCATGAGGGTTCAAGGGCCTACGTTCAGGCGCTCTGGATGGCGCTGAGTCCGTCATGGTATTCTCAGCCGCCCGTGCCTCAAACTCCAAAAACTTCACCAAGTCAGTGAATGTTGGTAGGGTGGTGCTATCCCGTTCCGCATTCTCGCGCTCAAACCGCGAGCGGATGTCATTGGGTAATTTGCCCAATACAATGTGCACCAGCAAAAAGGACCATTGGTCCACCGGCAGCCCCAGTGTGCGGAGCGCGTTACAGGCCACTGTAACGGGCGTGAGCAACTGCAGGCGCAACTGTGCCCTGTTGGCCACCTTGGGCAGGGCCATCAACTGTGCAGCGTGCGCATCCGCTAACAAACGTAAGTTTTGGTAGCGGGAGTTCAATAACTCCCAAGCCGTATCGTACTGGTCGTCCTCCACCCGGAGGTGCTGGATGAGCGACCGCGCTTCATCCTCAAGAGTGGAGAGGAGGTAGGCCATCTTCTGGGCCTTCGACAAATCCTGTCGTGCTACGACCAGGGGACTCAAACATATTTTTATATGCTACCCACTCCTCCATCCTACCCCCAAAGTGGGACAGCTGAAGGGTGGGGAGCCGACCAGTAACCGCTGGTCCTTCCTGTCTAACAGGTGTGCGAGGGCTGGTCCGCCAGCCTGTCTCGCCCTTATTGCGGTCACCGCCTCCGCGATATCATCGTGCAGACTCAGGATCTGGTCCATGTCCGCCATGTGACCTGCGTAGGCCTCCGGGGTAAGATCGGCTTCGGTAAGCGCCGCCATGGCCGCTTCCGCGCTAATCAATCGTGAGTGGAGGTGATCCGCTCTTAGCAGTATGGCGCCCTCCCTGTCCTTC
Source organism: Ephestia elutella (assembly GCA_018467065.1). Taxonomy (NCBI): domain Eukaryota; kingdom Metazoa; phylum Arthropoda; class Insecta; order Lepidoptera; family Pyralidae; genus Ephestia; species Ephestia elutella. Next base: position 2,536,082 of record CM031568.1, on the reverse strand, counting down.
CGGGACAGGAGTCCTCCGGCCGTCACAAACCATCTCAATTCGTTGGCGAGTGTCGCCCTAGCATTGGAGACCTTCGCCATCGCGTCAAGTCACAAACAAAAAATAACAAAAGGTAAATAAAAAACAACAAAATCAAGCAACTACACGAAGAACCGCGGTAGGTATGAGAATGGCACAAACCCGGAACGCACGGTACAAACCGCAAACAAATACAAAAAAGGTTATAAATATTCTTATACAAACAAACTAAGAAAAATCTAATAATTTTTACAAACAATTAATTATTTTTTTACAAACGAACAAATAGAGGGTAGATAAACTACGCTCTGCTACCAGAAAATGTGCAGAGCAACTACGCTCTGCTGCCAGAAAATGTGGCAGAGAGAATCCGGACAAACGAAGCGGCGGGAAGAATTCTGTACCGGAACTTCACCGGGAAAAAACCACCGGTAAAAATAAGTACCGGGAAAAAAATCTCCACGCGGCACCACGTTTGCCCGACTAAAACCTAACTAACTTAACGCAGTCTGCTACCACCGTAGCTTATGAAGGGAGCTACAGGGCCCTATATGATAACCTAACCTATAAATTAACTACAATTGAACACTTACCAAATTAAATCTTCTTTCTCTTCGGATCCAAACTTGAGTGTCTTCGGGAAGGAATTCCTAATCACCCTACCTAACCCTTGAGATCTCAATTCCCCATAACAACTAAATAGATTTCTTCCCGTAGTTTCACTCGGGAACAGCCAGATGTGAACAGCCAGCCACGTTTCACCTCTCACAAGAAAAAGTCACAATAACAGAGTTTTTCACAAACACAAATTCAATAGTTATTTAACAAACAGGAAATTCACAATTATCACTCAAACTAAACAACAAGCAAAAGACGCGAGACCGCTCCGCGTATTAAAATCAAACCGATATCGCCCGGGACAATGCAATGGCGGACAACACGCGACGCCATCCACGCTAGCAGTGTGAGAACCCCAAAACGCCTGGCGGCGATAACAGGAAACGCCTGCGTTTAGTTTTACCCAATATATTACAAACATATGTATTGCGATACACCCCTTTTTGTTTAGGTATTTAATTAAGGTCACGAATTAATACACTTCTTGGGATGTAGTTGGTGGTATTGGCCTTCCGAACTGTTCCCTGTGAATCTCTCAGTACTTTATTATGCCTTCTTCCTGGATATTACGAGGAGTGAAATACAAATGCTAATGGCTCCCTCGATCCTTATCTCTCTCCAGCAAATCAGTTTTTAAATCGCATCTCCGACTACGCCGTTTTCAGTTATGACTGTATTATGCGACGTTCACGTCCTAGATTGAAAATTTCATGGTAGGTATTCTCCGTTTGTGGCATTAAACGTCGAAAGGAGGAGGAGGCGGTGATAACCTAATTTTAAGTAAGTAAGTAAGTAACTCTTTATTGCACCATGAAAAAAGATAAAGGAGTACAATGTGTCTTAATGGCTAATGTACAATGGTGGCCTTATCGCTACAGCAATTACAGGCAACCGACGAAGAAGGTAGGACTTATAGATCATAGATCAGCAGGTACCGCGCAGAACTAGGATTCTATGACGTCAACTAACAATAAAACAAGAATATGACGATTTTAAAGTGCTATTTTTTATCCTATTTATATAAAAACAATTGACCTTTGACTTTTTTTAAAGGGATAGTTTTGGTAGTTAAGTTGGTCTTAGACTGATTAGATTTTCAAAACGTTAAAGCACTCCACACCTTACAATTTATCTTGCAATAGAAAAAAATGCAATGCAGGTATATGACAGAACAGGATGTCACGACTTCTCTTACTTTTGTACGTAGTACTTATATTAATTCTGTGCTTTTGTATAAGAGATATCTACCTAACCTTTTCTAGTTTCGCAGTAGTCGCATTTAGTAATAATTAATTACATTGGAAAGCTTTGTTTTTTACACGACTGACCAAAACGGAGTGTTGTGTTTTCAGGTTTCATGTATGTAGGTAGGTAGGTATGTATGTAAGTTTCTTTATTGCACCATAAGTCCTGAATGGCTTAACAGATTTTGATGAGAAAAGTATTTTTAGATTCCTTGTATTCCTCCGAGTGACATAGGCTATGCGAGTTGTCAATCGTGTTTTAGCTTGTTCTTTTTTCTTTTATCTCACAAATAAGTGGTAAATAAATCAATAAAAAATGTAAATTGAACTAATTAAAATAAGTGAACAATAAGTGGACTTATTGCTATAAGGCATTCTCTGATTATGTGATTTTATAAAATACTAGCTGTTGCCCGCGACTTCATTCAAATGACGATAACTTTCTTTTAAATGAACCGATTTTGATGAAACAAACTGTAAATGTTTTGCTGAGTTAAAACAAAGCAATTGGTGAAAGTTTTAAGTAAATCGGTTCAGTACTTTCGAAGATTAGCGTGATCATACATACAGATAGGCAGGCAAAAAATTAAAAAAATATATTTTTTGCTTTCTATTATTCTTTTTAAGTGTCCCTCTATCAATTTCAGTCAAAAATACTAAATGTACAGACAAAATGTTTTTACTGTTTTATCGACCGAGCGAGCGCAGCGAGCGAAGCGTCTCAGTTTCCACTAGCCGAAAATTCTTTTGTCTGTCCGGATGTTATCGCCTACAGGTCGCATTTCTGAACCGATTCTTATGAAATTTTGTGAGCAGGTTTGGTAATTTTATAGAATTTTTTAGTCGAGCCAGTTTTTCGAAATTTTATAAAATGGCGATAATATATAAAAAAAACCTTATATCTCAGCTATTTAAAAAAAATTATAAATGTCATTAGACATTTTTGTTATCCTAATTAAGACGCAACTTTTTTGTATGAACAACATAGTGAAATTCAATAAAACCACTATAAATCCATATATGTATTAAATTCTTATACGATAGTTCACAAAAAAATCAATAGATGGCGCAGCAAAGCTTTTAATACTCGCAAATTCATTTAAGAGTGACTTGATTTATTGATTAAAATGAGATTGTTTGAATTGCGTGTATTTTTTTTTAAAACTGAGTGCGTTTGACCTCTATCTTGCCTGATGAGAAGCATAGATGAGATCTAGGGTGGTACACGCAAACTGAAAAAAAAAAAAACTCAAGTATTTATTTGGTTAATGGTATTGTATTGTGGATTGCTTTGCTTGGTGGAATTATCTTGAACACTTGAAATAAATCTGATATCAAAAACTTCATTGTATGATTAGAATCCTATTAAAAAAAAGTAATATATACGTATATGTATATCTCTCTCTCTATCTATATAATAGATTCGATTTCAAATTGAACTATCTTTTTTGAACTTTAATTTTGTTGCGCAAATTACATAAATATACATATAACCAATAGGTCAAACCATGCATTTCTGACGACTGACGACCTCCGTGGCCTAACGCTCATCACGCCAGACGGCCACACCAGAGGTCCTGGGTTCGATCCCCGGTCGGGTCAAGATGGAAAATAATCTTTTTCAGATTGACGTGGGTTTTGGATATTTATCTATACATATATGTATTTGTTATAAAATATAATATTGTTAAATTAGCATCCCGTAAAGTCTTGAACTTACTCAATCTGTGTGATATATTTATTATTATTATTTATATTATTTCGAGGCGGAAAAGGCAGGTTTTAGTCAATTTTTTTGTGGTATTGACCAACCACAAGAACTTTTTACTTTCTTTCCAGCATTGGTAGGTTGGTTTCAAAACTCTTCTAAGCCAGGGACACGGTAAAATATCGGTTATTTCGTGGAAGGGCTCGCGAGGTCTATTGTTCTCACAGAACCACTAGTTATATGTTTAGATAGATAATGGTTGCACTAGTTGATCGAATGTATAGTGAATCCGATGGGCGTAACTCCATTTTTGTCCATTTTGTTTGTTCCCCGTAACCAATATTTGTACATCAGGTTTTCAGTACATTGATACGTGTAAATATATCACGGATCACTGTAGTGAAACAATATTTGGTTCGCGCCTCGTTGGATAAAATAATCGTATTCGTGCGAGCGAGTTCCAACTGAAACAAAATGTTTGCGGTTTTAGTCGCGTAGTTAAATTTTATTATTTAATTAAATTCCTTGCTTATTGTGGAACATATAATTTAATGATTAAATACTATAGCCCGCGACTTGGTTCGCGTGGACTTTATGGTGCTTGGCTCGAGAGAAAATTATATTCATGGAAATTCGAAATTACTTCTACTATTGAATTTTCTTGTCTTAGGTATTCATTTAACCTTTATGGTATAAATACAATAGAAATACAATATAAATTGGCACAATAGGCGGCAAAAGCATTATCTAACAGTCGATCTGTGAGTGATTTAGTTAGTGAAAACACCAAATAATTGTTAGGTATTAATTAAAAAAAAATGACATTGTAAGCGTCAAAAAGACAGAATTTTGACAGAGGGAATCAGGGAAGAGATAGGAAGGCCTCTTGAGCGGGTTTTTTTTTTATGAAAAATAGCTTGTCTTGGTGATTTTTATAATAGATACGAGATAGAAAAGTGCACATAAGTGTAATAAATTGTGGTGATATAAATAATAGCAGTATTATTGAAACAAAAGTATAAGACGACCTAACATGATCGTATCACAGTTTGATACACTATATGAAAATCATTGTACTTAAATGCAATAAAAAACATTTCAAAAGCTGTTATTCTAAAAGAAGCATAGAGCAACACGGTCAGTCCTTGTTGCTCGAAGAAAAGAAGTATTAAAATACAGAAATACTAGCGCTCCGCCTTGGCTTCGCTTGGGAGGTACGTACATAAATTGTAGCCTATGTCACTCAGGTAATATGTAGCTGTCTATTGGTGAAAGAAGATTTGAAATCGGCTATGTAGTTCCGAAGATACATATCCCTTATAAAAAAACTCACAAAATTACAAAAATTTCCTCTTTATCTCGGCCAGCTAATACGTTTTCAGTTTTTTCAAAAAAACATTAGGTCATACACCGATGAATACCCATTGTTATCTTGCTTTCATCAAATCTCGATAATGGATGCTGTGATAATCTATTTTAGGCCTTAAATGAAATTTACGAAAAGCATTTTGTTGCTCGTTCAATCTCCGAACAGATGAGGTATTAGGTCGAATTTCCAATAAGCGATAGTTATTTAGCTTTTGAAATGTTTTTTATTTTTTCATATAGTGTATCAAATATTAGTGTAAAGTGTAATATATTTATTATACCCATAGACAAAGAAATTCGTTCTCATTTTTTTTCTAATTTTATGATTATACCGTCTATTTCTCAGGGGTAGGCAGAGACTATATTTCCCCTTGTCACGACTTAGAATTTAAGATGGTTACAAGTGAAATTCCAAGATAATTATCAGGCGGACCGACTGCCTTTGATTGTTCTCTCAGATAATAATTCTGTCATTCTGAAAATTAAATTTCATTAAACTTTTAATGAAAATTTAATGAACAATCAGAATTGTAGAATGACTATGTGAAATGTTTTAGAGTAACTAGAATGACAGTATTATGTTAAGCAAGAAAAAAAAAATTAAATAAATCTAAAATGTACTTAAGGATCTAAATTGTACGTAACCTATGCTTATATATTTCAATAAGAACTTAAAGAGCGGAGCATCCTGGCCATCTTTGATAGCCTAAAGGGCTCCAATACCTTTTTTTTTCGCAGGTGGAAATGCATTTATACACTGAGTGTGGGACTCCTAGGCCGACTAGCGGCCCAGACTACCCACTAAAACCCCCTGCGGCGTTTCCGCGCCTGCCGTTGTTGGGGGCGTCATGGGATTGCGAACATTCTAACACGAAAGCTATAAGATCATCATGTGTAAACATAAATAAATATTTTTTGATTTTTTAATTATTTTGAAGCATGATCTGTTGGTGCACCTAGGACCAGCTTCAGATAAGTGAACTTTTAAATGGTCAAGCGCACGGACAGGAATTTGCAACGTCATCAAGTATATAGATTTCCCTGACAACAAAAGTTTGCGCTGAAAATGAAATTTACCTAAACAAAACTATTAAATAATTAAATTATTTGAATGTTCTAAAAAGTTAGTCGAGTTACAAGAGTGACTTCCAACGGCCCCGGCGGTCCTGCCCCGGTGACGGGGCCGTTGGAAAAAAAATTTCCAACGGGCCCGGCGGGCCCGGATTTTGCGTTGACGGGGCCGTTGGAAAAAAAAATTACCAACGGCCCCGGCGTGTTTTTTAAATGGGACGGATAGCATAAAAAATTTAAAGCATACGCTCCGGTAGTGTTTAAAGGGCCCCCCCATACACATAATAGTACAAGTATTAAGATAACAATAATATGTATTTATTTTATTTATTTAACCTTTATTGTACAAACACAATGTATGGCACAATAGGTGGACTTAATGCAGAAGCATTATCTAACAGTCGACCTAAATAATACATACAAACTCTTTTTTTAATTTTTTTTCATATTAAAAGTCTATAAAATAATACACAATTTCCCCCCCCTTTAAACACTACCGGAGCGTATGCTATAATTTTTTTATGCTATCGGTCCCATTTAAAAAACACACCGGGGCCGTTGGTAATTTTTTTTTCCATCGGCCCCGTCAACGCAAAATCCGGGCCCGCCGGGGCCGTTGGAAAATTTTTTTCCAACGGCCCCGTCACCGGGGCAGGCCCGCCGGGGCCGTTGAAAGTCACTCAGTTACAACGGCCCGAGAGCTTTGGAAATTTTCTCAAAGCCCTCGGACCGTTGTAACTCGACTAAATAAAAAACATAAATAAAAACATACCTTTGTTAGTACGCAGCAGAGTAAACGTCGTTAAAATATAAAGACGTAAAAATGCAAGTCAACTGAGAAAATTCCCATTGTTACTCGTACTAGTGTTCCTTGGTTTAAGGCATAAGATTGAGCGTTTTAATGTACCTGTAGAGGTTATCATCATCAGGTGATGATGATTATTGCTTTCAACTTCTCTAGACAGGAATGGTCTGTGAACATTACATAAAACGCGGCTACTACCAGCTATATCCTTATTAAATGAAATAAGGAATAATAGAATAGAATAGTAACAGAGTGAATAGGTTGCTTCTGGGTAAGCTTGCAACATTCTAGACCTCATCTCTGTCCTCGGGCAAGATTATGTTCAAGAGCAAACACGTCGTTCATAAAAAAAAACTACTGCGATGTTACGCTAGTGGTACCTACAATATATTGTGCTAGCGGGCAACATTAGCAAAAGGAATAAACACAAATGATATTGACTTGACTTGTGTACTATGGCAATGAGTGGTTTGTTTACTACTTGTCCTGGTACCGCCACGAGATTTGCATATTATTTCCCTTTTGGGCTAGTTGTACGTATATTTAGATAGAAGATTGAAGAACCACGCTACCTCTTATGCCTTAAAACATAGAATAATGAAGACCCCTCGGGACCTGGTGATTCAGGGATTTCTCCCGATAATGGGAGATAGCCTTAATCACATCTTCGGGAACCTTCCATTTTTTTTGCTATTTGCACTTCTTAGTTTGCAATAAAAAGTGTGATAAGAATTGAAAAAGAAAATTCCCCAGTTTTTTCGTCCCTTTCCCCTTTTGTTGGGTTAAATGGAGAGTAAGCAATTCCGGAATTAGTGTCCGGAAAAATACGGTGACAGACCTTTTTCTGATGAAAAATGAAGGAACTGTTTTATGTTATACAAAACACAAAGCATTTTTGCGAGTGTTTTATTTTTATGTGATTACGTAGGAGGTAGGTATAAGAGACTCTGTGATTGAAGAGGAGACCTTTAACTGCTTTCTTAAGGTGCCCGATGCTCTTTTGTTTTCGTCTCTATTATGGTTGAGCTTTGCGGTGGCTGACCCTCGCGTCAACTCGTGAACGAGTGTTCTGGCAACACTCGGGGATCCTGCTTCGATCCTGATTCGAATTTTATTTTTTATTTTTTGTTCTTAACCAATTCATTGTGGTTACTTGATCACAAACATAACATATTTTATTATATATTTTTTTCTTATATTTTATTTTATTTTTGACTGTACACAATCTAGTGTATGTATAAAGTTAATAAATAGCCCCTCTGGCATGTTAAGCGACCAAGACTGTTTCATGAGTTTCTTTCGGCCTTCTTTGAAGGCCAAGTTTCAATAAAAAAAATTGACTTTGACTTTTTACAGGCTAAGCATGACGCGAGCTCAGAATACAGAACAAACTGTTTGTTCTGTATTCTGAGGACGAGAGGCACCCCGCACCCCTCTGTATAATCACGCGTTCTCAGAGACAACGCCAATACACCCGTCCTATTATAAGGAGCATATTTTCAAGTTGCATCTAACACTAACTAAAGTCCATTTATTCATAATTGTCCTATCATGTAAACAATCTTACCGTGTCTTTTTATGATTTTACAACAATACAAATTAAAATAGACTTTATAGGAAAATACTTTCGTGGTTAATAAATGTTTTACTTTAGAATGTTTAGGTTTGAACTAATATTTGATTTATTTTCAACAAAATTCAACAAAAAGTACTGTGAAGATTGTTTACATAATAGGACTATTATGGATAAATGGACCATAGGTCTGAAAATATCGTTAAAGTCGCAAGAAGACACTAGACGCAGTTTTTAAACGGTCTATGTCCAACAGTGGACTTCAAATTAAAACGGTGACTGATAATGAAAAATTATTTTATTATAATACTATATTTTTCCCGCGGCTTTGCACGCGTGAATTTCTCACGGAAACAGTGCTTTCTCTCGGGATGAAAGGTACCCTATGTTCTTCTCAGTACTTCTAACTATGTGTATGCGAAATTTCAGGAAGATAGGTTCAGTACATAAAGCATGAAGAGGTAATTAAAAAAAATCAATCTTTAGTTTAGATTGTTAAAAAATAGAAAAGGAAATTTAATTTATTTTTCCAATTTATTGACAAGAAATGGTTATTAGGTTAGTTCAAATTTAGATATAGGAATATATCATACATTCACGATGACTTAGATAAATAGCAAAAAATATTCTTCATACAACGGCCGAAGAATACAAACGACTCAATGTAATAGGTATTTAATTCCTCCAAAATGAGATAAGTTTTCGAGATTTTGTTTGCGGATAATAATTTTATTCCAAAAAAGTCGAATAACGCATTCCGTTGATCACGTTCTTGTAACTTTTTGAAAGTTTGTTGGCAACTTATTATGGTTCTATGAGTTTGAAAATGCCAATTTTGGCTTATGTACAGTCGCTAACAGAGATGTTGGTTTTTTGAAAGAACTTAATTGAAACAGAATATGATTATTTTACATTTTTTCTTGGGTGCCTAATATTATTAATTGTGACCATTTTAGTGACCTTCTATACAAACAAAAGAACTCAAGCTTTGACGTAGGTGCTTCCGAAATTTGGGACCCTGCTGTATGATAAAATAAGTATTTAGTATTTACTATGTGGGGACGCCAGCGCGAGCACCAGACGGGTGATCACTTGATCAGTCCACTCATGCTGGGACCATTTCACCCAATTTCCCGATAAAATAAGTAGGTATGTAGGTAGGTACTTTAAGATGGCTGGGTTACTTTCCAACAAGAAGAATATACTAAAAGATATAAAAGATATACAACCATTACGTCGACGACTGTACAGTCATTTAAATTTGAATCTTGGCCAAATCTCTGAGCGGAGTGGAGTGGCAACTTACAGCGAAAATTAATAAATCTCCCGCAGAAAGCCATTCAGTCTTTGCCAGAATCAATTAAGAAATATTTAAAAAAAATAGGCTTGTTAGAAACTAGAAACTAACAAATGTAAGTTTGTAAGTAACATAAAAGAATGCTATTGCCCTCAGGCGGAGCCTCAGGCAATAGCTAGTAATAATACATACACAGAATCACGTCTTTATCCTTTACGGGGTAGACAGAGCCAAGAGTCGTGAGACTCGAAGTATTAATATAATTTCAAAATAAAAGAACTCACATCAAGATTTAGAGAGATCTTTGGAAATAACAGAAAATATTGAAAAATATTATTGTGAATGAGTTGTGATATCTACAAAGACGGTCATGTGTAAATGTATGGTTAATCAATATGTTATTATTAGACCAATATGTAGGTACACTTAGTTGGCAAATAAATAAATAAATATAAAATATGAAAATCGGGACATATTTTGTAACTTCAAATTAAAGGGGTTTGGGTAATTTTGTATGGACCAGTGGCGTCATTTTTATTTTTCGCGGCCAGGGATAATTATATTACTATTTGATAGCACCCTCATAGAGAAACATATCGTAGTGGTAATTATTGTTCTAAGTAATATCGGAGCTGAGGTATGATTTTTTTTAAATATTTATTTTTTGCTTGAATTTCACAAGAATAATACACATTAAACGTTACACTATGGCACTAATCTTACCTAACAGCTGTAGAAAAACGCAGAATTAGGAGAAGAAGGTAAGAAAACCTTCCTTTAATCAAGGGCGGATCCAGCTTTCGCGTCAGGGGGGGTCATATGGTCGAATGAGTGGTCGATGCTCAAAATAATCCTGAGAACATTCGCGTGCCTCTGTTCTAAGGAGGGCTATGACCTGGAGGTCGACGCTCCCCCAACCTTCCTCCCCCTCGCATCAGCCCTTGTGATGCACCTACCTTGTGTATATTAAAGTAAACCTATTGGATATTTTTTTTTACATCTAGGCTATTGACGATCTAGCAATACATCATGTTAGAATCTTCCCGCGCATTAGTCGTCGAGGCCGCGCGTCCATTCGCGCTGTGGCTAGCGGCTAAGTTCACAAGTTCTTCATGTAACCACGTCGTAGTGCTCCAGTGATTGGTCACGAAGGTATTCATAATTATCATGATTAGCGGAAACTTCTACAGGTGGATCAGCAAGAACTTCTACAGGTTGATCTGCTGTAGCTTCCACGTTAACTTCCCGATCATAACGCTAAGATGGCTTGCATATTTTGTCTTCTGCATTAAACTGTTATAAGTGGACACTAGTGCTAAACGCCACCAAAACAGAAGTTATGCCTTTCCACCTTTCCAACCAAATGACGAAATACGAACCCACAGTCGAGTTTACTGGAAACTTCATTATAACCCAGCACCAGCACCAACATATCTAGGAGTTATCTTTGGCCGCAGTCACATTTACGCCCGACACACATAAACAAACTATGTAATAAGCTTTTAATGAGGAAGAATATCTTGCACAAACTGGCTGTAGACACTCAGCTAAATCAGATGATAAGAATAAACACTGCTCTGTGAAGCTACAAATATCCCACCAAGCCGTAATCGAACTCCTCAATACCGAGCTGAACACAGCTAGTAAGTAGGAGTAAAATGCTAATATTCCGAAAACCATGGGGTCAACTTAAATCCCATTTAAAAACTTGTTGCAACGGATCCTCATTACCTTGGAGTGTATGGTGTCAGCTTAATAGAGCACAAACTGGATTCGAACGACTTCGTGGCTAAGTGTAGTTGCCGAGAGTCATCGGCGTGCGAAGGTGGAGCTGCAGTAGAGGACGTTGCGCATATTGTTAGTGATTGTCCCCTGTTTGACGTTTTTCAGCACAGTGAAAACAGCAAAACTAGCGCAGTGCAAACAGTTCAAGAACTTGCGCAGTGAAAACAGTTCAAGAACCAACGGCATATCCTGTATGGGCAGATACCCCCCACCATGTCGTCGAAAGAGCCAAAACAGCTTCCTTAGACAGTTTGGCGTCTAAGACCAGAAGGCAAAGAACACTAGTCTGGAGCTATGGATACAAAAAATATCCTTTTTCCTACCCCAATATCCTCCCTGATGAGAAACTCCCACCGGGTGGCGATCTCCCTGGACAGTTTGGAAGTTCTTAAACAGACTCCGGGCTGGTGGAAAAACGCAAAAAGAGAAGCTTTTCTAATCATAACCCGTGAAATTGTGGTACGATTCAGTCAATGGACCACCTTCTGCCATGTCCCAAATCTGCCCCATTTCCTTCACTATGGAGGACCGGAACGAAGCCAACGACAAGGCAATTACCGTAGCCACAGAGGGCGTCGACAGTGTTTCGCCAGTTTCCTCGGTCTTGGGCTACGCTCTCCACTTCGAGCCAGATCAGCCCGATTGTCTTGAACTCCGCTGCAATAGTGCATTGCCAGGTTTTCTTGGAACTGCCAACTTTGCGCTTGTCCTGAGGGTTTCACTCCAGAGCTTGCTTCGGGATATATGAGGAATCCCTTCTCAGTATATGACCAATCCATGACCACTTGAGGCTCCTAATTTGGAGGTCAATTGCCATGTCCCGGCATCGTTCCCACAGCTGTACATTGAAAATCCTTTCCGGCCAGAAAATGCCAAGTATTTGATGCAGGCAGCGGTTCACAAAGACGCTGGTCGGCGGCGTGAACTTTTTAGCGTCCAGGTTGTACATCCATTTAATAGGACGTTTGACCGAAACATTTTGCGTTTTATTCTGAGGTCTTTACTTTTTGGAACGCCACACGGGCCGTAGTTGTTCAAAGGCAGCCCGAGCTTTATACATTCTAGCAGCAACATCCTTTTGCGCTCCGCCAGACTTCGAGACTACACTTCCGAGATAGGAGTACATATTGCATCTTATTCGCATTGATTTTAAGCCCAGCTTTTGCGGCCTCTCGCTGTAGCTCGTCCAGTTTAGCTTGCATGTCGACGTGCTTGTGACTGAGCAGACACAAGTGATCAGCGTAGTCTTAGGTCATATAGTTAATCGGACAACCCCCACTCTATACTGCGTCGCTTGCCGTCGTTTCCTATGAGCATAATGCACCCAGGACGGTAAGAAATAAAAGAGGCAAGAGAAGACACCCTTGTCTGACTCCGGCGTAAACTGCAATATCTTGAGAGATCAGTTCTTTGTGAGCAATTTGCAGGAGTTATTTAAATATAGAACTTTTAGCAGGTCTCTAATCTTGGGCGAGACTCCGATGTCGTCAAGCCGGTGCCAAATACTAGGCCAATGCCAATATATCGAAAGCTTTCTCGAAGACGACAAACGTAAATTGATTTCACGCTTCCATTCGGTTACTTCTTCGAGTATGATTCGGAGTGAATGTATTTGATCTTCGCAAAAGCGGTTGGAGCGGAATCCAGCCGTGGTCACAAACTGGTCTCATTTAATTTAATTTTGTGATTTATTATTGCATTCCGATAAAGAGGCATGCCCCCCATAAATTCCAATTGGATGTATACATATTTTTTTCTATACAAAAATATACCTTGGGAACAGTGCCGGGCTAACAACATTCACTCGACCATGTGACCCTCCCCTGACACGAATGCTGGATCCGCCCTTGAAGGTCTCTATACGTCTTATTTTGGGCACAGGTCTTTGTATGAATCATGGCTATAACGTAAAAAGTGCAACGAATTGAAGAATGGTAGATTCATAACAAACAAAACTGTATGCCGTCATGAGACACCCGGCAGGTATAAAAACATCTGAATATCGTTCGAAACTAAACTTATTTCATTCTAATCGTGCCGCATGTTTAAAACCAGCATAAACAAAGCCAGTTTTTACATTTTATTAGCATTATTGTTACAATCGAATTGAATTGTTAGTCAAAAATATGAAAAATAAAATTCCTTATATCTCAGCTCCGATATAGTTTAGCTATATGTACTCCATAATAAAGTTTGATCTCCTTGATATGTTCTTTCAAAATAACCAAGTTTGGTGAGTGGCCGCGAAAATTGAAAATGACGCCAACTTTACCCAAACCCCTTTATCAGTTTACACTGCGGTGCATATAACCTAATATATTTCTATAACAAAATATAATTTAATTTCGTTAGTAATTAAAACCACAATACCTAAAAGTAATTAGTTGGCTTCCATCATGCTATAACGACTTCATAAAGTGGATTCTAGGGTATATAGTGTCGTGTTCGGATGGTCACATGTGCGAGGATAATTACAGCAGAAGCGGATCCATGTTTGTTTCCACTGTCAGTTTTCCGCTTTCTTTGTAAAAATTACATTAATTTTATATCATAAATCCTAACTAATATTATATAAATGCCAAAGTGAGTTGGTTTGTTTATTTATTTGTTGGTTTGTTTGTTACCTCTTCATGCTTTATCTACTGAACCACCCCATACACATACATAGTTAGAAGTACTGAGAAGTACTCCGGAAAAAGCACTGTTCCCGTGGAAATTCACGCGGGCGGAGCCGCGGGCAAAAGCAAATTCTTTGTATGGTTTACAATTAAGAGCTTCCTTGAGCGTAGGTATAGTAGAAATCCTGGTCTCTCCTACTCCTAAGGGCAACAAGCGTATATAAACGGCAAAAACATAGTAATGTATGTATGTATGTAATATTTCAGGTTCTAATAGGCGAATTACGATGAAACCTGATCCTAAGTTAGATATTCTACTACTGTGCAAACTGCATGAAATTTCATTCAGTTGTTTTTACGTGGTGAACGTATAAACGTCCGTAAAAATATGGTCCAACAAAGACCCTTCATAATATATTTTTCTTATTAGTAAAATATAGAAATAGACCGTTAGAAATCTGAAAAATACAGACCAGCTACAGTTTTATTATTTTACTAGCTTTTGCCCGCGGCTTCGCCTGCGTGAATTTCCCACGGGAACAGTGCCTTTTCCGGGATGAAAGGTCCTTCTCAGTACTTCTAACTATGTGTATGCGAAATTTCAGGAAGATTGATATAAAATATGCAGAGATAACAAACAAATAAATAAATAAACAAATTCACTTTCGCATTCATAATATTAGTTAGTGTAGACGAGACAATATGTAGAGCGCGTGTCGTGTCGTGGTGAAAATGGAAACAGACACCAGAGCCACGCATCCGCTGAAAGGTTTTAGTTAAAATCTAATTACGTTTTCTACCTTTACTATAAGATTACATCTGAGAAGCATTTGGCGTTATTTTGATCTCCAGTTAGTTTAGTCGCAGAGTTAACTTATTAAGTCGGATCTAGCGGTTTGGATTACAAGCCAGTGAACTCTGTAGCGTATTAAGGACTTTAGATTCTCTTAGGATGTTAAATATTTATTCATCTAATCTATATAATATATATTATAGGGAACTATCAAGGGACATCTATCCGAGGTCAAACAGAAATAGAGATAGGCTTGTACTCAATGTAGTCCCAAAAACTAAAAAAATCTGCAAAAATTGCTATGTTTTGTGCAAATCCATTTAAAATAATTCCAACAGAGATAAAAGACCTTCCTCTAATGTCGTCTTTACGCAGTTGGTTGATGGAAAAAGTTTTTATTAATTAGACATTTTTTTCACATCATACTCTATTTAATGCAAATAAAGGATTTATCTTATATATAAATTGGACTGACTGACTGATTGGTATATCAACGCAGTCACTAAACCAATGTACGTGGAAACCATGTGGAAACTTAAAATTTTGTGGTATTTTGTATAGCGAACCTAAGTGAGGATTAAAGATACGGTAAATGCTTGTAATTATTGCATTACTTTTAGTTAGTTCGTTTAAATTCAATTTAAACTGTATTTGGAATTTTTCTTGTACCTCCTTTTGATTATTTTTTTGCATTTTACTTCGAAGTTTCTCCCTCAAGACGCAGATCGATAATCTCGTTAATAAATTCCAAATCTCTCAACGATACTAAACGTAATGATTTTGTCACATTTGCATAATAAACGATATCCTCCGAGGTAATTACCCGGCACTAATCCTGGCTCAAAATCATGTTTCAATGGCTTTTCAATAGTAGTGATTTTTAGGGAATCCATGTCAGTTTGCCATAGACCATTTGTATCGTATTTTTAAGTTACATACATAAGCAGTTGAGTTACGTCGTTTGTTATATACATCTTCAACTTACATTTTTTTTTGATGCTAAATTAACTGTTGTGACGAACCTATAAAGTATTAGTAGGTATTACTACCAGGTACTTACTTTGTATTTTCTTTTCTATATAGGGTGCAATAAAGTGTTGATCTGTGTGATTTGTCCGTATATATTTGTATATATTTATATTCATATTATTTTTACGCAGATTTTGTTAATATGTAAAAAAACCGGCCAAGTGCGAGTCAAACTCGATCGCGCACTGAGGGATCCGTACACGCACGACATCTCACATTATAGCTCTTATAGTTCCAAAAACAAACTTAACTTTGCAGTTCGAAGTTTCATACTGAATCCAGCGCAAAAATAAGTTTGTAACACTTTTTTTTTTCAGACTTCTAACGACATATTTACAATTTTCAGATTTATTTCTGTATAGGTACTGTTGAGGCCTTCAGCCTCCAATTTTTATATAATTTCCTTTTCTCCTCTTCAATTCGGTGATAAGGCACCTTGATATCGCTGTCCCTTTTAGCGGGCAAATGAGGGAGCGAGATGGAGTCTACTCGCCCCCTCCCGGAAGCATCGCCAGTGATCACAACCAGTCTCGTATCATCTGTCATTGAGATAGCGCGTGTCTCCGCGCCCCATTGCCGCGCGCGCGCGCCGATAAGAGATTCCCGCAGATCGTTCCAGAACATTCCGAAGAAACTACTTGTGTTCAGAAGAAATCTGATGATCACCACAAGAGAAGCCTTCAACACGCGAGCAAGGTAAGCGATTATCGAGCCTTTCATATATACACATATAGGAGGTCTCATCCGAGTCTAAGGTATATCTTTAGGTCCTACATCCCGCACAAAAGGAGTCAATCTATTTACACGGTTGCCACTCCATAATTTGGTCCTTTACGAGCGGATTTGTCCAGCTTTTAATATTATGTACTTTCGCTTCGGCGCTAGTGCTACGAACCGCCATCTTGTTAATTGCATTTTTTGCTAATTCACCTTCCATATACTTTCTTTATAGTAATTTCCAATAATGGCTTCTAACAAACTCGAAGCCAAATTAAAACAACTCATTGCCAAAAAAGAAGCTATTTATGAACGAATTAATCGTTTATACGATATAAGCAAAGGCATTTCCAATTACGATTATCGTTCGAATGAGCCATTTCTAGCCCAATCTGAGACTATCAGCGAACTTTATGACAAATTTGAAGTAATCATAGAACATATTAATGAGTTGAACTTTGAACTGAAAGAAACCCCACCTGATTACGCGGCTTTAAACTCGTTCGAAGAATTATATTCAGCGATTAAATACAAACGTAATCTAATTTTAGCCAGAGATAAGACTAACGTTGGCGTGTCACTTAAGAAAGGCCCTATAAAATTACCACCTATCCAGATACCTTCCTTTGATGGCAAAATTGAAAATTGGCCGATATTTTACGAAATATTTCGTAGTAATATTCACGAAAACGCTGATCTGACTGACTCGCAGCGTGTCCAATATCTCATGGGCAAACTTACCCACAGTGCTTTAAAATTAACTGCAGGTATTGTTCCCACGGGAGAAACTTATAATACAATTTGGGATTCTCTCGTTAAGAAGTACCAAGATAATCGCACTTTAGGTATTCATTATTTAAACAACATTTTGGACATTAAAAATTGTGTCAATAATACCGCTAGCTTAAACACTTTTATTGAAAAATATTCGGCGTCTATTGCAGCGCTCAAGCAGCTAAAGATACCTAAATTATTGGATTTTATTTTATTACATTGTGGTTTACGAAAGGTTGACTCTCAAACAGCCCAGCTATTCGAAACGCATATTAGTGGAAAGGAATTGCCATCTTATACAGAATTTATATCTTTTATACAAGAACATATAAAGGCACGCGAAAGATCACATACTAATAATTGTTCGCGGTTTGAAACGCGAGTGACAAATTCCACTAATACTTCAAAAACTTTCATATCAAATAGCGCGCCACGGTGTGAAATAGAAACGCCCTGCCCAATATGAACAGGCGAAAAACATCCATTGTTTAGGTGTGAGCAATTTAAAAATATGAGTACACCGCAAATTCGTTTCGATTTTATTAAGTCAAAGCGTGCCTGTATTAACTGCTTAAGCCTAACCCACACATTGAATAAATGTAAGTCGCGTTCGACATGCAAGTTTTGTAAAAAACAGCACCATTCATTGTTGCATTTCTCTGAGAATAAACCAGACTCAGCTCCAGGCGACAGCAAACCGGTTTGTTATCTCGCAGACGCCACGCAGTCTGTGCTCACCCAGTCCTCGCCGCCAGTAGAAAATACAACTTCTGTGACATTAAACACAGGAATGCGAAATTCAAATTATGTTTTATTATCTACGGCTCAAGTGTATGCGACTCATAACAATGGTCATGATAAAATTGTGGTCAGGTGTTTGATAGATAGTGCGTCTCAGAATAATTTAATAACTTTGAATTGTTGTAAGCGTTTGAACTTACCTATAGTTAAGCTACATAACGCCTCGTTACAGGGTGTTGGAATGTCCACGCAGTCAGTGCATGGCTACATACATATAAAAATAGAATCGCGCGTTAATCCCGAAGATAAATATTATATTCATGCGCTAGTGGTAGATTGTATTACAGGTAAGCTACCCGCGAATTATATTGAATTAAATGACGACATGTCGTATATAAATAAATTACCACTAGCCGATTTAACTTGGAATGTCCGGGAAATATTGACATTATTCTCGGCGCGCAACTTTTTCGGTAATATGATTGAGTCGGGCGGTCGCGCGCCTCCAGCTGTCTTGACTAGCTTCGGGTATGTACTGATGGGTGGTGCGGCAGGTCATTGTGACTCGTTTTCTCAATCTTCCTCGTTCACCGCGCTGACTAATACTGACATTGAGTCGGGTTTACAGAAGTTCTTTGAATTGGAGGAAGTACCATTTTCACGGCTTATTAGTCCATCCGAAAAAGAGTGCGAAGACATTTTTTGTTCTTCCGTCACGTTTAAGGATAGTAGGTATTTTGTTGACCTACCTTTTTCGTGGAACCCCTCTGAGTTGGGCAATTCTCGCGCAGTCGCCCACCGCCGCCTGTTGGCCCTCGAGCGTAAATTTGCGCACGTGCCAACCCTACGCGAAAATTATAATAAAACCATCACCGACTATATATCTCAGGATTATTTATCGGAAATACCTGATTCTGAATTAACAGAACAGGGCTATTACATACCGCACCACGCGGTCATTAGGCCAGACAAAGATAGTATTCGTGTAGTTTTGGACGCCAGCGCTAAGACGCACTCAGGGTTGTCACTCAATGACATTTTACATGTCGGACCGAATTTACAGGCCGACTTATTTTTGTTATTACTTGATTTTCGTACGTTTCCCATAGCTATGACCGCAGATATTAAACAGATGTTTTTAAGAATCGGTGTTAATCCGCATCACCGCGAATACTTGCGAATTTTATTCCGCTTCAATAAGAATGAGCCTATTCGCACCTTTAATTTCAACCGCGTGCCTTTTGGGTTGGCGTCTAGCCCTTACTTAGCCATGCGCACACTACACCATCTGGCGTGTGAGCATAGCGACCGCTTTCCGGACGCATCCAAATTGGTAGAAACCCAGTTTTATATGGATGATTATGTTTATTCTGTTCCTGATGAACAAACCGCTATAAAGTTGTCACACAACTTAATTGATTTATTTAAATTAGGTTCCTTCGACCTTGTCAAATGGGCCAGCAATTCACCCGCTTTGTTAGAGACCCTCCCTGCGTCTCACCGCTTATCAGTTAATTTTTCTAGTATGGATAACAATATTAACAATTTTAAAATCCTTGGTTTAACCTGGGAGCCCGCTGAAGATACTTTTTCTTTGACAATCAGCCCAGTGGACAGTAAATGTACAAAACGCACCATTTTATCATTAATTGCTCGCTTATTCGACGTACTTGGCCTTGTAGCGCCGGTCGTTTTGTACGCCAAAATACTTATTAAAGAACTTTGGTTAGCCAAGATAGATTGGGATGATGTACCTCTGCAGCCAATCATAGACCGCTTCACTGCTTTAGCACGGGATTTTCCCGCGCTATCTGCTCTTAAAATTCCACGTCATGTTGGAGTTTTTGCAGAATCTGTCGTAAACATTGTAGCCTTTTGTGATGCTAGCTTTAGTGGTTATGGTTGCTGTGTATATTTACACATTTCTGATACTCAAGGTAATATAACGGTCCGCCTTCTTTGTGCGAAATCCAAGGTTTCCCCCGCTAAAGTAACAACACTAGCTCGATTAGAACTCGTTGCTGCTTTGTTGCTGTCTAAGCTTGTTAGGGTTGTCAGAGAGAAGCTTTCTGCCCGCATTCCGATTGCCGGTACTTATGCGTTTTCGGATTCCACTATTGCGCTCTCGTGGATCCATTCTGCCCCTCATAGGTGGTCTATATTTGTTAGCAACCGTATTGCAAAAATTCAGGAAAATTTACCTGCCGCTTGTTTTAATCACGTATCAGGGAAAGAGAATCCTAGCGATTGTCTTTCACGTGGCATGCTGCCTTCGGAGTTAATTGTGCATTCCTTATATTATAACGGCCCGTCCTGGCTTCGTCAGCCTATAAATGAATGGCCATTGAAATTTGTTCCGACGGAATGTGAGACATTACCGGAACTGAAATCTGTTTTATCATCTGATCCGCATCCTGACGTTCTCACGCCGGCTCATTTTTTAATGTCCAGTCCCATTACTTATTTACCTTCTTCTGAATTGACAGAGGAAAGTATGAATTTGACAAAGCGTAAAAACTTTTGGATCAACTCATGTTATCATATTGGAAAAAATGGCGTATTGAATACCTGCATACGCTGCAAGTCCGTCAGAAATGGTGCACTCACGATCGTCCCATAGAGATAGGCACTGTCGTTCTCTTGGGTCAAGATAACGTACCGCCCTTGACTTGGCCATTAGGTGTCATAAAGGAGGTGTTTCCTGGATCGGATGGTATAATTCGCGTGGCCTTAGTCAAGACTGTGTCAGGCACATATAAGCGTCCTGTCACAAAGCTGTATGCTTTGCCTACCCAATAATCAAACCGCAACTTAATCAAACCGCAATTTAATCAAACCGCAATTTAATCAAACCGCAATTTAATTAAACCGCTTTTTTAATCATAATTTCTACCGTAGATATCGATTCGCTGATATTCTCAGACCGCTATTACCTCTAATCTATCCTCCTAGCTTAATCTATCTTATCTTATCTAATCTATCCACCTAGCTTCTTGTCTATATTTTAATTTGAAAGCTCTGGACCTTTCAAGGCGGGGAGCTATGTTGAGGCCTTCAGCCTCCAATTTTTATATAATTTCCTTTTCTCCTCTTCAATTCGGTGATAAGGCACCTTGATATCGCTGTCCCTTTTAGCGGGCAAATGAGGGAGCGAGATGGAGTCTACTCGCCCCCTCCCGGAAGCATCGCCAGTGATCACAACCAGTCTCGTATCATCTGTCATTGAGATAGCGCGTGTCTCCGCGCCCCATTGCCGCGCGCGCGCGCCGATAAGAGATTCCCGCAGATCGTTCCAGAACATTCCGAAGAAACTACTTGTGTTCAGAAGAAATCTGGTGATCACCACAAGAGAAGCCTTCAACACGCGAGCAAGGTAAGCGATTATCGAGCCCCCTGTCGAGTCGCCGAATTGTTGAAACTTTTCCCTTTCATATATACACATATAGGCCGTTTAACCGAGGTCTCATCCGAGTCTAAGGTATATCTTTAGGTCCTACATCCCGCACAAAAGGAGTCAATCTATTTACACGGTTGCCACTCCAGGTACTGTTAGACCTTTCTTTTTGCCAAGTTTCATAATTTTAGGTCAACGGGAAGTACCCCATAGGTTTTAATTGTTGCCCGAAATCGCAAAATATGGGAAAAAACGCAACATTTACCGTAATATTTCTTGATCGCGTTGACGTATATTTTTGACTAGCTGTTGCCCGCGGCTTCGCCCGCGTGATTTTGGCTTAGATGAAAAGTTACCTGTGTTCCAATCTTCGATTTTTATACGTGTACAGAAAATGCTCATCAGATTAACCAAGTTTTGCTAAGGCGCCATTTCCGTATATGTTATAGTGTAGCTGGTCTCTTGGAGCTTTTCATCAGATGTTCCAGATCTTCAATTTTTATACGTCAGCAGAAAATGCTCATCAGGTTGAACGATTTTTGTTGAGGCACCATTTCCATATTACTTATAGTTTAGCTGTTCTGTTGTGGTTCTTCATCAGGTGTTCCAGTTTTCAAAATGAATTATAGCCTATATGTTGCCCAGGCTTAATAGCTATACAACAAAAAAAGTTGCATTCAAATCCGTCCAGTAGTTTTTGCGTGAAACGCGTACATATATACAGACAGACAGACAGACAGACAGACAAGAAAACTTTTTTTGCTTTCTATTGTTCTTTTTAGGTCTCCCTCTATCCATTTCAGTCAAAAATATTAAATGTACAGACAAAATATTTTTACTGTTTTATTAAATGTATAGATTATTATTTTGCGGAAAGAGACCGTGGATCCAATTATTCGATATCGATTTCAACGTGATACCTTTAAGCGTTCCTGAGAAAAAATAGTTTGACAGACAGACGGACAAAAAAGTGATCTTATAAGGGTTCCGTTTTTGCCTTTTGAGGTACGGAACCCTAAAAACACTAGATTCAGATTTTGCATGATGATTGAGTAACAAACAAACTCACAAACTCACATCCAAACTTTTGCATCTATAATATTAATAGAAAGTAGGATTCTTAAGTATCGCCGATACTGAAAAATGCCTTCAGCTTTTCTAGAAAATCGTCGAAGTGAATTCCTGCGCTGCCATCAATTTTAAAGTGAACGCTTCGCTCGCTTTCAATCTGCAGTGTGTGAAATATTGGAGCTTTGTAAGCTCGGTAAAAGTTCGCTTGCGTCGACACTGGTTACTTCACATATTGAGAGCTGGAATTAATAAAAGTAAATTTTGTTTAAAGTGGAATCGCTAATCTCTGCCTAACGGGAAAACGGCGTGATGTATGTATGTAATTTTTCTTGCTATTACAGTATGATACATGTACCTAGGTATGTACAGTATGTTACAGTCGTGCCTTTGGGCTTCGCTTCAGTGGATTTTTTGGGAAAACCAAAACTAAAGTGTTTCTTACACACCATTCTTAATATTTAATTAATCAGTTTATTTTATTATGATTGTTTTTTTGATAACTCTATAACAAAATATTTTTTTTTATAATTTGTTAGACTAAGCCAGTACTTACGTGCAAAATGCACGCATCTGCGTATATTAAATTTATACCCTCACGCAGCTCTGCATATAATTAAGTTCGGGTCTATAGTAAAAATATATATGGTCCATTTATTCATAATTGTCCTATTATGTAAACAATCTCCGGAGTACTTTTTTTAAAATTTTGTTGAAAATAAATCAAATATTAGTTCAAACCTAAACATTCTTAAGTAAAACATTTATTAACCACGAACGTAATTTTCTAAAAGGTCTATTTTAATTTATATTGTTGTAAAATCAAAAAAAAGACATGGTAAGAGTGTTTACATAATAGGACAATTATGAATAAATTGGAATAAATGGACTTTACGGCCATGTAGCTCAGGCCCGACATGTACTGAATACTATATATGAGTTTCTGACACAAGTAAATAATTCATTTTCATCGATCAGCTGTTTCTGGTGAAGGAAACATCGCGAGGAAAACCTGCACACTATATAGTTGACTGTTTAATACGGCTCCCGCCGCTAGATGTCGGAAATCCTTTAGTCAAGTTAGATCCTGTGAAAGACTTGAAAAAATCATAAAGTCATGACAATTTTTTTCCATGTCAAAAGAAAAAATAAATGATAATGTAATAAATAATAATGTGGACACGCTCTAAAGTAAGAAAACTAAAAATTCCTGAAACTTTTCTGGAACTAGGTAATCCCGCTCTGGAATTCGGCATGAATTATATAGATCCCGCGTCCCGGCTTTCCATGCCACTGATTTATGCATCCTCCGGAGTGCATCTTGTGACACACACAGCGACTGTTCATTTGATTTATTTGGAGTTCCTTTAGACTCTTGCTAAGTACTTGCTTTGCCTCGTTTAGATCGCCTTCGTAGTTAGTTAGATTTGGGGCTTCGCTCCCTTGGCAATTTCATGATAAAAAGTACCCTATGTGCTATTCCTGGTATTTTTCTACCCGTATACAAAATTTCATCAAAATCCGTAGTATAGTAGATTTTGCGTAATTGAATAACAAACATCCTCACAAATTCACAAACTCACATCAAAACTTTCGCATTTATAATATTAGTAGGATTACATACCACTTACAACTATCATTACAGAAAACCTTATGCGATAGTGAAGTCTTAAAAAAGAATTATTATTATTAGCATAACACATGAAGAATTGCGCCACCCTTGTGAATTCACTCAAAGCAAAGCACAATAAAATATATCCAGCCTATCAGAAATGAGGTTGATGGTACGGGATTACAAGGTAAGAATGGTAGGAGATTAAATGGGAGTCCGACAAAGCTCACAATAAATTATTTGTACCTAGTAAACTAGTTTTAAAAGCGACATTATTCAGGGATTCCTGCTCGCATGGAATTTTTTCACCATATCTTATTTCTATATGAGAGTACTTTAGTACTAATATTGCATCTGAGCTGAGATGCTCAAAAATCCAAAAATAAATTATTCAGGGAGCTTTGCGACGTTTACCTTCATGAAAGCTCCTGTTAACTGTCATATAGGAGTTCCAACGCAGTTCGGCTAATGTAAATACTAAATACGCTACACCTACTTGGAACTATCGCCGTTCCTAGAATTGCACTAAATTGCTGCACCAAAGCTCCAAAACGTCCCTTGTCTGTTTATTAAACAACTTTGTGCTGACAACTAAGCATAGTAAAGCTCAGAAGTACAAATGCGAGAATTGGAAATAAACTAAATGGTACGTATTTTTGGTTAATAAAGTTAAGATGAAACATACTCAAAAGTGGAGTGCGTTATTTTGTACCAAAGCTCTTGTTTCTACCTTCAAAATCTATTAGAAAAAATGCCATAATATTATTTTTCATTGCACACTAAATTTCAAATCAATTATGGAGCAGGGAAGCCCAACAGTTTGAGAAAAAGAATAAAAAAAAATGACAAAAAGAATTTATAATCACAGAAACAGCGAAACGCAAAGATAACATAGGAAAAAGTATTACAGACGACATAATTTTTCAAGTTCCATTCTGAACGTGCCGTGTTTGCTCAGTTAAGATGTTAAGATGTTAAAAATGCGCCAAGTTGCGTTGTAATTTACGTCTCCAAAAATGAGATTAAAACACTTCCCGAAGAATTATCGCGGGGGTCGACTTTTGCAATCTTTTAGATAAAAAGTTGGAGACGCGCGCTGGTTCCTTGAAGAGATAACAAAAATATTAAGCTACAACATAGACCACTTGGCTAAATGGCAAGGAAATGTGTAACATTGGTATTTTCACAGCATTTATTAGAAAATTATCTAGGTCGATGCTCGGAATCGGTATAAAGTTAATGAATAGCCCCTCTGGCATGCTAGGCGAGCAAGACTGTTTCATGAGTTTCTTTCGGCATTTCTTCTCAGCAGTGGTCGTTCCGAAATGCTAGTAGTTTGTAGCTTTGAGACATAATATATTATGATTAAATAATTAGTTATCGACGTGAAAAAGAGCCTTCTTTGAAGTCCAAGTTTCAATAAAAAAAATTGACTTTGACTATGAATATCAATATTAGACCGAAAGCGGAACGAGTGGATCAGGCAAAAGACTGGGGTTACAGGCGGGATGAGAGGTCATGTGATAGACATGAGCGTTGGCCTCGATGAGTGTTAGAGTGGAGACCTAGAGAGACCACGAGGGGAAGGGGTCGTCCAGCAGAGAGACGGGTGAACGATATCAAGAAGCAAGTCGGTCACAACTGGATGAGGAAGGCAAGAGACAGGGAGTTATGGAAGAGTATGGAGGAGGCCTATGTCCGAAGACGGACAAAACAAAGGCTGCAATGATGATGATGATTTGTTTGGAACATCAGGGTGTGGATTCTGCTAACGTTACGTCTATCGTGTCTGAATGGTTTTTCAATAGTAGATAGTGTTTTATTACATAGTGATAAGAACTGTTGAAAATGCCTTTAGGATAATCAACGCCCAGGTTACCAAAGGTAAGTACAATTTAGTATAAACATTTTAAAAATTATTTTTTGACACGTTCTTCTTCTTCTAAAGATGCCTCTCCAACTAGTGAAGGTTAGCGATCAACATGCTCAAGTCCTTCTTGTCCTTAGCTCGCAGTAGATAAAGCGTCAAGAGGTAACAAACAATCAAACAAATATATAAACAAACAAAGAAACTCACTTTCGCATTTATAATATTAGGATAAAATCATTATTTTTCTTAAGGTTATGAAGGGACAGGCGAAAGAATCTATGAGAAAATTTATGGAGAAAATGTAGAAACAATGTCACGTGAGATTTCCGATTTTAGCGGCTTATTTCGATGAAACCTATGCAACTATGATAAGCGCATCAAATATTGTTCAACAGCTTTGCGTGCAGACAGATAAAAAAATCGTCTTGGCTTCTGTTGGCTGATCTTTTCTTAAATTTTATTACCTACTAGCTTTCGCCCGCGGCTTCGCCCGCATGAATTTCCCACGGGAACAGTGCTTTTTCCCGGGATGAAAGGTACCCTATGTCCTTCTCCGTACTTCCAGCTATGTGTATGCGAAATTTCAGGAAGATTGGTTCAGTAGATAAAGCGTGAAGAGGTAACAAACAAACAAACAAACTCACTTTCGCATTTATAATATTAGTTAGGATATTTAGAGAAGATGCCTACTTATCCTAATCCCTAATCCTAACTATCCTAACTAGTATCCTAACTAATATTATAAATGCGAAAGTAAGTTTGTTCGTTTATTTATTTGTTTGTTAGTTACCTCTTCACGCTTTATCTACTGAACTAATTTTCCTGAAATTTCGGATACACATAGTTAGAAGTACTGAGAAGGACATAGGGTATCTGTCATCCCGGGAAAAAGCACCGTTCCCGAAGGAAATTCAAGCGGGCGAAGCCGCGGGCAAAAGCTAGTTTAAATTACAAAATGACAGTTGAACTATACAGTTCACAACAGAGTATCATTATGATGGTCTCCATTTTGTCTCCATTACGAGCGAGACGGCTGAAAGTTGGCAGTTGAAGTATCGCTCGGCCTCAAACGCGGCTCTCCACAGTTGGACGGAGAGAACTGACACTTACACCGATGTCACAGGGCGGGCGTATCATAGAAACGGGGTGTCAAATACTACTGCTACATATCCGTGAACACGTCAGTAACAAGTCAATGTGTGCGTTTCATAGTCATAACGTCACAATACATACCTACAAGAACGGGGGAGAAGTGCGGGGGATGCGGGGTGTGCCATATTGCGGGAGGGGCAGGGAGTTTCCTTTCTGTATGTAATACTTACATATATTTTTTCTGTGCCGATGTGTAACTCTATTATCAATCGTTGATATGTTTCATGCTGGTCTGGGAGCGAAAAAAAAAGCTTAGAATGTAAAAGTAAAAAAATATTTTTTTTTCTCCAACAATCGTACACGAGAAATACACAAAATAAGGAGGTGCAACAAAATGTTACCGTCACCGATTGAAGGAAACTGGAGACTGATGAAGGTAACGCCTGTGTTTCAGTTCTCCAGTGCTCTAGTGCTCCCCGTGCACTTAAAATGCCGACTGCAACTTTATCAATCTCCATTCCACCAATAAAATTGTGTGGGCTTGATTATGATAGAAAAGTGGCGTTTCGACTCATTCAATTCGACTTTCTTAGTAAGACACTGGTCCTAGATTATACCTTCAGATTTTCATTACAAGTTCTTTTTCACGAGATACGTTCTCGTTAAAAAGTAACTTGTTATGAAAATGTAAACAAGATTGCTTACAATAAAGAATGCTACATATTTTTGTGAAAGAATACATGTTGGTGTAAGTGTCGGACTGATTTAAGAGGTTTCGCTGTCGGCAGGAACGCCTGCGGTAAACGAGGCTTAGCACTAGACGTAGATGCATAACTGTTTTGTTAATATTCCACGAGTAGATTTGTTTTTAATACTAATCCTAACTATTAAGGATAACATTCTTATGTTAACCTATTATAAATCCGAAAGTGAATTTGTTTGTTTAATTATTTATTTGTTTTTTACCTCTTCACGCTTTATCTACTGATCCCATCTTCCTAAAATTTCGCATACACATAGATCAAAGTACTGGGAAGGACATAGAGTACCTTTCATCCCGGGAAAAAGCACTGTTCCTTTAGGAAATTCACGCAGACGAAGCCGCAGGGAAAAGCTCTCTGATCAATGTCCTTCTCCGTATACTGTAACTATGTGTATGCGAAATTTCAGAAAGATTGGTTCAGTAGGTAAAGCGTGAAGAGGTAACAAACAAATAAATAAATAAACAAACAAACTAACTTTCGCATTTATAATATTAGTTAGGATTATTTGTTGGACATACAGACAGATAGACGGACAACAAATTGATCCTATAAGGGTCCCGTTTTTACGTTTGTAGTACGGAAACCTAAAACACTGAATGATGTTTGACACAGTTTTAACGCAGAAAGAATTTGTGTTATTACTTGTGGCCCTTTGAATCCATACTAATATTATAAATGCGAAAGTTTGGATGTGAGTTTGTGAGTTTGTGAGGATGTTTGTTACTCAATCACGCAATATCTACTGGACGGATTTCGATGAAATTTGGTACAGAGGTAGATAATGACCTGGAATAGCACATAGGCTACTTTTTATCCCGGGAAAAAGCACTGTTCCCGTGGGAAATTCACGCGGGCGAAGCCGCGGGCATAAGCTAGTATTTAATAATCAAAGTTGTGGCCATAAGTAATTGTAATTAGTCTTTAGGTTTCATTATTTTGTCTGTTCATTAAGAATAACAAAACGTTAGAATATCAAAACGTTTTAATTTATTTGCCTTTTCTCAAATATGTTCCATATTTATGAGCTTAGGCTGTTTAGTTCTATTCTAAAGACATTTTCTTTGTCATAAACGAGAGCATGTTGTGGGAATTCTAATTTTCTGCCCTTATTACTTTACGTTCCTTTGTGCGTGAACCTTTGAGTTAGAAGGATGGAGCTGTCATAAGCTCCTAACTAGTTTTAAAAGAATTGTAAAACTCCTAGATCTTGAAGAAAAGTCTAGAAAGTTTAATTGTTTTTTTAAAATACTTAGTTGTTTTCTTTTTTCCTTGTAATGTACATAACATTACAAGGAAAAAAGAAAACACTTTCTAGACTTTTCTTCAAGTAGTAGGAAGAACTGCGCGAAAGGGGGCGCGCGCTTTCTACTTTTATGGTTGTGGAGTTTCGGAAAAAGATTATCGGCTCGTTTGGCTATGTATGTTGTCACTCAATGCTGAAGACTGAGAAATTTAAAAAAGCAAAGATTTCTTACAGCCAAACAATGAAGCAGGCCTTTGTCTTTTTAAAC
Organism: Ephestia elutella; assembly: GCA_018467065.1. NCBI lineage: Eukaryota > Metazoa > Arthropoda > Insecta > Lepidoptera > Pyralidae > Ephestia > Ephestia elutella. The sequence goes on along the minus strand of CM031568.1, from coordinate 2,506,612 downwards.
CATTTTTGCTATTATCAATATGTCGACTTCAAGTTTGTTGAAAAACGTCGTTTGTAACATGCGCATTAGACATACTCTTCCTTATAAGCACTCACCTGATGCCGCCGTGTAATGACCGACAAGGCACACTTGTATCATAATGTATATCGATTGTCCATTCTATCCCTTAATGGTCTATGGCACATACATGAAAAACGTTCGTGATTGGAAAGCCCAACGTCTGTGACTGATCAAGCCTAATCAACCAGTGGAAATTCATTTTGGAGTCTCTCATTTGGCCATACATCATGGTACTGAATACTTAATGAGTCTTCTGTAATTCTGTTTTACTTTTCTTAGTCATTGCATATATGCCGAAATGTTGTAAAGGCCTCTGTTAGGACATTCATTTTAGCATGATTTACCATCGTTAGCAAAATATACGTTGAATCGATCCATTATGTCTTCAAGATAATTAAATATCATCAAAATAATAAATGGTGTATAAGGTTTATATTCTAACTGACTGTCGCCCGCGGCTTCGCTCGCGTGAGTTTCGCTTAGATGAAAAATCTATCTTGGAGCTTCCAGATCTTCAATTTCTATACGTCAGCAGAAAATGCTCATCAGGTTAAACGACTTTTACTAAGGCGCCATTTCCATATATGTTATAGTGCAGCTGGTCTCTTGGAATTCTTCATCAGAGGATCTTGATCTTCGATTTTTATACGTCAACAGAAAATGCTCATCAGATTGAACGACTTTTGTTAAGGCACCATGTCCATATCTCTTATAGTTTAAATGTTCTGTTTTGGTTCTTCATCAGGTGTTCCAGTTTTCAAAATCAATTATAGCCTAAATGTTGCCCAGGCTTAATAGCTATACAACAAATAAAGTTTCATTCAAATCGGTTCAGTACTTTCGGAGTTTAGCGTGATCATACATACAGACAGACAGACAGACAAGAAAAACCAAAAATATTTTTTTTTAGTTCTATTATTGTCCAGTTAGAATCGTCTATAACGTTGAGATATGTACCTAGCTATACATAGATATACAGTCCACATGAGCATCGATGTTATTATTTAGTTGCAAATAAACAATCGTTGAGATAGCACGTCGCTTTTACTTCAAATAATCCCCACAAAGCAAAGTCAACCTTATCTGCATAACCATAAAGTCCTTTACGAACCGGATGCGTGGACGATCGCCGGTCTTGTTCCGAGCCTACGAGAGATAAGAAACCGGTCGAGCGGCCTATGAATGCCTACGATTTGTGCTACGATGCAGTTTCTAAGCTAATTACAGATGACGCGTTATTGCATTCAATTGGAGTGATAAAAACTTTTGGTGTTTTAATTGATTTCCGGACATTCTGTACGAGATTTTACAAACAATAAATTGAGTGAGTGAGTTGAGCTTCGAGACTTTACAAGAACTGAGTGATTTCGTGCATTATTCTGAGAGTTGTGACGGAGATTAACTTAGGATACCTAGATTACCTACGAGAGTTGTTGTGGGGATTATACCGAGATTATACCGAGTGAGTGAGTCATTACGTAACCTACACTATGGAAGCGCTCGTGATTATTCAAATGGAGAATTTGAAGAAGTTGCAGCGAGCTGAGAAGAATTATAGAAAATCACTTAAAGAAAGGATTAAAAGGCCTTATTTAGAAACGCGTTTAGAACTGTTAGATCAACAATTTAAGGAGTTTAAAGATTTACATAATAAGTTGATAATAAATGCATCTAAAGAGAGGAAGGAGCCATATTTTGAAGAAGGCATTTATGAACAATTTGAAGATTTGTACGTCGATTACAAAACCACGTTGCGGGAAGCGTTAGAAGCATTCCTACCGTCAGCTTCCGACCCACCGGCGTCGACTAGTAAGGAAAGCACGGGTAGTAAGAGTAGTAGTGACGTCATCAAACTGCCACGTTTGATTTTACCGAATTTCTCTGGAGCTTACCAAGATTGGCAAACCTTTTATGATATGTTCTTAGCCCTCATACATAACAACAAGAGTATTACGTCTGTTCAAAAATTACACTACTTAAAAGGAAATTTATCTGAAGAAGCAAAGGATTTGTTACGTAACTTTTCGACAACTGATGCAAATTATGAGGAGGCATGGAAACAATTAGTACGTCGTTACAATAACACGCGATATAACTGTAATGCTGTTATGAGGAATTTGTTTGCGCCTAAGAAAATTAATACTGAGTCGGCCTTAGCGATTAAACAGTTAGTTGATAATACCTCATGTTGTTTGAAGTCACTAGAAAATATGAAAGTAAATACAAAGACATGGGATGTAATAATAATATTTTTGGTGATTTCTAAACTGGATTCGGAGTCCGTGAAGCTGTGGGAACAACATGTCAATATGATAGGTGATGAGTTACCTACCTGGGATCAATTGCGAGAGTTTTTAGAGTCCAGATTCCGAGCATTGGAGATGATCGATACTACATCGGCACGCCCATCACAACCAGCTAAATCTGCGGCAAAGGCGAAGATTTTCCATACTGCTATTGCGAGTAAACAGATAAGTAAAAACACAGAGTGTGCGAAATGCAATGAAAATCATTTTATTTATCAATGCAAACAATTCGAGATCATGACGCCAAGAGAACGGCAGGATTTTGTACAGAATAGTCGCCTGTGTTTCAATTGTTTGTCACCTGCGCACGCAGTGATAAAATGTCGGCAGTCCAGTTGTAGAAAATGTGGAAGAAGACACCATACGATGTTACATTTCGAGAAAGAGGATCGAGACACTAACCAGGACTTGGCAGTGGTACCAGCGAGCGGAGCGGCAGTGACGGCGTCACCCAGTGGGCATGAGAAAGCGAGTACAACACGAGGTGACCCACAGATTACTGTAGCGTTTTCTAGAGGAGGGCTTCAGCCAGACAGGGTGCTTCTGGCGACGGCTAGAGTTAAGGTACTGTCAACTAATGGTTGTAAATATGTAATCAGAGCTTTGCTTGACCAAGGGTCTCAGGCATCCTTCATGACTGAGGCTACTGTTCAATTACTTGGTCTTAAACGTAAATCTGTTAGTGGTTGGGTGTCAGGGTTAGGAGATAGTCGTACAAATATTAAATATTCCGTTTCTCTGCGCATTGAGTCACGTCATAGCAATGAGAGTATATATGTCAATGCTTATGTTTTACCTTCACTTACTTCATTACTTCCAGCTTGTAAAGTAAGTAGACCCGCGTGGTCAGAGATCGATAATTTGCCTTTGGCTGATCCTACGTATACTATCCCAGACAAAATCGATATACTTCTAGGTGCAGAAGTTTATGGAGAAACGCTGTTAGAGGGAATTATCAAAAATCCTGATGGTATTATAGCTCAAAATACTATCTTCGGCTGGGTTGTATCTGGAAAGGCATCACGCGCAGCGGATGAGAAGGTAAAGGTAGATGTTAATAGCATGCATATACAGATTGGAGAGGACGAATTGCTGAAAAGATTCTGGGAAATGGAAGACGAGCCTAACATGCTTCAAAATGAGATGACAAGGGAAGAGAAATTATGCGAGGAGATTTTTAATGCAACGACGGTAAGAGATAAAGAAGGAAGACTAGTTGTAAAATTACCATTTTCATCGGATGATCCTAAATGTCAATATGGCAATTCTAGAGATATATGCGTAAAGAGATTAGAGATTTTAGAGAGAAAATTACAGAAGAATCCACAACTGAGACAAGAGTACAACAAAGTGATGAGTGAGTATTTGAGTTTAAATCACATGAGACAAATTACAGAGAACGAGCGAGAAAATAGCAAGGCTGTCTACCTACCACACCATGCGGTGGTTCGCGAAGATAAGGAGACTACGAAGGTGCGAGTGGTGTTTGATGCCTCAAGTAAGGGTACAAACAATGTGGCATTAAACGATGACCTGCTGATAGGGCCAAAGCTGCAGCAGGATCTGAGACACATCCTGATGAGATGGAGAAATCATAAAGTGTGTATTATCGCAGACATCGTAAAGATGTATAGGATGGTTTGTGTAGCTGAGGAGGATACTGAATTTCAGCGTATCGTCTGGAGATTCACGTCTGACGGATCAGAGCCTATACAAGATTACAAACTGCTGAGACTGACATTCGGGACAGCGTGTGCACCGTACTTGGCAGTTAAGTCTTTGCAAAGACTTGCAGAGTTAGAGCAAGATAAGTATCCAGTAGCAGCTAGAGTAACTAAACAGGATTACTATATGGACGATCTAATCAGCGGAGCAGACGATGAAGCTGAAGCGATTAAAATATACGAGGAGATGAGGAAATTACTGAAATCAGGAGGGTTCGAACTTCAGAAATGGAACAGTAATAGTGAGAGTTTGCTACAGAAGATGAATAGTTTGAGTGAGCATGAGACATCAGATCCTATTAAATTAAATAAATCAATTAAAATTCTTGGAGTGAGTTGGGGTAGGGAAACTGATAATTTCGAGTATGTTTTGAACTTACCTGATTTTAAAGAACCCGTTACAAAAAGGCAAGTACTTTCTGATGTAGCTAAGTTATACGACCCATTAGGTTGGATCGCACCGGTTGTGATTGTTGCAAAAATGTTTATTCAACGTTTGTGGCAATCAGCTCTGAAGTGGGATGATAGTTTGACAGAAGAATTACTTGAAAAGTGGATATCTTACAAGAGTAGTTTGAGCGATTTAAAAGGGTTTACATTACCGAGATGGTTAAATGTAACTCAAGGAACTAAAACTGAGTTACACGTCTTCTCTGATGCGTCGAGATCAGCCTATGCTGCGGCAGTGTATGCAAGAGTGGTCGATGAGTCAAACCAAACAGTACACGTTCACCTTGTGACAGCGAAGACGAAAGTAGCGCCTGTCCAAAAGGAGATCTCGATCCCGAGGCTCGAGTTGGCAGCAGCAGCCTTAGCAGCCAAACTTATATTGGAGGTTTCACAGGTAATGAGTATACCTAAGGAAGATATGCATGGTTGGACGGATTCCACCATCGTCTTGGCTTGGCTCGAAGGAGGATCGTCGCGTTGGACAACTTTTGTAAGTAACCGAGTGTCTATAATTTTAAATATAATGGACGTTGAGCAGTGGAGTCACGTACCTACAGAGTCGAACCCCGCGGACTGCGCTTCGCGAGGGCTGTCACCTAAAGAGTTGATACACCATCCACTATGGGTAAGTGGACCAAAGTGGTTGGCAGACAATGAGATAGAGTTTAACACGGTAGTAGAAGATACACATGAAGAGGAGAGAGTGAGGTCTTTTACTGTTTTATCGAATTCTGATGAAAAGGAATTTATTTGGTCAAGATTTTCGTCGTTAGTGAGATTGTTGAAAGTAGTGTCATATTGTCGAAGAGTATTGAGTTTTAGAGTAGCTAGAAATGAGAGAGAAAAAATTTCAGAATTTGTAACGGTCGAAGAAATGAATATGTCATTATTAGTATGCACTAGACAGGTGCAAAAGTTAGAATTTGAAAAAGAGATAAAACAGTTAAAGACTTCAGGTATTGTGGCCAAAAAGAGCAAGCTCCGCACTCTTTGCCCTTTTTTGGACGAAAGAGGGGTACTAAGAGTTTCTGGACGTATTACTCAATCGGACGCAGCATATGATACACGACATCCAATAATTATGCCTGGTAAAAATCATTTTACTATGCTTTTAATTGTGGATGCCCATCATAAAACTAAACATGGTGGTCCACAACTTATGCTTAATTATCTTAGAGCGAAATATTGGATTTTACGAGGAAAATCTACCTGTTGTCCACATCTACCTGTTGCCGAGTCAACCTTCGGGAAGAAATCTAATTATTTTTTCTGGGGAAAAAGAGATCTCGGGGTAGGTTGGGTGTTTAGGGACCGCATTCCCCCTTTCCGAAGACACTCAAGATTGGATCCGAAGAGCAGAAGATTAAGTTTGGTAAGTGACCCTTGGGTTTGTGGGTGGTTGTAGCTATTAAGTTAGGTTTAATATACAGGGTTCTGTAGTTCCCGTTGTAAACTACAGTGGTAGCAGACTGCGTATAGGTTAGGTTAGGTTAGTCGGACAGACGTAGTGTCGGGTCGAGGTTTTTTACCGGTATTTTTTTTACCCGGTAAATTTTTCGGTACCGAACCCTCCCGCCCTTTCGTCTGCCCGGAATCTCTGCGCACATTTTCTGGTAGCAGAGCGTAGTTTATCTACCCTCTATTTGTTCGTTTGTAAAAAATAATTAATTGTTTGTAAAAATTATTAGATTTTTCTTAGTTTGTTTGTATAAGAATATTTGTAACCTTTTTTGTATTTGTTTGCGGTTTGTACCGTGCGTTCCGGGTTTGTGCCATTCTCATACCTACCGCGGTTCTTCGTGTAGTTGCTTGATTTTGTTGTTTTTTATTTACCTTTTGTTATTTTTTGTTTGTGACTTGACGCGATGGCGAAGGTCTCCAATGCTAGGGCGACACTCGCCAACGAATTGAGATGGTTTGTGACGGCCGGAGGACTCCTGTCCCGGAAGGACAGGGAGGGCGCCATACTGCTAAGAGCGGATCACCTCCACTCACGATTGATTAGCGCGGAAGCGGCCATGGTGGTGCTTACCGAAGCCGAACTTGCCCCGGAGGTCTACGCAGGTCACATGGCGGACATGGACCAGATCCTGAGTCTGCACGATGATATCGCGGAGGCGGCGACCGCAATAAGGGCGAGACAGGCTGGCGGACCAGCCCCTCGCACCCCTGTTAGACAGGAAGGACCAGCGGTTACTGGTCGGCTCCCCACCCTTCAGCTGTCCCACTTTGGGGGTAGGATGGAGGAGTGGGTGGCATATAAAAATATGTTTGAGTCCCTGGTCGTAGCACGACAGGATTTGTCGAAGGCCCAGAAGATGGCCTACCTCCTCTCCACTCTGGAGGATGAAGCGCGGTCGCTCATCCAGCACCTCCGGGTGGAGGACGACCAGTACGATACGGCTTGGGAGTTATTGAACTCCCGCTACCAAAACTTACGTTTGTTAGCGGATGCGCACGCCGCACAGTTGATGGCCCTGCCCAAGGTGGCCAACAGGGCACAGTTGCGCCTGCAGTTGCTCACGCCCGTTACAGTGGCCTGTAACGCGCTCCGCACACTGGGGCTGCCGGTGGACCAATGGTCTTTTTTGTTGGTGCACATTGTATTGGGCAAATTGCCCAATGACATCCGCTCGCGGTTTGAGCGCGAGAATGCGGAACGGGATAGCACCACCCTACCAACATTCACTGACTTGGTGAAGTTTTTGGAGTTTGAGGCACGGGCTGCTGAGAATACCATGACGGACTCAGCGCCATCCAGAGCGCCTGAACGTAGGCCCTTGGAACCCTCATGGCGAGGGAAGCCCCAACAGGGACGGCAACCGCCACCGCGTGGAGCTGGTGTGCGGGTTGCGCACACGGCAGCAGTCGCGAGGGACGCGGACTGCCTGCAATGTGGCCGGATGGGCCACAGCCTGCTACAATGCAGGGACTGGCAGAGACTGCCAGTACAAGATAGGCGCCGCATGGCAAAGCGGCATGAACTTTGCTTTTATTGTTTGGGCGGTCACTATGCACGTGACTGTCCCAGTGCCATACCATGCAGTGCATGCCGTGGGCTGCACCACGTGATGCTCTGCATGAACCGGAACGGGGATGGCACCCGGATGTTGAGGCAGGGGTCCCCTATGGGCGGGGGCGCTCCTGCGCGAAGCCCTCCACCATCGGACGAAGGACGCGGCTTCGCTCGTCGCACCCCCCCTCGGGAGGGGGGCCGCGTACCTGCGCGGGTCTTGGCGGACCGGGACCACGCGCCCCAAGGTCATGGCCAGTATGTAGCTGGCCAGGCCCCGGATAGGGCCCCCATGGGCGGGGGCCCTAGATCGGACGTGAGAGTGGGGACACCCCCCTCCACGCGGGTTACCAATACCCAACACATGCAGCCGCAGCGGTTTTCTCCGCCGCTGCACGAATACCCACGGCTGGAGTACCACCCGCCGTACCATATGTATGGCCGGGCCGCGGGTTATGCCCCCCCTCAGGTGGGGATGTGCACTCGCCCGCCATATTATCCGGGTCAGTGGCGCGCCCCTGGTTTGGAGAGAGTGGGGAGCCCGTAACTAGCTTGCTCCCTTGCTGGGACAGAGCCGCGGACGGTTCTGCTCCCCACCGCGGTGGTCCGCGTATGGGGTCGTGGGGGGGAAGCCATTAATTTGATAGCTCTGTTGGACTCAGGGGCTCAAAGCAGTTTGGTTACCACTCGAGTGGCACACCAGTTAGGTTTAGTCGTGGAAGACTCGCCTGTGCCACTTCTTGGAGTTGGTGGCATACAAGTGAAGTGTCTGACGGGCCAGACACTTGTCACCTTTTCTTCGCTGAAGTCCTCCACAATGAGGATCACGACTTCGGCTATGGTAATGGATACCATTGCGGGTTGGCACCTCTCGACAGACATACCGCCGGGTGTGTTGTCTTTGGTTTCGGGTCTGGATTTGGCCGACCCCTTTGTTTTTCATCCCGGCCCAGTGGACTTGCTCCTGGGCTCGGACGTATTGGGTTGGATTTTATTGGGTACACAGAAGGCTCTGGGTTCGTCTTCACTGATGGCAGTGTCTACGATTTTTGGTTTTGCCCTGATGGGCCCTGTGTTTGATAATGGCACCGCGGAGGAGCCACCGGTTGTCGCATCTGCGTCCTTGGCCAAGACCATGCAAAGGTTTTGGGAGGTGGAGGAGCCACCTATGAGTTCCAGGATGGATCCGGAACACGCTGAGTGCGAAGCCCTTTTTCGATCGACCACGGAGAGGTTGCCCTCCGGTCGGTTTGTAACTAGGTTACCCTTTGTTGCCTCTCGTCCTAGCCTAGGGCAAAGTAGGGCGCTTGCGGAGAAACGACTGCTGTCCATGGAGCGACGTATGCAGCGTGACCACGTACTTCGCGATAAATATATTGAATTTATGCGCGAGTACGAGGATTTGGGTCACATGTCTCCGGCTCGAGTTGATTGGAGCTCAACTGAGCATTATTTTTTGCCCCACCACGCGGTGGTGAAGGCCTCAACGGGCAAGTTGCGGACTGTCTTTGATGGGTCCGCACCCACTTCGAACGGAGTTTCGTTGAATCTATGTTTGCATTCAGGTCCCAAATTGCATAGGGACATAATTGACATCATCTTGAACTTTAGAAGACATCAAGTGGTTTTTGGTGCGGACATCCGGATGATGTTCCGCCAGACAGTCATACATCCTGAGGACAGGCGATTCCAGTTGATACTCTGGCGTGAGCGCCCTGAGGATCCTGTGACGGTATGAACTCAATACAAACACGTACGGTTTGAAATCTAGTCCCTATATCGCCATCAGATCATTGCTTGAATTGGCAGAGCGGGAACGGATCCGCTTTCCCCGTGGGGCTTCCGTGCTGTCACGTGACTTGTATGTCGATGACGTGTGCACCGGAGCCCAAAGTATTGAGGAGGCCCTCCTACTGCGGGATGAATTGATTGAAATATTGAAGACAGGTGGCTACGAGCTACGTAAGTGGTTGTCTAATGAGCCTAAAGTTCTAGAAGGGATCCCGGAGGATCACCAACAGAACCCTCACCTGTTTGAGGATGTGGATGATCCCAACAGGATAGCGGTGCTGGGCATGCAGTACCAGCCGCTAACCGATATTTTTACATTCCAAGTGGACTTGGAAATACCAAAGGTCTGGACTAAGAGAACGGTGTTGTCCGTAATAGCCCGTATGTTTGATCCAAGCGGTTGGATCAGTCCAGTGATATTCTCTGCAAAGTGTCTTCTTCAGAGACTTTGGACTTTGGGCGTCTCGTGGGACGAGCCGCTGTTTGGCTCTCCATTGGATGATTGGCTCGAGTTGTTTTCATCGATTAAGGAAGTCAATCGGATTGCCTTGCCTCGTCGAATATTGCCCCCGGGAAATATCGAGCCAGCCTGCATGGCTTTTGTGACGCGTCGGAGCGAGGCTACGCCGCGTCAGTCTATATGCGGACAGTTGACGCCGATGGCCGGGTCAATGTCTCGCTTTTGTTAGGGAAGAGCAAGGTCGCCCCCATCAGGACTAGGCTGACTATTCCCAAGCTTGAGTTGAGTGGAGCTCACCTTCTCTCTAAATTGTTGCATCACGTTGCATGTGAGCTGGCGGCCACGGTCGAGATACGGGACATCTTCGCCTGGTCGGATAGCCAGGTCGCGCTTGCATGGTTGCGCGCGGCCCCACATACCTTGGAGGTTTTTGTGGGAAATCGGGTTTCCCAAATCCAGAATATCGGAATTGATATAACATGGAGACATGTGCCGGGAGAGCTTAACCCAGCGGACTGTGCTTCCCGAGGTTGTACGGCACCAGAATTGGTGTCACACCCGCTCTGGTGGGGTCCAGAGTGGCTGATGGGATCAGAAACTTCTTGGCCTGTCTGTCAGACAGATGTTACTTCTTTGAGTTTGACTGGGCTCCGTGTACATGCTGTAGTCGCTGAGACGACGTCGGAGCCGGATTGGCTACTTGCTCGGTATAGCAGTTTGGATAAGCTTCTGGGTGTTACCAGTTGGATTAAGCGTTTCATACATAATTGTAGAAACCCACAGGCAAAGCGGTTGGAGCCGATTGCAGGTGCAGAAGAGCGCCGGAGCGCATTGTTGCATTGGGTCCGTGTCGTGCAGACCGGACGGTTTGAGTCAGAGCTTCGTATCTTGCGCGACGGACGCGCTAAGTTGAAGGGCGTGGTCGCTCGTTTGAACCCGTACATCGACTCGGATGGGCTTCTTCGGGTTGGAGGCAGGCTCCGGAAGGCGGATCTTCCATATGAGACTCGCCATCCTCTGTTGTTGCCCAAGGGCGGACCCTTGGTGCAGCTTTTGGTGTCTGATCGACACATTCGTAACGCCCATGCTGGGTGCAATGCTTTGTTGGCTATTTTGCAACGCGAGTTTTGGATTTTGTCTGCCCGAAGAGCAATCCGTAGTGTCCTGTTTCGATGTATTGCATGTTATAGGTTGAAGGCATCCACGATGCAACCACAGATGGGTGATTTGCCCGCTGATCGAATCCGACCTTCGAGGCCGTTTGACGGCGTTGGAACCGATTTTGCCGGTCCCTTTTCGATCAAGGCTTCTCCCTTTCGTAATGCCCGTATTGTGAAGGGCTATTTGTGTGTATTTGTTTGTTTGGCCACCAAGGCTGTCCATTTGGAGGTGGTATCGGCTCTGACTACGGAGGCCTTCGTCGCCGCGTTGGATCGCTTTGTTTCGCGTCGAGGTCTACCTTCCCTTATTAGGTCTGATAATGGCACAAACTATAAGGGAACTGTAAATTATCTTAAGGATGTTTCTGTGTTTATTGATAAAAATTGTACTAGTTTAAGTCAAATTGCTGCCCAAAGGGGAATAACCTGGAAGTTTAGTCCCCCAAGTTGCCCCCATTGGGGAGGGATTTTTGAAGCGGCTGTGAAATCCGCAAAGACCCACCTCCGCCGCATTATCGGAGAAACGGCTCTAACTTTTGAAGAGCTCGGCCACGGTGTTTTGTAAAGTTGAGGCGGTCCTCAACTCTCGTCCTCTCTGTCCGCTATCTCCAGATCCAAATGACTTGGAAGCTCTCACCCCTGGTCATTTTTTGGTGGGAGGGCCTTTGAATGCCCTGCCCGAATACCCGTGGAAGGACGAACGCGTATATCGGTTGTCGCGTTTTCAAATGTTGCAGCAAATGAGCCAGGACTTTTGGCGTCGCTGGTCGCTTGAATATTTGCATTTGCTGCAGCAAAGAGTGAAGTGGACAGACAGGACTGAGCCTCCCAGGGAGGGTGATTTAGTATTGTTAAAAGAGGCAAATTTGCCCTCATTGCTTTGGCGACGAGCTCGCATATTACGTTTGATTCTTGGCGGAGATGGCACTCCGCGTGTGGCTGAGGTGTTGGTCGACGGTTCGATTTTAAGGAGAGGTGTGACCTCTCTCGCCCGCCTTCCCGTAGAGTAAGCTAGCGGTCTGCTTCTCAGACCGGGACGGGGGGATGTTTGTAATATAATGGGTGAAACTAAACGCAGGCGTTTCCTATTGTCGCCGCCAGGCGTTCGGGGTTCTCACATTGCTCGTGCGAATGGCTCGCGGACGGTCGCCATTGTCCTGTGCGATATCGGTTTGATTTTAATACGCGGAGAGGTCTCGCGTCTTTTGCTTGTTAACTAGTTTGAGTTATATTTGTGAATTTCCTGTTTGTTAAATAACTATTGAATTGTGTTTGTGTAACCCGTTATTGTGACTTTGTGAGATGTGACGCGTGGCTGGTCGCTCACATCTACCTGTTGCCGAGTCAACCTTCGGGAAGAAATCTAATTATTTTTTCTGGGGAAAAAGAGATCTCGGGGTAGGTTGGGTGTTTAGGGACCGCATTCCCCCTTTCCGAAGACACTCAAGATTGGATCCGAAGAGCAGAAGATTAAGTTTGGTAAGTGACCCTTGGGTTTGTGGGTGGTTGTAGCTATTAAGTTAGGTTTAATATACAGGGTTCTGTAGTTCCCGTTGTAAACTACAGTGGTAGCAGACTGCGTATAGGTTAGGTTAGGTTAGTCGGACAGACGTAGTGTCGGGTCGAGGTTTTTTACCGGTATTTTTTTTACCCGGTAAATTTTTCGGTACCGAACCCTCCCGCCCTTTCGTCTGCCCGGAATCTCTGCGCACACTAGCTATACATAGATATACAGTCCACATGAGCATCGATGTTATTATTTAGTTGCAAATAAACAATCGTTGAGATAGCACGTCGCTTTTACTTCAAATAATCCCCACAAAGCAAAGTCAACCTTATCTGCATAACCAATTATTCTTTTTAAGTGTCCCTCTATCCATTTCAGTCAAAAATACTAAATGTACAGACAAAATATTTTAACTGTTTTATTATATGTATAGATTAAGTGATTCGGTTTTAACTTTTATACTTATTCTTATGTAAAACACCAACTAAGATATGTGGAGAGGATGTTAGGGGACGCTTTTGCCTAGCAGTAGGAAACAATTAGATAGGGGTAAAAATGAAACATATTGGTATAATGTAAGTAATTATAGTAAATAGGTGCTGGTGTATGGTAGTAGGTAGGCTGCGTGATCGAATCAGAAATGAGGAGATGCGTAGGAAAACTAAAGTAACCGACGACATAGCCCGCAGAATCGCGAAACTTAAGTGGCAGTGGGCGAGGCACATAGCTCGTAGAACAGATGGCCGTTGGGGCAGAAAAGTTCTCGAGTGGCGACCACGCACCGGAAAACGTAGTGTTGGCAGGCCTCCCACTCGGTGGACCGACGACTTGGTGAAGGTCGCGGGATGCGCATGGATGCGGGCAGCTCAGGACCGGTCGTTATGGAAATCCTTGGGGGAGGCCTTTGTCCAGCTGTGGACGTCTTTCGGCTGAGAGAGAGAGAGAGATAGTAAATAGGTACCTATTAAACTTTTTTATGCAACGAGAAACTATCAAAGTCTAATTGACCGAGCGAGCGAAGCGAGCGAGGGCTATAATTTAAGTTGGGGCGAAAACACATTGTTTGTATTGTATGTATGTTTGTTCTGCGATAACTCTCGAACCTTTGAATTAATTTCGATGATATTAAGAATAAGTGTAGCAACTATCCATAGAATTTTTAAGTTCATTGCGCAACAAAATCGGTTCAGCCGTTTTTGAGATTTACGCATTTTTATGAAAATAAATATTGCTCTATAACTTTTGAACCGTATTTTTAAAATAATCGTCAGGTCTAAGTTCGCGGCTAACTTAAAAAAATATAAATTCCCATTTTAGGGTCATGTTTATAATGTAAGTGGTTTGCGCACAAAAATCCTAATTTGTCAATTTCCTAAAAGTTTTGGATTTCTTCAATTAGATGAAGGAAATGCCGCATATATCTTCCAAAAGATTTATCTATGCAATACATAAACGTCTACATAGAATTCGTAAATTTTCCGCAAAGGAATTCCGGAATAAAACTTACCCGGAAAGTTTCCGGATTACGCCGCAGCGTGGCGGCTGGAGGAATGGAATTATTACGACATTCCTTACATTCCGATGTCGCAGAAATACGGTTCACGGGGACATTTTGATCTTAAGTGAGCATTTGCTCACTAGAGAATAAGTTATTATTAAACTGTTCCATATTATTTCCAATCGATACAGTTAGACCATTAGGTCTTGCTAGAGATTAGCTACATGGAATAACTACTTATATGCACGACCTAATGGTCTAATTGTATCGATTGGAAAAAAAATGGAACAGGTTAATAATAACTACTGTAGCGATATATTTTAATATGACATGACCTATCGGTTAAGTAGAGATGAGGTCTCAATTCATATAGTTATATTCATCTTTCCGCGTACTACCATCAAACTGCGATCGCCAACCCGCCTGCCAAGCGTGGCGATTTCGGCAAAACCCTCCATGGATGAAATCCTTGGGGGAGGCCTTTGTCCAACAGTGGACGTCTTTCGGTTGAGAGATGAATTATATTATTAAAACATATTTCAGATCAATTTCTGAGGGTTACAGTAATTACCTACTCATCACTATACAATAAAACTGGACCAGGTCTGTGTCTGTACTTATTCGATACTTATCCGATATTCATGTACGTACCGTATAGTCTATCTGCTGTCTTTCTGTCTGTATGTTTGCACGCGTATCACGCAAAAACTACGGGACCAAATTCGATGCGGTTTTCACTGTTGTATTATTGAAGGCGTACGTTTCATCTTGATACGCTGCCGCTTAGAACCAGAGATACAAACAATTAGAAGTGCAACAAATAATTAGAGTATATTTATTTTTGAGTCTTATAAATTATTTTATTTAGATAAAGTAAAAAGCAAATAGAGTCATAGCTATTTTTTCCTTTTTATTATTAGCACATAGAGCCGTATAAACGAAGTCAGCTTGCAAAGGAAAGTGCAAAAAGCACTCAAAGAAACAAGCTTAGCTATAAAGTAACTTGAACGAATCCAGCAACAACGACCTATATGTATCTTTCTAAGGCCCGTATTAATAAATGACACTCAAGTCTTAGCTCGATCTTGAAAGCGCACTTGAGTCGCGGTGCTAATTTATAAATCTTACTTGAGTTCTCGCTTGAGTTCCGCGTATCAGCCGAGTGAAGACGTATTAATAAACAAATATCAGCACTCAAGATGCTACTCAAGAGCGTATTTGCTGATGACAGTACAACCATGACATGAGAGTGACTTGTGACATTTGATTTTTAGTACTTTGTGCCAAATCCTTTGCCGGCGCCGGGTTTAGGTATGCACGGCACAAAGTACTTTTCAAAACATGGAAACCGGCCGCATAAATACTGTTTGGATAAAGATTGTTAAGCCGGGTCTATTATTTTTTACTAAGTCTATGGTTTGACACCATACGCCATGTCAAAATTCTCAGCTTGTCAGTTTGAAGTTGTGTGTGTTCTGAGATCTCAAGTGATACGCCGTTGATATAGGTTTATTAATAGCGACGATCTTAAGTGCGTGCACATAACTTGAGTGCGTATCGGCTGAGTTCGCACTTGACAGCTGTCTTGAGCTTGGTTTATTAATACCGGCCTAAGAAGAAAATAAAATGTATCCTTTAAATTTTATTACAGGGCGGGCGCTTCATAGAAACGGGGTGTCAAATATGCCTACTACTACAACAAATGAAACTGTATATCCGTGAACACGTCAATGTGTGCGTTTTCATAGTCATAGCGTTCTAATACACACAAGAACAGGGGTGAATGCGGGGGTTGTGTGGGGGGGGGGTGCCATATTGCGGGAGGGGGCATGGAGTTTCCTTTCTGTACGTAGTACAACGTAGTACTTATATTAATTCTGTGGTTTTATTACAGGGTAGACCTTTGCCCAGTGGGGCAAAACGAATAATATTTATATTGTATTGATGTTTTTTTTTATTTAGCTACTTGGTCCCACTGCTGGGAAAAAGCCTCCCTTTAATTACTCCGACTACGTTGACGTATAAATTTGATTTTTTGACAGCTGAACCGTTGCTGGGGCTTCTGATTATTGATAAGTATTTTGTATTTTAATGTATAAAACGTGTTAATCAATTTCGTATTTTATAAAAATAAATCTGTTTATTGTTTTTGAAATACATAATTATTTTGTAGAAAAATATCCCGAGGTCTGACGACTAGTCTAGTAAGCGTAGAAGTCACTATCACTGGATGAATTATTTTGAGACGTGCGTGCATCGTCAACCCTCATAAGATGGAGGGAAAAAATAAACATACAAGGAAAAATACTTGTTTCTTTTACGACAGAAGATAATAGAAATAAAAGACTAACTTAAGGTAATAGGCGTAAAATAAAACTGTTGGTGGTTTGGACCGGAATAAAAAGTATTAAAAAATATAACTGCCTTTTTTAGGGGATCAGAAAGGAACAATTTTCGCCTGAGATTCGTATTCAAATTGTAGATCTATCTGACTTATGTACAGTCAATAACAAGTTGGACCTTTAATACAAGTAATAAGGTCTAAAATTGAATACATGCCAAATGGTCGTGACTGAACGGTCGTTTACAAATACAAATACTGCCGGTGAAGAAAAACAAAAAAAACATAAACAAAAACTTAAATAAATAACATTAACTTCCTTCCAAACTGTGGAACCAACTTCCTGCTGCGGTATTCCCGAACCGATACGACATTGGAACCTTCAAAAAACAAGTCTACATCTTCTTGAAAGGCCGGCAACACTCTTGTGATACCCCTGGTGTTGCAGTAGTCCATGGGCAACGGTGATCGCTTACCATCAGGTGACCCGCTTGCTCGTTTGCCGCCCTATGTTATAAAAAAAAGCAAATATCATGAGGAAATCTATCACAGCCGCTAGATGTCATGTTAGATGCTTTTTAGCGGTTTAGAAAAAATATGATATTATACTGGGTGATTTGTCAACCTTCCTAGTAGTGTAAGTTCATGAATATTAGCAACTTTTTGTATGGGACCGACTCTGAAATCTTTAAAAAAACATCAGCTGTTCATTTTACAATACCTACTCGCCAAAATGTATGGAAAAGCTGTTTTTAGGATTCCGTACCTCAAAAGGAAAAAACGGAACCCTTATAAGATCATTTTGTTGTCCGTCTGTCTGTCAAACTTTTTTTTCTCCGGAACGCTTAAAGGTATCGCAAGAAAGAAAAAAGATCGAACAAAGTGTTTTGAACCCAAGAACAGTAAGTCAGTAAGCTTAACTCCTATACTATCGAGGCAGAAGATCAGATAATCAGTCATGCTACGTTATTGTGTAAGATTTCCCACCGGACAAGTCCGCAATTACCCGGAATTTTCGCAGATTGCCCGATTCCCGTAATTGCCATGTTTTATTTATGATTGATGATGGTTATTTTAATAAATCATGAGCGGTACATTAAATGCATACATATTTATCTTTATGCGTGAAAGTATACTATTGGCGGTCTCATTAGAGTTGTAATGGGAAGAAAAAAAAATTTTTAGGGTTCTGTACATCAAAAGGTAAAAACGAAACACTTATACCCTCACCACTTTGTTGTCTGTCAATACCTTCGAGCAACAAGGACTTCCGCGCGCGGCCCGGAAGAGTCCGTGTTGCTCTATGGTCAAGACCATTTTTTGCAGGAAAAGTTTCAAGTTGAAATCCTTATCAGATACTTGGGTTCATGGGCGTAAGGTAAAAAAATAATCACTGTTTATTCCTTCTGTTAAACAACAGTTTATTTAGTAACGAAATGGCCAATTAAGCCACCTATTTTGCAAATTAAAGTATTAATAAGCTGTAAATTCAAGTTTCTGCCTGCAAGCAAAATACTTAAATTTGTGCATTATTTTGCACTAGCTGTCGCCCGCGGCTTCGCCCGCGTGAGTTTCGCTTAGATAAAAAATCTCTCTTGGAGCTTTTCATCAGATGTTCTAGATCTTCAATTTTTTACGTCAGCAGAAAATGCTCATCAGGTTGAACGACTTTTAATAAGGCGCCATTTCCATATATGTTATAGTGTAGCTGGTCTCTTGCAGTTCTTCATCAGATGTTCCAAATCTTCAATTTTTGTACGTCATCAGAAAATGCTCATCAGGTTGAACGACTTTTGTTAAGGCACCATTTCCATATTTCTTATAGTTTAGCTGTTCTGTTAAGGTTCTTCATCAGGTGTTCCAGTTTTCAAAATAAATTATAGCCTATATGTTGCCCAGGTTTAATAGCTATACAACAAAAAAAGTTTCATTCAAATCCGTCCGGTAGTTTTTGCGTGAAACGCGTACATACATACAGACAGACAGACAGACAGACAGACGGACAGACAGACAGACAGACAAGAAATTCCAAAAAAATATTTTTGCTTTCTATTATTCTTTTTAGGTGTCCCTCTATCCATTTCAGTCAAAAATATTAAATGTACAGACAAAATATTTTTACTGTTTTATTATATGTATAGATTATCGTAAAATTATGCATGAACGAATAAAATATAATGGAATTGGAAGGATTTCACAGCTCAGCACAAAAGCAGTGTATATTTTCTTAACTAGTTTCACGAACGGTTTTACATGCGCGATCGTTTTTATAAAAAATCGGCCAAGTGTGAGTTGGACTCATACACTGAGGGTTCCGTACCAAGGTTGTTATGAATCGTCAAATTGTCTGTGAGTCAAGACCCTTTTTTTTCAGGAACATGTAGAGGTATTAATTTGAAATTTGTAGCAGGTTGGGTATTGTTTTTATTAGCTACAGAAACTGAGGTTTCAAGTTCTCACACTGAGGTGTGAGAGTCAAATCAATGCAATGCAGAATGCTTGTATTACTTAAGTAAAAATATTCTGAATTCTGTTTCGGTTTCTATATAAACGTAAAAAATGTAAAAAGATATTGCTTTACAAATTTTTTACTACATAAAAGTTTTTATAATCCTGAAATTCATAGCTATGATCGGTTAATTTACGATCGGCACAAAAATGTTAATAAATATATTGCGCAGACGAAAATCTTGCATATTATTCACGATACCAGAATTAAAATTTTAAAAGCAGATTATTGTACACGAAAATATTCTGTGAGAATCGATTTCCACTTTACATTCGCGGATTCATCCATACTGGTCTAGTAGCGAAGAGAAAACATATAATGTGCCAGCTGCTTCTCTTCCTGAGGAGATTGTAAAAGTTAATTAAAGGATCAAACGGTTTACTCTCATAGGCGATGGGTTAGCAACCTGTCACTGTATCTGAATCGCAATTTTACGAGAAAGACCATTATCCAGCTAAAGGTAACCATCGAATCTTGAGACACCTGGTAGTATCTATGGGGTGGCCAAGTGGTAATGACATCCGCCTGAGGTCGGATAGGACCCGGGTTCAAATCCTACCTGTGTCACATGAGTTCGTAGACCAATCTGACTCATGTATGGTAGTTTTCTCATATACCACTACCTGCTTCCGGTGAAGGAAAACATCGTGAGGAAACCTGCACATTGGCTGACTGTTTAGTTTACTAGTGTGTATACGGCTACTGCCACTAGATGGCGGTAGTCGTAAAAGTCATGACAGATGCCTTTAGGCGACTTGAATAAAATCTGACACCAGTGTTAGTACTAAGTACTAACACACTCGATAAGAAGAAGAATCTATGGTGGTTACATGGTGATGACCAAAAATCAGTGTTTATTCCTATAAAGGCAATTTAACCACTAGTTTTAACCAATTTGTATCATGCGGCACAGTAACGTCAGTTGTTTTTTACTATTTATGCACTTAGGCACTTAGGTAATACTTTTTGCGTGTAATTTAATTTATGATATGTTTTATGATGTGTTTGTGTATCAGCTGGTGCAAAAAAATAAACATTTCGATCTATCTTCCCCGTAAGGGATAAATACGTAATACTGTATCTGTAGCGTAGGATAGGAAACAATTTTGTGATTTACAATAATCAATTGTAGGCAATGGCAATGTCATGTTCCTAACCACAAAGCAATTTATCGAGGTGACAGCCCTGTTGTGGGATAATGGTTGCTTTAGCGAAATTAATTAATAACCCCCCCCCCCCCTCCAGCCCCTCTCAAACACAAAGTCACGGCTCCAGCGGATGTTGGAACAGTGAGTTAATTTTACATTTTGGGGTACTCTTCCTATTCTATTAAATTTTCAAAAACTATTTTTTAGAATTGAGCTTGAGTTAAAAATAAGTCTAGACTCGATGCGGTTTTTATTTTATTTTATCAGTATTCCTGTTTACCACCTTATATCATCGAAACATCGCAATAATACCTAACTTTGTATTGTCAACTGTAATAATCTAACTTATTCTAATTTCAGAGCTTTAAAGGGGTTGTTCCCAAAGTACTCCATTCTTTTGTTCTAAAAAGATAAGCACATACATGTGTTCCCAAGCTACTCCACGACTTTAAAGGGTGCATCTAGAAATGAAAATTATAAGTGGTTTCATAAAGTTTATTTTTAAATATTAAAGAAATGATAAATGTATAATATTCCGATATCGGTGTCATTAAGTGAAATGATATTGATGAATGAAATTGAAACGAATGGCTATGACTGATTATGAATTCTTTATGCCTTTTATATCTCTCACAATGAAATTCGTCGTCGTTAGGTAAATGCAAATATTCTATTTGCTTTTATTCAATTTTTATTATGAATAGGTAGGTACCTATCCTAACTAATATTATAAATGTGAAAGTGAGTTTGTTTGTTTGTTTTTTTGTTTGTTACCTCTTCACGCTTCATCTACTGAACCAATCTTCCTGAAATTTCGCATACATATAGTTAGAAGTACGGAGAAGGACATAGGGTACCTTTCATCCCGGGAAAAGGCACGGTTCTCGTGGGAAATTCACGCGGGCGAAACCGCGGGCGAAAGCTAGTCTTCTATATGAGATTCAATAATAATATTTTCAATTTTTTCATAAAGCACTATTTGAATTCGGCTTTCACGGCCTTTTATTTATTAGTCATTTGAAAAACAAGGGGTTGTTTTTCACCCATCTCGACCCTTGGAGGTGGGATTTTCAAAATTTCCTTGCTATTATATAAAGAACCTCTCTGAAAAAAAATCCAGTTTCTATGACCAGCGGTTTCTACTCTGCATTCATTAACCAATCAGTCAGCGCCAAATTGTACAGTACTGCACAGTCAAGATCATTGATATGTAATCCATTTTAGACCTTATCATCACATTGTCTCCTAATACGATGTGATAGTAGTTAGTGCTAGTAATATGTTGCTTTTAGACATAATATACTATGACTATATAATTAGTTTTCAACTTGAAAAAGTATTTCTTTGAAGGCCAAGTTTCAGAAAAGAATTTCTTTCTTTCTGTTAAAATATTGATGTTCGAAGCTAAATAGATTTCACAGCACACAAAACAGATTGCAATCAAAAGTAAGGAATAAAAATTCAGTCCGTGAAGGTCTTCTGATATGATTTTGAAGGAGTTTTAGCCACTCTCACTAAAAATAAAGTTTATTTCGACGTATTGTTCCGAGTCAATGCCGTAGGAAAGTTCGAGTTCACAATCGATATAACTTCGAGTCTCGAAACTTCGCCAATAAACTGCCAATAATCTTTGAATTCCATTCTCAATGGAACAACAATTAACTAAGTAAATAATTTGCTTTTGATGCTGGGATATTGAAGAGCGTCGTTGGGCGGAGCGAGATGTTGTTTGTGTGTATTTATATTGATATCTCAAAAACTGTATGATCGATTTTAATACAGTTTTAGATTACACACTAAACTTAGTTCGCATAAGGCATAGCTGAGTCAGTTTTTCATATAAGTAACTGCGTCTACCAAAAACTATGTTATAAATAATATTATAAAAAATAAAAACTTTTATTTCCTCTTTTAGTTAGTTTATTTTATCTTTTCCCCGAAAATATTATTCTAAGTTATTCAAAATAAATATTGAAAAATAAAAAAATTCAAAAATTCAAAGAAAGACACATATACTTTTGCCTCTGCAAAATAAAAATAAATTTTTCTTTGATTGACATTTTTGAGTGACATTTGTTTGATTTTATTTATTGTTTTTAGTTTTTATTTATTGTTTTTAGTTTGTAGATTTTATTTATCGAAAATCCGAAGTGAACAAGAAATCTTAATATTTTTGCTATTATTTAATGATCGATGTTGCATCTTATTATTGAATAGCAAACATATTCCTGTGGAAATATTTACATTAAATATGAAGTTATCATACTTATTTTATTAATTATTTATGTAAAACTGGGAGTAAATACAAGTTTATTTGTCAACAGGATAGGCATCGTCGGAACCCTATGCTCATGGCCCTAAACGCGCTTGACCAATTTATTGTTATTTAGCAATATCCTAGCAACGTTATTTTCAAGTCTGACAAGTATCTCTATGTTTGCGTTCGTGTGAGGGAGCTACCTTCGTAATAAAAAGGAAATTTTAATTGATAAGAGACATAAGTTCCATTTTTTACCACGTGTCAAACAAACTTGGTCATTTCATTTTTTTTTCGTCTGAAAATGTTAATTGACAATGACGCCTAATATTTTTAACTTAAAGCAAAGATATTAAAAGTGTTGATTCCTTGTTTTGGAGGGCCCGAACATTTTTGTGAATATTTCGTTAAATAAGCAATAAATAAGATCGGGAAAATATGAGTAGTATTAAATATATTTATCAAACATACATAGAAAAATCTCGAACTGTTTTGCGTTTTAAGGTACCTATTCAAAAATGAAATGTTGTCAATTGAGCTTGTACCAGAGTAAATAGGCTGCTTCTGGGTAAACTCGCTACACCGTACACCGTAGACCTCATCTCTGTTAGATTGTGATCAAGAGCAAAACCCATATTTCAGAAAAAAAAAAGATAATTAAGACAGTATTATTCGATTGAAAATGAAGGCTTATTGAAAGCTCAATAGAAATCCTAAATATAGATACATAAACAGTTTCACGGTCAAGAATCCTCAATCAGTTTGAAACAAAAAAACCGGCCAAGTGCGAGTTGAACTCGCGTGGGTTCCGTACAATAGGTTATAGGTTTTCCTGTAATCTACAGGCAATTAACTATATTTTGTATTTTTTTTCAAAATTTATTAATGGTCAATTTTCGTATTCTTTCATGAATAAAATCAAAACTATTTATTTTATAATAATAACAAAAATATATTTGAGATCCTCATAACGAGCCCTTTCATTTGATTTATAACACAACTTTGCAAAACTTTTTTTTTAATTCCTAATTTTTCTCCGTTCCCCGAAAAAGACCCTTATTTTAAAAAAAATATTTACATGTAAAGTAAACTGTTATGTTTGGGTCACAGGATTATGCTATCCTACTAAATTTTATCTGATTTGGTCCAGTAGATTCGGCGAAAATTGGCTGTGACAGACGGACGGACAGACAGACAGACGCACGAGTCAAAGTCAATTTTTTTATTGAAATTTGGCCTTCAAAGAAGTCTCTTTTTCACGTCGAAAAATAATTATTTAATTATAATATATTACGTCTCAAAGCAACTACTAGCATTTCGGAACGACCACTGCTGAGAAGAAAATATGCCGAAAGAAACTCATTGCCAGAGGGGCTATTTATTAACTTTATACATACACTAGATTGTGTACAGTTAAAAATAAAACGTAAGAAACAAATATAAATATAATAAACATGATATGTTTGTGATCGAGTAACCACAATGAAAATAAAAATAAAAGTCGAATCAGAATCGAGCAGACCAGTTCCGTTTTTCATTTTTGTACAGAACCCTAAAAAAAAGAAATATCCCAACAGTCTTGTGAAGTACGTATCAGGGCGTGCTTAAGCGTTACTGAGTCGGCAACAGCTATCGCCCTTCAGTCGAGATTGTCTTCATCAGGAGGTCAAGTAGGTAAGGCTTTGCACAGACGAGGCACTATCTTTATTTTTATTAAAAATAGGAAAAGTGCTGATTTGTTTCTGAATGAATTCTGCAGTTTACGAAACATTCTTGTAAATTTGATAACGACTATAATGTAAAATGATGTTAATATGCAATAAATAAATTCAAAGATAAGTTTTTCATTGATCATAAGTGATTTCATTAAAATATCATCATTATCATTATAATTGAGATTGAGATAATCATTAAAAAACTTATATTGAATTTATTTATTGGACGTACGTTACAACCGTTATATAAACCATTGAAGAGTTCCCCCGTTGTGTGCCGATCCGGTGAACCATTAGTCTTATCTTAATAATGCATTGTCATGAACTGAAGGCAAGCTTGCAAGATTTGAGCAAACTTACATAAACATTCTCTCTCTTCAGCCCTTTTTCCCTATGAGAAAGTAACGGATGTCATCAAAAGTATTGCGAAGCCTTTAAGTGGCAATGAGCTGGCCATGTCGCCAGGAAAGAAGGTTCATGGTGCAAAGCTCTGGTGGAGTGGAGACCGTGGGGGGAAACACGCCCACAGGGAAGACCGCAAATGCTCTGGGTGGATGATGTTAAAAGAACAGCAGGTGTGAAATGGATAGACACATATACATAGCAAGTAAAATAAAAGCTTGTATTAGCATGCTTAGTATCTATGTCATCAGTAAGTGACGCACAGTTTCAAAACTCTGTAAAAATTTTGTAAGTGCTAATTATTGTGGAAATAAAGTAATGAAAGTTAGAAGGTTTCAGACAACTCGCATTAATGTCGCGCTCTACATTTCTCGTTTCTCAAAAACATAAGCCCTAATTTGCAGAAAATTTACCAACAGCTGCTGATTTAAGTAATTACAAAACATAAGACAAGAAATTTCGTAATACGTAGTCCTCTTTTCTGACATTAATTTTTAACTTTTCAACGACCTTACCAAATTGGTCGCAAGACCTCGAGGTCAAAGTCAGCGGCTTGGTAAATGAACTCGAGATAAATTGACCCTGCAATACGCTTTTTGAAGCCCCCTCGAAACTTCTCGAAACTGAAGTGGGTCATATAGAAAGAGTAATAAAATTGAGAATAATCATAAGTCCTCTCCTGATGTTATAGATCCAAAACCAAGTTGAGAAAAGCCTCCAGCAGTAGCAATCCCATAAATAGAATATAAAATAAAAAGAGTACGGAAATTACGTCATCTTTCGTGTTATAGTTACAAAGATTGATGATTGCGAAGTCGATTCTGAGCCAAGATAAGTCGTTCGGAAATTATGTACGTATCTCGGCTGAAATCGACTATGAAATCCTAAAGCCAAGACTCCGTAGCCTGTTCATCTATCTAGTATCAGATATTACTTTCTTTAAGTTTTAAAGATAGGTATATTTCTACTGATTAGAATCCTATCTATAACATACTTGTGTAAAAAATAAAAGTATTATTTTTTACAGAAGTATATTACTAGGTAGGATTATAATTAGTATACTAACCATTGGCATTGGCATTTACAGTATTCTTTTTCAACCGACTTCCCAAAAAAGGAGGAGGTTATATGTTTCGATGTATGTATGTGTTTTTTTTATGTATGTTCGCCGATTTCTCCGCCAATTGTGGACTGATTTCCAAAATTGTTTTTTTATTCGTAATGTTGTATTCCCAAGTTGGTCCCATTTTAACCACGTCAGAATCTGTTCGGTAATTTTAAAGATACCTAACAAAATATAAAAATACCAACATTGCATTATAGAGCAAAAGCCCGCGACAGCATGCCCTTCCTTATTTTATTAAAACTCAAGATTTTCTGTGTATGTCTTAACATAGAAATAGCGATTAGCGACTATAAAAGTTGGTTCATGATTACTTAGGCAGATTACTTGTAGCAATAACATTTAAAGTGGTAACTCAATTTCCTCAAAGTAAAGTTTTTTAAAGATTTTATTCTTAATAATATTAGAAATCCGCCATCCATTACCAGGCAATTGGTGCAGATATAAACCCCTGCTAGATATTGTAACCTTACTAAATTATAGTTATATTTGTTTTATTATAAAAGCTTAATTTAATATTACTTTGGGAGGCCCCAAGCTTGCTTTTTTTACCTATAAAAATCATCCTTACTATCCATATTACCTGCATAAGCAACTAAGATCCAAACTTCATACCTAGTCGCTAATATTTTTTACCCGTATGTACCACGCAGAGAAACATTCAGCATTTTTAAAATAAGGAAGGTTTGGTCGTCACGGGCTCTCGGTCTATTTATCTGCCAAAATAATAGACAATTTGACATGTTGTGACATTACAAATCAAACTTACTTACTTAGACATAAAAAGTTTCGAATTCTTAATTCTTTATTGTTCTTAATTCATTGCCAGTGAAAGAAAAGTTTTTATTAAACTAAAAATGATAAAATAAAACTTTTTTCCAAAAAAAATGAACCGACTTCCATCATAAAACTTAAAATCATGAAATAACAATAAAGAAAAATGTATTAGCATTCTACCTACTGAATGAGGTGAAGTCGGTGCCAAATTGAATATTAAATAATCTAAGTTAATATTAGAATCATGTATATAATACCTAGCTAAACAATTACATAACACCCTTACTCCTGCACTTGGCACCGACTTCACCTCATTCAGTAGGTAGAATGCTAATACATTTTTCTTTATTGTTATTTCATGATTTTAAGTTTTATGATGGAAGTCGGTTCATTTTTTTTGGAAAAAAGTTTTTTGAAATTATAACCTCATTCGACGATTGAGACCAGAAATTGGTATTTTTGTTCTTCAGTGTGTAAATTCAGCCGCGGCCGAGAGATGAAATGTCTACTAGTCCAGAATAACTTCACGCGCCTTTGAAAATTCTAGAATAATTCAATGTGCTTACACATCTATTCTCTAACTTATTTGTGAATAGGCGTAAGCAATTCAGACTTTATAGCTTATTTTAACTGCGGCTGGAAGTTTATACGCAGAAACTCTCATTTGGCTTAACGTCTGTTATCTAATGACAGTAGGAAATGACGGCCCAACGCACCAACTGGAATATAATTAAATTGCAACGTAATCTCGACAATCTGTTTATGGAAGCCATCTTGGAATACCGAAATAATTAAATTTTGTAGCGGTTGAAATAAAGTTTTTGCTCCACTGCCCTTGGTAACTGTTGCCAGTTACACGTTAAATTATCTAAAACACGCCCTGTGTTAATTTCACAGGTTTAATTAATGTGTCTTGCTGAATGAACTTACATTTGTATTACAGTAACATAGAAATATGAATAAACATTCAGAATTGTCTAAGACGCATAATGTGGTCATCCATCGCCTATAATGATCTCAGCCTATAAGTAACTAATTAAAGTTTTCAAGAGCTCTCTATCGTTTTAATTAAATTTCAATACTTCACGTATACACTAATCATTATTTTCATAATTTATTGTAGCAATCTGTGAAAATTTAATCAAGAACTAACAAGTAACAATATAAAGACACGTTTCTAGAGTAATTTGCGACATCCAAACTCAGAATAAGGGTAAGTGGGTAAAAGACATACGGAACAAACTACCCAAACTAAAAAAGGGACGTGAAAGCCTACTTTTCCGACTGTTTCGCTGATCATCGACTTTATTTGAGTTCTACAAACCGGGACATAAAATAACGAAAGAACAAAAGTGTTGACTTCATTAGGTATAGGTGAGCTGATGCCTTATTAAAGTGACTTCGCTCTCGTGATAATTTCAAGACTCTTGATCTTTCTCATCAAGGTGCCTGGCTTGTATCCGTTCAGAAAATGAGTTGAAATACCAGTGGTGGATTTTAGCTGTAAGCAAAGATTTTCACTGACCTATGGCTATGGCCTTTTTGAATTGCTGCGGTGCACACTTGCTGAGTCTGTGTATTGTTAGTTTTAGTTTTAGATTTTAGTACCTACATATAAGCATGTGTTTGCTAAGTTTCAAATAAGTACAATTGCCATTCATGCATTTAATACAGAAGTATTAAAACGGAATAAATCAAACAATGAAACTCGTCGTTGCTAATTGAACAAAAATAAAAAGCGAGTGTTTTAGTTATAAATATTATAAGTCTATGGTTTAGTAGTGTAACATTTTATCTATCACTTTGCGCATTCTTCTGTACATCCCTTTATTTAGTGCTGAAGCTTTCAGAAGTATTTACACATGTATACAAATGTGAAAATCCCGTCAAAGGTCATCCTCATGCACTGAAATCGGAATAATATGTAATTGTAGGGGTATAGACTCAATATTAATATTACTACAGTTAATTCTTTCCCGCCCGTGGGTGGAATGGAGCATCTTCAACCCGCTACTCGATATTGTTACTACTTTGAGAGAAATTAAAATAATGTTTTCTGTGTAAAATATATAACTCATTCCTGTGAAACCACTCTGTCACAGGAATAAGTCCTCTATTTTACAAGAGCCTATATATTTGAAATGAGAGCGACAGAGACAGATATACTATTTGACAGATGCCAAGATTTACTCCATATTTTAGAATGTGTAACTTTAAGCAGGATTGATCATGATCACAACGACGAAGTAACGCAAAGGACAGAGCCCTCCGCATAATTACATAAACCTACATCAAAACTTGGGGAAAACCTTTCACTGACATTTCGGAGATTAAATTAAGCCCACAGTAACTGAAACTTCGCGCCCGAGCGGTTATTAAAAGTAAATTTTCAGTTTCCTTTCAATTTTTGTAGGCCCATAAATGGTGGGTAATTGGGTTTTCAGGGCCCATTTTGAAAGTTTCAAACAGTTTCAAAATAATGAATTTATATCCACAAAAAATATGAACTTTAGTAGAAAATTAGCCTTTACTATGAGCTTCGTCCACGTAATTTTTTCACCTTAGGCGACGAAGAAGGAGATCCAAACAAGCAGTATTACCGATATAGCCTAACGATTAGCTCTTTGATGAGGCAGTTGGCGGAGCACATAGCACGGAGAACCGATGGCCGATGGGGCAGAAAGATTCTCTAATGGCGACCACGCACTTTCAAGCGTAGACTCGGGCACCCACCGA
The DNA here is from genome assembly GCA_018467065.1 of Ephestia elutella. Taxonomy (NCBI): domain Eukaryota; kingdom Metazoa; phylum Arthropoda; class Insecta; order Lepidoptera; family Pyralidae; genus Ephestia; species Ephestia elutella. The sequence continues at coordinate 2,477,635 of CM031568.1, read as the reverse complement.
CCAGATGGTCAGATGACCTGAAAAAGGTTGCAGGCCGATGCTCTATCCAGGTACTACCATTCAGCTACTTTCATAGCATAATGTCATACGGATTATTGATATGGGAAAATGCAGCCGAGATAGGGAAAATTTTTGTATTACAGAAGAGAGCAATTCGTTTTATGTACGGGCTAAAGCGACGCGATTCTCTACGAGAGCTCTTTAAATCAATAAAAATTCTTACTGTTGCATCTCAATACATCTTCAATGTACTTATTTTTGTTAAATCCAATTTAAACCTCTTTAAAAAAATTTGCGATGTACATAGTATAAACACCCGCAATAAGAATAAACTTTATACGCCCTGCTTTAGGCTTAAAAAGGTTCGGCGGTCTTTCGTGGGTCAAAGTGTAAAAATTTTCAACAAGCTCCCTGACCAGGCTATAAATTTGCCTATGCAAAAATTTAAAACATATCTTAAAAATACTTTGATGAATAAAGCGTATTACACAATAAGTGATTATTTGAACGATAAAAAAGCTTGGTCTCTCCCTACAACTTCGCCACTCCACACTTGATTGCATTCTTTTGTTATTGTGAATAATAACCTTTCCTTTCTTTTTTTAAATTTAATAACATTGACATTTAATTGTTAAACATGTACGTGTATTGTGATCTTCAAGTGACTGAAAGTATTTATTTTTCTAAAATGTTCAAACTGTTGACGGCGTCGTGGGCCGGGTCGTAAGGTTCCCTCTATTATGGTTGAGCTTTGCGATGGCTGACCCTCGTGTCAACTCGTGAACGGGTGTTGCCAGGGGGCTCCTGCTTCGATCCTGATTCGAATTGTATTTTTATTTTTTGCTATTAACCAATTTATTGTGGTTACTTGATCACAAACATAACATGTTTTATTATATTATTTTATTTATTTTCTTATATTTTATTTTTGACTGTACACAATCTATATTATAGCTAATCTGTCCCATCCTTTATTTATATTGATGTCCCTTGTCTGTATCTTGTTTGTCCCAACGTAACTCAAAAACAAAAAGCAAACATTTTGTAGGCTAACAGTTTAGCAGATAAAGCCGTGCTTTGGATAGGTATCAATAAAATTGTGGTTCAAGTTAAAAGAGAATAGTACTCAAAATTTTCTATTTTTTTCTGCTATGACCTTCGATCAAGTATAATATACTTGATCGAAGGCTATGACTATTTATAACCTAAAAATATTACCTAGTAAGTGCCAGCACATGAGTTCACGAGTTGATTTATGAGTCAAAGATGAATTGCAAAGCTCAATCATTTTCGACTCTCGACTGCTACAAGATTCAATTAAAGTACGTTCCATATTGTGCACTTGTGCAGATGAGCCCATAAAGTTGGATTTTGTTTTTCGAAATTTGTTTTTTCTATTTCTATTGGTGAGCCTGACCCGGTGTTATAGCAGCGAGGATGGAACACTAATGATAGATAATAGGTATGAGGTACTCAAGACTTCAAGACCATCTCACTAAATCTGACGACAAGGTCCAGGGTTCGGATAGCTCTCTATACCACAGCATGATTGCAATGCTACCTATGATTCCATCATCCAGATACTATATCGACGACCTATAGCCGAGACGGGATGAGATTAATCATAGAGCTAGAATTGTTTTATGAATAGCAAGACTTGATAACAAAGGACTTGGGTTTAATTAAATATCAGACAGAGCTCATTCTGTTTATATATAGTCTCAAAATACACATTATTATCAAAATCAGTCGGATCCTTCTTTCTGAATAAAATTGACCCATTTGTATGTGGGATAGCAACATTAAATGAGAGAGATGATCATCTTTCTTGACTGACCATTTTGATGGATCAGCAAAGACTAATGTTAGAAATTTTAGGGAAGAAATTCAAAAGTCTTTAATGCTATAACTTAACACACATCTTTCAGAACAAACGCAACCACAAACCCTACGTATTCACACACAAATGTCGTCTTTATGCCTCGCATTATAAGGCTGGGAATTCCCCGGGTGTGTTTTGCGGTTGGGCTGGTAGTTTCATCAATCGCCTTTCAGAATCTGGGCTCGTATGGTAGAATCCTGGAATGGATTTCCATTCGGAGTGGAATTAACGCGTTTCGTGATTACAATTCGGCTTGTGGTATCGATCACCCGAATTTGGGCCTGGCCTTTTGTAAATCAATGAATTGCCAATTGTAATTTTCGACTGATAGGCTTAGGAACAAAATGGATAGAGGTTGAATCACCTGGATTCGGAGAGCCCAAATCTTCGAGTTACATTAATTTATTCTATACATGGAATAAAACTGTAACTAGTCTATGTTTATAAAAATTTTAATAGGGTGGTTTTACGCCTTTATCACCATTTCGATGAAAATAGGTACAGACCTAAACGAGGCCAACGACAGAGCGATCAGCGTGGCCAAATACTGGTCCAGACTAATGTAATAGCCATTCCTACTCCACTAGAAGAAGAATAGGGTACTTTTAATCCCGGAATTCCCACAATATGTCTGTTTGAAGCACACGTTGTTACTCAATAAACAATAAAACATTTCGAGTAACAAACCGAAATGCAATATCCAATTTACTTTGTCGGATCTGCAACGAAGTTGTTCGATATTGTACTCTTTTCTATTGAAAATATTAAATTTTAAAACTCACGTGGAAAATGTCAGCATTGTAATTTGAACTTTTTGCCGAGAAGATACGGTTGAAAATAACGTTTTTAACAATCAGCATGTAGACCAAATTCTAGGTTATGTTCAAGACAATATTGCGAAGAGAATTCGATATCAATTTGATAGTATCGCAAGCAATGTGTTTTAATATCTGTTTCGTTTACAGATGCTTCAGATGAAGACAGAATTTGATGGATGGATAGCGTCAAAGAAAATAATAAAATCAAAAAATAAAGTCCAGTGCCGGATTTGACATAAAATAGGAGGCAGCGAACGCTACAGACTCGCACATTTTAGGCATGCTGTGTCGACATAAAAGTGAAAAAAGCTAAAGGAAATTGAAGATAAAAGATGGTCTAGAGGTCACGCCATTAAAGTTTTCTTTCTCCAATTCCAAAGAAAAATCCATATCCAATTAATCCCAAAGCAATTCCGTTCAAGTGAATAATTTGAAGACAATTCAATCAGCTGGCAAAGAGCAAACTTTTTGAGCGGAAGTGTTCAACACTCAGTGAGATCGAATCTATTGTTTGTTTTACTTTTCTTAGTTTTTACAAGCTTTTATTTAACTTTAAATATATTTTCTCTTGCAAGTTAAATAAGCAAGAAGTTGCAAGTTTCAAGTTGGAAGTTAATTTTCTCCCAATTCCCAAAAAATTAAAAATTTGAAACTAGTTTTTAAAACAGAACGGTTTTACTTTACTCGAAACCAGGACTTTGCTTTTGACTGAAAACTAATTCTTTGTTGGAGCCAGTTTCGAAAAAAGATTGAAATTTATTCATACTCACACCCGATTGTCGTGCATAGTTGAAATTTTTGACGTTCAAATTTAAATTTGAAATCGTTCATTCAGAAAACCTTCAAAAGCAAAGCTCAAATTCTCAAAGCTACAAACTGACAGTGCATCCATGATCGGCTTTCAACGAGGAAAGTTGCAGAGTCAAAGAATTTTTGCACTGGGAACAAATAAAAAATGGGCTAGTAAATCTTTCCAAAATGTATGTAAGTCTCTTTTCTATGCTATGCGTCGGTAATAGAGGTGAATTTGCAATGAATTTGTATAGATTTACGTGCCAATATTACCATTAAGGCCTCTGTTTAGAATTTGACAACAACTATAAAGATATGGGAAAATTACTCAAAACCCTTGTTCTTCTCGTAAAAACAATCTCTGGAATCTTTACAACCAATTCTATTAGGCAGGAAAAACGAAACCCTATGTAGGTAGTAATAGAGTGCAATTTTAGATGTAGAAAATAACGACTTGTCTCAGTGGTATTCTTCAAACAGATATCGTAGTTGAACAGATGCAGTTTGCTGGTAAGGCTGAGGCTGTATTGACGCGGAGAAGAGAAGCGGATAGATTAATTCAAACACTGCTTGATTTGAACACGATTTTGAACTTACCTTCTTTATAATAAACACGCTGTGTTATGGCGATGCTATCTCTCCCATAAGCTTCTATTATGATTTCGTTTTTATTTCACTCATAACTGGTAAATTCATTTATAGAGAGTAATGAGTGTAAAAGACGTGGGAGAAATTTGTAAGGATCGTAGTAATCCTAAGTATCTGTCTACCCCAACGGCAATAATCTATCTATATTTGAACTATTGATTGTTTCATAATATGTATCACTATGCCTTTCTCAACTTTGGCATTGGCAAATTGGCTGAGCGTGAAGTGAATAATCATAAAGTCACAAAGGTACAGGTTAAAGGTGATATAATGGATGGATGAAGGAATGCAATCCTGCGTTGTAGTACCATTGGGTGTACTAGTGACGTAAAATTGTGAAACTAATACCATCAATGGTACTTCTGATTTAAAGGGGAATTTCCACTACCAACCAGGCCTCAGCCTAACCTTGTTTGAAAATGGCATTACAAGTTCTCAGCGCCTTTTGTCGCACGTTGTCGCACGATAGGTGCCCGGGGAATGACGCGATGTCCTGAAGTCCTCAAAAGATTAATAGAAGATAGCTTGTATTGTTTTCCCTCAAGTAAGGATTGCAATTTCTGATGTCCAAGTACAAAATTGTGATCCAGTTATTGAGCAAAATAGTAAAAATATCAGCAGTACCACTGAGAGAAATAAGGAAATGCAATGCATCAAACTTATACCTGAAATAATTTACCTTCTATAAACAGGTAGATAAAAAAAAACTTTATTTGCAGCTACAAAACACACTTAGTCTAGTCATAGATAGATATCTAGTCTCTACCCCCACGGTAAAAAGGCGTGATAATATGTATGTACCTATATGTACAAAACACATACAGTTACAAACAACAAATGAAAAGGAAATGGAGACAAAAATAAGTGTGTGCTGCTGCAATACAAAATGGTTACACTTCGGTGGCACTTTTACCCGGAGGGCAGACACGAGTGCGAGGCACAAAAAACGCTATTACAAATTTGAAAAAAAATGCTATATGCGAAAAAAGGGGTGTCATAAGTGTAATTCAACTGGAATTCTGTTCTTGACATCATTGCCCAATCGCCACACGTAGGGCACTACATTATACAATATAAGCACTTCTATTATTGTTCTGGAGATAGGATAGAGCCCCCTTATTGTAGATAGGCAGACAGACAGTCAGCGGAGGCATATTAGGGCTCCATTTGGACCTTTTTAGTACGAAACCCTAAATACTAAGTACCAAAACCTATGTTTTAAGGCGACTAATCAAATGCTATTTTTTTTGTAATATTTAGAACAACCCTATCATAATTCTGTAAAGGATTATAATACCTTGTATTATTATAATAGGGGGTCATAAAGACATATAAAATGGGCTATTCTCTCTCAGTAACAAGATGTTAAGGGGAAGTGATAACGTCACGTAGCGGCGTTCATCACGTGGCTCGTATTACGTGAACATTAAGGCATATTTTATTATTATGTCGATGCGCAGATTTTATGACCTCTTGTACAGACAGAATAATGTTACTCTTTAGTTGATAGATTAATCTGTCACTTTTTATTCCGAATTCTATGATAGGTAAACTGAAATACTGTCTTAATTGCTTTGTTTGTTTGTTTGTTTGTAGTATCTTTATTGTACTCTCTCTCTCTCTCTCTCTCTCTCAGGCGAAAGACGTCCACTGCTGGACAAAGGCCAGTACTGTATTAAGGACACATAATTCATAGTAACATAAATAGTAAGGTAAATATACAATGGCGGACTTATCCCATGAAGGGATCTCTTCCAGTCAACCAGCGACAGATTGAGAGGAATATTTACTCAATAAAAGGGTAGAAGTAAGTATGTACAAACGGAAGAAAAGGTAAAGAGAAATAATACATAATACATATATAATATATTAATACATATATAATACTAGCTTTTGCCCGCGGCTTCGCCCGCGTGAATTTCCCACGGGAACAGTGCTTTTTCCCGGGATAAAAAGTAGCCTATGTGCTATTCCAGGTCATTATCTACCTCTGTACCAAATTTCATCGAAATCCGTCCAGTAGATTTTGCGTGATTGAGTAACAAACATCCTCACTAACTCACAAATTCACAAACTCACAAACTCACAAACTCACATCCAAACTTTCGCATTTATAATATTAGTATGGATAATAAAACATATAATATTTATAATACAATACATATGACTACTTAAGGGAATCATTTTTTCGCCTGACTGTACTTATTGGCTTGAACAATAGATTTTTTTAAAATTTGTGAGTAGTCCCAGTCGCCGGAAGTAAAAAAATAAAATTCAAAAATCCGGCGACTCGGCCCGCGGCGCGGGTCGAGTGAGCAGAGTAATTCAGTAATTCGTCCCATGTACCTACGGCCCATTTGGGACGTAACGCAGAAAATCAAAATTAATCAAAATTTTATTCTGCAATTCGTCCCATTCTTTTTTTGTATGGAAACTTAAACCTTATCAACGCTTGGTACAGTCAGTGAGACAAGAATTAAGATAAATGTATATTTCGTTACAATTGTTACATTTTGCTGTGGTTTTGTTCATAGCTAAATATTAATTAATATAATATAATAATAATCAGAAACATCGTACCACAAACATGGTAGAAAATTGGAATGCTTGTGTTAACAAAAAAACCGTAAAAAAACCGCAAAGTATAGTAAAGTTCCTGACTCTCCTCAAAAAAGAAGCTAATTATTATGATACTTTAATTAAAAAAGGATCTTCAATATTTCAGAAGAAAAAAGAAACTCAGGAAATAGACGACTACATTGAAAAAGTATTGAAAGATTTTGTTAATTTTGAAATATCCGTAGAAATGTGTGTAGAATTATTAACATTTTAAATTTTATGTAATAAGTAACTTATAAGACTGATTATGAAAGTGAGAATTTTTTACTTGTTATAGTTGTATGACTGATTATTACAGAGCTGTGATTATTCTTTATGTTAATAATAAGAGCAGGATACTAGCCCATTATAATTAGTTAAATAATGAAACCTTAAAAACTAATATGTATATCCATAAATCTTTTACAAATTGTTGATTATTTTTATCTTTATTATTATAAATAACATCTTTTACATTTATTACTGTTGATTTTTTATTTTTTATGTATGTAGAATATTTTTTAAATGTGATTAATAATTATAAGACTGTAATAGAAACTCTTTAAAATTCCTTGTTTTGTGACGAGTATAATACATCGTAAATAAGAAACTAAAACGGACAGTAAGGCCTAATGTCATATTTAGTTTACTAGTAAAAATACTTCTTGATTTTATGTTTTCTGTTTTTTTTTAAGTCCTTTTCTCTAAGTAACTATTCTATGATTATTACATTTCTTAATGAAAAATTCAATGTTTATTATTTCTACACTAACAGTTTTTTTACTGATTATACCATTTATAAACATGGGACGAATTGCAGAATGAAATTTTATATAATTTTGATTTTCTGCGTTTCGTCCCAAATGGGCCGTAGGTACATGGGACGAATCACTGAATTACTCAGTGAGCATCGGGCCGAGTCGCCGGGATCCTCCTTCTATTTCTCTATATGCAAATATAATAAAGAAAAGACTTTGTTTATGTTATTTTTATCTGTCACTTATTTCTATTAGCTATCAGGGGGCACGGCAGTGCCCCCGCCAAGTCGAGCGCGAAGCAAACACTGCCGTACCATCCTTTACTGGAACCATTCTCTTTTCTGTTTAGTACACGCCAATGCCTCTTTTTTCCCATTCATCTTTTGTGGGTCTACTGGAAGAAATTTCTATAGATATAAGTAGTAACTTTGTACTTAGTTTAACTTTATTTTATGTTTCCATGTATTTGTTGTGTACAAAAATTAATAAAATAAATAATCAATAAATAAAAAACTACATATAGGTACATGAGTGAGGTACAATGTCAGGCTCATATTCGGGGTTATTGTAGTTCGTCCCTATAGAGTTAATTCGGTACCTAATAATATTCCATACATTCAAAGTAAATTCGGTTTTAAAGTAAAAAAAAATTTGTCGCAAATTTGCCGCTCAAGTTTTTTTGTTGTAAAATGTACAGTTAGCAGTAAAATGATAACTCACAATGTAGTATTAACTAGCTGATTTTTTATGTTAGATACGTATGTAAAATTATGACTATTTTATACCGTTTTCATTGAAAACTTATGATGATTATTATCCTGATAGATTGACTGGCTGTGATTATATCAAAGTTCGTAGGACTTTGTATTGTACAAAATGATTATCATACTTTTGATACATATGCATTGAAATTAACCCGAATGTCTTTATATAAATAACTAGACGTAAGAGAAATTATGAAGCTATTGTTGTAAATTAATATTTAATACCTAGATTGACTTTATCATATTGGGTGCTTAATTTTTGTTGCTGTCTGTACGAAAAACCTTACGTACCGAATTTACTATAGAAAGAACAACGAGGGACGAATTTACAGAAAGTTTTTAGGTACCGAATTAACTCTAGGGACGAATTTACAATAACCCAATATTCGAACCAGCGCCTTACACTAGCCGACTGAGCCATAAGCACAGAATACATAATAGTACAAGTACCATAAGATAACCTACTCTATCATCCAAAGATATATAATATCATTGTGTTCGTATACTTCTATTGTTAATTTCTACTAGTAGAACTAAACGGAGAAAAATATCTGTTAATTTCTACTATCTGCTCTTTGGGTGATAGAGTAGGTTAGACAGCTATAACTTTGGAAGCTATCACCACATAAATGACACTCACAGTACCTGACAGACCACGCGTTAACAAAGTGCACCGTTTAACTGCTTTAAGGCTAATTTATCTGTGACCCGTCCATTTTCAGTTGTCTCATTTAGTGATGCGAGTGAAAAATCTATCGATACTTGACTTTCATTAATTGGACATTATTTAATGATCCGCCCTTAAGCCGCTACTAAGCTCCGTGTTCTTATCTTATAATAATTATAATTTTAGACTTACACGACCAGTTTACGGCTAATGTGATGGACAATGTACTTAATGTAACAACTAATGCAACCACATTTCACAAAATAAAAGAATTGAATTGAAGAGATGATTTAATAAAAAGTTTCGTTTCGGTCAAACCGTTTCGGGTAATAATGTTAAAATAGTCGAGTTTTTTTTTCTTCTCTCTAGAATTTTTAATCAGATTTGAAAAAAAATGAAGAAAAGAATGAATTGTGATATTTTTTTATAAAAGTTCAAAGTTTTAAGTATTTTACCTACAATTAAATAAACATTTAACTTACTTGAATTCTCAAAATAAAAGTATGATATAATATGCTAACTCTATTGCCGACTTCAATCAATTTGGACTTTTAAAACTTTTTATTATATTAAAGATTCCTATTAAGTACATGACGATAAAGAGAGTGATGAGTGCAGGGGCAGCTAGTTCTGGAATCTGGAAAGTTAAGGATCGCAGCAAGTGGTAATCTATATACTCTGCCTTACCCTACGGAAAACAGGTATCTATGAGGACCTCGATAGTTGAGGAACTATCGACAGTTCTACAACACTAGGCTAGTTGAACATGCAACAAACGACATTAAACTGTATTGTTTAGTAGTAGAGTTGATATTACAACAGCTAACAATTATGTTGATTAAGGTCCTTTAGTTAAAGTGTTAACTAGTTACTAGCGAAGTTATTTTGGTATACATTGTAGTAAAAGGTGTGAAATTTATGTGTGAGGAATAAAAACAGATTTGATAACAATTTTACAAGTATGATTGGATTACATTTTTATAACCATCCACGTTCGTTTATCTACTAATATCTTAACGTAAAAGTTTAAAGAAAGGCTGTATAGGGTTTCGATGAAATAAAAAAAAAACAGAAAAAACCCGAGGAGTACTTAGTAAAATATATATATGTACAATAAAATAAAATTGATGGTTAAACAAACTTACCTTAATGAAGTTTGACCATAATTATACAAGACGTTGCTTCCGAAGATATTTATATTCAATTCACTAAGCAGCTCGCTCTGCTATGTACTAGGCATGACACAATTTTAAGAGATCTAGGATAAAATAAAATAAAAGAAAATTGGTCCAGACATCCGATTTTCACCCCACCGTAGGCTAGATACATCACTGTCCGCCGCGTCTCTTCATTCCTTTAGAATCAAATTTCGGAATGTGGCGCTTGGGATATGGTAAAATGTATTATACTTATTGATTGGGACGGGCGGGTTATAAATATCTTCGGAAGCAACGTCTTGTATAATTATGGTCAAACTTCATTAAGGTAAGTTTGTTTAACCATCAATTATACTACGACGTTGCTTCCTCGATATTTATATTCAATTCACTAAGCAGATGTTTAGAACCATTGCGAAATTTGCAAGATTTTTATTTTTATTTCATTATAATAATACTAATTATTATTGTTTTTTAATGTGAGCTATTAAAAGTGGATCCTTAGATACTTTGATAAAGGATGATTAATTACATGAATATATACAAATGTAGTTGTATCTACGATTATCTTCCATAAAGATATTAGATATAAACAAAAAAAATAATAATACGAAATTGGAGAAAAAAATTCTTCGAATAAGCTATGTGATGCCAAGCCATTACGGTTTTTTCATTTTGTAATGCAAAATGGTGAAAAAATATTAAAGCTTCTCAAATACAATGTTTAAGTTCTGTAGGATACAGACTTTGGTTGCTAGCCTTGATATTTCGGGAGAAAAAGAAGTTAACAAGAAACAGATTAAAAGTTTTATGAGTACACTATAGTTATTTCCTGAGAGACAGGATACATTAACAGGCTTATTTGGGAATAAGATATGTTAACTTTAAAACGTAAATATTTACTAAGAGAGATGTGATGGATGAACATTTTTTAGTCTGCAATAGCAAACTCAACGCAGGCAGAGATGCTTGCTCAGAGTTAATTTTACGAATAGCGACTAGAGTTTTTACTACTTATGTTAGAAAGCTTTATGTATTGATTATGAACATGTACATCTAGATGGTTAATGTGTCGAGTTGAAGGGACACTATACTAATTTAGGATTCTTTCCATAAGTACTCGAGGAATATCTTCACCTGACAAATATATATTAGTTTGCAAGAGAAAAAACATGAATATGCAAATTTGAGGTCGGTACATTTCTGCTGAAATATACTGTTTATATAAACTACACTGTTTTTATAGACTGTACTTAGCTTAGCCGAATATATAGGTTAATCAGCCACAGTCATAGAGTATAAACTATAGGTAGTATTGGGTACCTACCACAGTACGATGATTTGACTATAACTTTTGTTATGAGTACGTACTCGTATGCACGAGCCTTTAGTTAGAACTATTAACGAAAGACTGAATTCAACAAACGAAATTCAAGTGTACTTTCTGTACAAGCTTATTATGTTTCCGGTAACAAATACATATTATAAAGAACATAGTTATGATGCTTAGTTTTCCAAAAGAAGAATCTAAAAGTTCTGTAACGTATAGGCAAAGGACGTGTAATGACAAGAGAGTCTTTAACTGTGATTAGATTCTCGATAATAGATTACTTCCTTATTCCAAATGGTAACTTACTCACGCAAGTCGTTGCAGATGACCTTGGCTAGGAGTAATTTGTAATAAATACAGTAGCTGTAGAAAAAATAAAGGTCCATATTATACTACTTTACATCTTTTTTTTTTTTTTTTTTTTTGATCTGAAAATTCGCAACTAAGACAGGTATCTATAATTATGTATCCAGTTGTTGAATTAAATTTGCGGAGGAAATTGAATTATTAATAGAATTATGGGGGTATTAGTACCAAAGATTCGAGTTTACGTAGAGTATTCAACACATTTACGATCAGAAAAAAACCCATTGCCATATTGGCTATTTGAATAAATCCCCATAAATAGAAACTAAAAACAATATACTGAGTATCTAATATTGTTCAGTACTTGCTTGCTCAAGCTAGAGCTAAGGGCTAATGTCTAGTTCTTAAGAAACAAGTGCTTTGTTATCTTACTTTAATTTGCCCAAAAAAGAAAGCACTACTCTTACTGGCTTAAGGCACTTATATTCCATTTATAAGGTGCTTTAGAGCGTTGCTGTTGTACAACTACAGTGAACGTAACAGCCGGTTAATTGGATTGATAAGCTTGATCATATGTTAGTATTGAAATATAGTATGTAATAATAAGTAAGTACACAGTTTGTATTAGGTATCATTACTTATTGAAATTGGATGCAATCTGCAAAAAATCAGTCAAGAAGCTGAATCTTTATGTATCATAATCTTTATGTATAAAACTTTATGTATGTGTTCTTTATGTATAAAGATGGGCAACTGTCAGTGAAGCGAGTTGCTAATTATAAAAAAATAAAATGACCGGTATCGGATATTGACCCGATATTGGGTGATTCCGGAGTCACCCGGACTGACAATGAAAATATTTCATGATACAAACTTTTAGGAGAAAAATTGATCGCCTGAACAGTTTATTTAAAATACTGTCAAATTTGACGCCATACTCAATAGTGACATAAAGTACCTGTTTTATATATGAAATATAAAGGAAATAACTGATTGATCGATTGATTAGTCGATTTATTAAAAGTATTGAATAAATGTACCAGACGTGTATATTGTAAAATACGTGTATAGGTAAATTATCTAAATTATGTACATTTGGCGAATAATCATCTCGATTGATGAGTGGATTTCCTTTCCTCAGTTTACCGAACTCCGTTTCCCAGCTTTCTTTTGGGCTCTATGCGCCCCAATGTTTAGATATTTGGTATGAGTACATACCTGTTATGATGACCAGCATTGGTCAGCGATTTTCATCAGTCCTGATGTTCAAACATTTATAACAACAGATACATACAGATAATCTGTCACTACCAAGAGTTGTGAGACTCGAAGTCCGTGTTTAGCTGAAATGAACAGAGCTGAGTTAATACTGACCGTGCATGGTTATAACATCATTATAGTCTAAGAACTTACGCAGCCAGAAAAAAATAATACTTGACTGTATCAGTCTAGTAAAGTTTTGATAAGTATGAGGTACTTAAAGGGTGTTCGAAATGTATAGTAAGATACACACTTTTGTTACATGGTTATCGTCTGATAATATTACTATTTGCATAGTTATACTTCGGATAATAGTTTGACTACGATAGCTTCGGAGTTCTATTGCATATATCTGGCTGATAATGTGTAGATTTGGCCACAATCGCATTGTAGTTCTGTATATGCTAATATAAGTGTGTATAAAATAAGTAAGTAAGTAAAAATACTTTATAAACCAGGCTACGATCGCGTCGTAGTTCTAATGGGTAATAATGTGTATACCTGACTACAATCGCGTTGTAGTTACATAAGGTAATAATCATCATCATCATCTCGAGTCGAAATGGCAAAAATTAGACTAATTAAAATTTCATAATAATGTGCACACGTGACTACAATCGCATTGTAGTTCTATATGTGCTGTTATATAGGTGTAGAATATAAACTAGACTACGATTATATCGTAGTTATATTGGGTAATACTTAGCGCGAAGATTTTGTAGTTAGGCCACTTGATTGGGCCCATTTTTCGTAAGGAGACTGGGCAGCTGCATATCTTCTGCGTTGTTGTTGTTCTTCTATTGGACTATATGTGCTTGACTATAGTCGCTCTGATTACAATCGCATTGTAATTCTAACCCCGTCTACAATCGCATTGTAGATCTATTAGGTCGTAATGAGCACACGTGATTACAATCGCATTGTAATTCTGTATGTGCTTGACTATAGTGTAAAACCCTGATTACAATCGCATTGTAATTCTAAGGGTAAATATATATCCCTGTCTACAATCGCATTGTAGATCTATTGGGTAGTGCACACGCGACTACAATCGCATTGTAGTTCTATATGTGCATAGCACAGTCCACACGTAGATCACTCGTAGTCCACCCGTAGATCACTCGTAGTCCACCCGTAGATCACCCGTAGTCCACCCGTAGAGTACCCGTAGATCGCCTGTAGACTCCTCGTTGACTACCCGTAGACCAACCGCCATTATCATAGCTATTTTAATGTCCCCAATATTGGGACACTGTCCTTCCCATGGATGGGTAAGGAGGATTAGGGCACCAAGTGGGCCCAATGGAGTTTGATGGGTTTTTAAGACTGTGAATACAGCTGAGACAGACCCATCCAGTGACTAACGAAGTAATGTTAAAATCGAAAAAAGTCGAATGCGTACAAAATAGGTACGTACGTTTTTATCACAATGAACAATTAAGCAATTGACGTAACGGATAAAAGTTTAATTTTAAATGTTGCAATGATGACAGCTTATGCTTGGCTAAAATCTTGTTTACACAATTATTCCAGTGTCTTCAGTATATAATTAGACCCAGACTTATTGCGAATCTAAATTCTGAACATACTTGTAATATCGTAGTTCAATAATGATTAATCTTTCATCAACAAATAACCCAATTGGGCCTTGCGTTTAACTTTTAACGACGGTAAGAACAATCAAGAAATAAGAAAAAATTATCAATACATATGTAGATTCGTGATTTTGCCACGAAAAAATGTTTTTACAAATATAAAACTTAAACATGTGACGCATATTATGTTTACGATTCATGTAAAATCGCAACTCAGGACGCGAGATACTATTCGCGATATTGTATTATGCAACATCATGCACAGACAATTCCAAGATAAAAGGAAGGTAGGTGCATAGTTGGGTCAGCGGAGAAAAAAAAATCAATTGGTCTAACGACCGTTGTTTGTTGAGTTTATGATTAAATATTAGATTAAAACACATAGTTGTGATGCATGCACAGACAATTCCAAGATAAAAGGAAGGTAGGTGCATAGTTGGGTCAGCGGAGAAAAAAAAAATCAATTGGTCTAACGACCGTTGTTTGTTGAGTTTATGATTAAATATTAGATTAAAACACATAGTTGTGATGTAAAATCACGATTACGTAAGAGTAATAGTAGCCAATGCAACATAAATACGTAGTTATCTAACATTTTGTTAGGCATTATAACTTTTTCAAAGTATCGTTAATATTCAAACCAGATATTCAGGTAATGAAAAAATACTTACATTTTTCGTTGTTTACGAGTGTAATGAATTTAAAGTACGTCATTTTCCACTGACACTGAAGTTATAAATTAATTTTAAGATATTCCAGATACTTGGAATATAAAGAAAATAAAAATATTGTTGTAGTGTGTGTGTTGCCATGCCCGCACACAAAAAGCGAATGAAGAGACGCGGCGGACAGTGATGTATCTAGCCTACGGTGGGGTGAAAATCGGATGTCTGGACCAATTTTCTTTTATTTTATTTTATCCTAGATCTCTTAAAATTGTGTCATGCCTAGTACATAGCAGAGCGAGCTGCTTAGTGAATTGAATATAAATATCGAGGAAGCAACGTCGTAGTATAATATATATAGGTACCTAAACAAAAGGTGTAAAATTTTAACTTATTCTTTATTCTTTAAAATTCTTTGCTTCGAAACGTATATTTTGTAACTATTTATGAAAAATTTCTACATACAATATACAAATAATAGTAGATTGCTTTACTAGGGTCGGATGACAGCAATAGCATACGAGGTGTTTAGGCTATAGTCCGAGTATGCATTGATGTCATTCACCCGTAGTAAGCACTCTACTTTTCATTTCGAATATAAGGAAAGTAAACAACAAAACACTATAAATAGGCTATTGACATTTAAACCGAGATTTTGGATTTCGATACAGCTTATAATAAATATGCCTAGTCATTTTTAAATTTGCGAGTCATCGCCGCCGCTTCTACGTTCTAGGTTTTTTTTTTTAACTTTTTAATCTTAGTTGAAAATACACCTAATTCATTTATTGATATTATAGTATCACAATTTAGTGTATAATATGTACTATATATTTATATTAATATTTTTATCATACATAATTTAAAAAATGTGAATGAAATACAGCAGAATTTTTATTTCAATGCTACCATTGGCTAATATATGTAGTATCCAAAGACATAGAAAAAAAGAAATGTTTTTCATCGAAGTTCTTTTTAGTTTTTTTCAAACTCGGTATTTTTTTTCTGTGTAGAACCTAGAACTTAGCCATAGACATAGAAAAAAAAATTCCTTAGATTTATTTTTTCTAAATTTATGACAGTAGCCGATTCCTAGAGGAATGTATTATGTTCTGTTTTTAAAATTCATTCCCTCCCTAGGGTACGAATGAAATTGTATGAAACATTCTCTCCCGCGTGAGGGAAGAAGCATTTTCATCCCGATGCTAGGATCATATATACACTTCTTTCCGAGTATGAGAAATGAAAAATATATTAATAATCAGCATTCAGATATAAATATCATTACAAGCTTAATAAGTTAGGAGTTGAATTTGACTCTAGAATAAAAGTCAAAGTCAACAACATAATAAGTTCGTTTCGGAATCGGCTTAAAGGTTATTAAAGGCCCACTGCCAGGCCGTTGGTAAGCGCCTTACCTATAGACGTAGATAGAAATAGACACTTAACATTCAGATTCGGCCGTGGCCGAGTGGTAAGGCGCCCGCCTGTGGCTGCAAAGGTCCCAGGTTCGAATCCTGCCCGTGCTATATGCGTTTGTCAATCTGACTCATGTTCCTATGTTAGTTTTCATCGACCATCACTTGCTTCCAGTGAAGGAAAACATCGTTAGGAAACCTGCACTCTGGTTGATGATTATCAGCTAGTGTGTGAAATGGAGAAGAATATGACAACCCACTCCATTAACATGGACAAGATAGTCGTTGTGTGTGTTTCATTCAATATAATGACCACGACCCTCAGTCATGAGGAATACGACTAAAGAAGGAGGATTTATCAAATAGGGTACAGTGGGTCACATGGAACAGATCACTTTTTATAGTGGTTCGTATTTCAGGTATAGCCTGACCGACCAGGAATATAAAAACCCTCGCCATGTTGCGGAAAAGCAATAGAACTAATTTCTTATACTGGCAACTAATTTAAAAACCCTGCTGTCATTTCTCCTGTCAAAGTTTGACTTTCAATCAAGGGCGGATCCAGTAGGTATTTTTTTTCTGGGAAGGGCACCGTTTTTCATTCTCGAGAATATTTCCGAGAAATTTTAAAAAAAGTTTCCTCTTTGTCGTTGAAAATTTCGAGAACGGCACTTCACTAATGGTGGCGGATAAATATTTTGGAAATACTTGTAAGAAACTATTACTACTAAATCCTGTTAATTTAACAACTCGAATCTTAATTTAATATGTATTGTTATGGAAACTGCCTCCACAGTACACTATATACAAAGTAATATCTGCTTCTCATAAGTGCTGCCTCTAATTTAGGGTTTTTATATTTCTGGTCAGGCTTTACTTATACTTTTTTATGTGGCCAAGGTACTGTACACAAGGTACTGTACTGTATATACATAATCACGCCAATTATTTACATAATTAACTCATTAGTTTAACCAAAAGTGTGCGTAAGATGTTGTAGTTGCGATTACGAATATCTTTGAGTTATCTAAAGTTAAGTGCTCGGTGGGCTTAAGTCCAGGGATTTTCAGCCCAGCTGTTTTGTATGGTAACTAGGTATTTACAACATTTTTCAATAACGGAATTAGGAATTTTTCAATAAGAAAAGTTTGGTTATGTTGAGAATATTTTAAAACTTAAAAGGCTGAATCATGTGGAAGTTATACATGGAAAAATAATATAAAAAAATCTCATTGGTATTTTACGAAAGGAGATTTTTACCTTTTTTTAATTGACTGGCATCATAGATCCAGGGAACATGACAGAATGATGAAACTTGACAGTCATTTTAAACGGCTGACAGAGAATCATTTTTAGTTTGGCATTCAATAAAAAATTCTCAATTGCTTTAACATTTTTTTAACAATGGATGAATCCGATATTTCCAATCTTGATGCTGAGTTCAAAAGGTATTTACAGATAATGAGACCATATTTAGGTCTCCTAGAAGACCAAGACACAATTGATATCTGTAACGCCTGGATCCAACGTCTATCGAAATGTAAGAAGAAGGAGAAGTATTTGCGAAATAAATACGTATTTTCACTTTGTTTCCAGTTGGCTAAAGGTGTCTTTGAAGAACCCTTCGATAGATTCCCTACCTGTGATTCTCTACCACCAATAAAAGATGAAGTTAACAGTGATAGTTCTTCAGAAGTAGAATACGTTGTGATCAATGCCGATGAAGAAAGCACAAAAATAATATATGGTAACAATACTATATCAGAATCAGAATTTTTTTCTCAAAGCTTGGACTTTGATGAACAGAATAAAGACAGGGCAAATAATCGGAAACGAGAAATACATGTACCTAATCAAACTTTGATTTACACTTGTTCTAGTTTACTGAAGAATAAACCAAACAATGAAGTAATTGAGGATGAATACAAAAATAGAACAAATAATTTGATAATGAAGTTACGGGAAATAAAATTTGAAAATGAGAGACTTCGTAATGAATTAGAAGAATTAAAGGAAGAAGAAAAAACAAGACCTCAGAGTCGTGGATCTGATGAGATTATTGTTAAAGCTGACAAAACTACAAGTGCGTGTTGTCAAGTCAGCGCAAGTCCCTCGGCAATATTATCATTAAAATTTAAATTACAAGAAGCTCAAAATTCTAGAAACGTTTTGATAGAAACCATTAAACATTTACAAGAAAAAAATAGATGACTTAAATGAAGTAAAAAAACAGGAGCTTGAAGAAATAAAAATAACTCATGATCTTGAAATTACTAATTGCAAATCAGAATTAAAAAATATATTGACAGAAACATATGAAAAAAAGTTAGAGGAACAGAAAGTGTTTTATGAAAACAAACTCAAAGAACTGCAAGATGTAATAGATTTGAATAAATCTAGTTTCGACACGCAAAAAAATATTTTAACAGTTGAAAAAGACAAGATAATAACTGAAAAAGATTTTGAAATTTCGCGATTACAAAAGTCTTTGGAGGAAGAAAAAACAAATATGCATTCCTTGTTAAATAAATTGTCAAAACAGTCTAAAGAGCCGGTCGAAAGCATTAGTGAAGTACAAAAAATAAAGATAGAACATCTAGAAAAACGATTGTACAAAATAGAGAAATCTAAATCGAAGAGCATCAGGATCTACGAGGCTAAATTGGCCAATTTGCAGCGAGAGAAGCATTTAGCCGAGACTGCGCTTCAGTTGCAATTGGTCAGACAGAGGGCTCAAATAATTACCGAGGTGACCGACGAGAACCAAGTCGAATTGACATCAACACTGGAGAAATTAGAAACTAAGTACAAAGAGATCGTGGCGAATGTCCAATCAACGGCTATACAAAGAAGGGTGCAGGATCAAATTACACTCGACTCTGTAGTGCAGGCGAGTATGAAGTCTGAAAATATGTCGAACAGTAGAGGCATGAACCGCAGCCAATTTTCGGGTAGAACTATGCAAAATCACAGCCGGGATGAGAACGGGTTCGATTGTGACATTTCGTCTTTAATGCGGGGGAATAAGGTTGGTAATATTATAGTTAGTAATAAATCTTTTGGCGAGGACAGTGTGACGGGTTATTGCCTTGACGGCGAAAGAATGGGGAAACTATTCGAGAGGGTGTACATTCCTCAAAGAGACACGGGTGATGGCCACTTGAAGAAGTAATCCTAAACTATTTGCAGCCCCTTGTAATCGTCGACTGTGACCCACTTAATGTCCCATTAAAGTGTAAAATTGCTCGTGAAGTGTCTTTTATTTCAAAGCAAAAGTTTGCGTACTTAATTAAGATATTTCTAGTTCAAGTCTAGTAAATTCGTATACTGTTTTAAACTACACTTAATTGATAGATCTACGAAAATCAGTATTTTAAGTTTGTAATCTAAAGAAAATCTTTATTAACGCTGGTAATAATATAGGTAAATAACTTATATTTACGTTTGAGAATTATTCCACTATCTCTGTCTCTCAGCCGAAAGATCCCATTATTCCACTATATATTATTTATTATTATTAATGAATCTTATTCAATACATATTATAAAATAAAGTACCTCGACGTGTCTGTCTGTTTGTTCACGAAAAACTCAAAACTACTGAACAGATTTTAATGCGGTTTTCACCAATATGGTCTGGTGATGGAAGGTAAGGTTTTTTGTAGAATTTACGCGGGCGAAGTCGCGGGTAAATGCTAGGAATATTATAAATACGAAAGTTTCGATGTTTGTGACGACGAAAGCGACATTTTGCGACGTAACGAATCTAAATTAAACCATTTCTTACTCTAGGCACTACTACTTGGCACTATCGGTAAATTCCGTTTTCTCATGACACTACTACTCTGATTAGCTCATTAGACGCATACAACAAAATTAACCGTGATCTATTTAATTACGCTTGGCACTACTATCCGATGGATTTAAATATTACTTAAAAAAAAAAAAGAAAGTGTCTTATGCTCTATAATGTAATAAGCTTTCTTAAAATCTTGTGTCCGTGGTTCCCAATCCGAATGGCATCGACATTCTAACTCTGTAATATACCTATCCTATATTTCTGGTCCTCGAAATGCCAAAAAAACGGCCACAAGCATTTGTTCAAAGAATTTATGTTACATTGAGGCCCAGCATTTCCAAAAATATCATATTGGGGTCTTTCAATAGATTCAAGAGAATAAAATGCTCCAAAATTGGGTTTTTATCTGGTTTCAACTTAAAACTTCCATGCTGATCAGGAAGTAACAATCATACATCTATTTTACAAACCATCAACGTTTATTCTAATAGGAGTTAGAATTTAAAATAAATCTTTCGTCTAACTCTCCTCACTAATATACAAATGCGAAAGTGAGTTTGTTTATTTATTTGTTTGTTACCTCTTTACACTTTATCTACTGAACCACTTTTCACTTTTTCAACACCGAAAAAAGCACTGTTCCTGTGAGAAATTCATGCGGGCGAAGCCGCGGGTAAAAGCTAGTATGTTATATTTCGGCGAAATGTCGGCAACCCAACTGCAGCCATTTACAACACTGTATTGTATTTCATCATGCTTACATACAAGTTACAATTCTTGCTGCAGTTTAATTTAACTCTCTCGAAAATACACCTCCGTATTTATATGTGTCCCAAGAATATAGAAGAATGCGGATTTTTTTTGTCTTACTAGCCTGTGCCCGCGACTTCGTCTGCGTATATCTCAGGTTCTAAGCGGCGTATCAAGATGAAACTTACGCCAGATTTTAAGTTAGACCTTCTTTAATACAACAGTGAAAACCGCATCAAATTTGGTCCAGTCGTTTTAGCATGATGCGTGTACAAACATACAGACAGAAAGACAGACAGTCAAACAAAAATTAAAAAAAAATGGTTTTGGCTTCTATTGGCCCGCTCATAGATTTTTTCTTAAATATCTTCTATGTTTTTTTATGTACAGACACACACCAGTTACAATTTTATTAAATGTATTGATGATTGATGATTTCGCTTTCGTAAGAATTTGGGGATAAACTATTCTATCTACATGTTATTATTTATTAATTCACTAGCTTTTGCCAGTGGCTTCGTCCACTTGAATTTCGTTTTAACCCCTAATTTCCTTAGGGTAGAGCGTTTTTATAATTACTTTTATGCTCATAAAAGGGACTTATCTGAAAAGAATCATCATTTTCTACGTTCAGCTGTATCGGCTCTGCGTTGATTTTATCGACCGAGCGAGCGCAGCGAGCGAAGCGTCTCAGTTTCCACTAGCCGAACATTCTTTTGTCTGTCCGGATGTTATCGCCTACAGGTCGCATTTCTGAACCGATTCTTATGAAATTTTGTGAGCAGGTTCGGTAATTTTACAGAATTTTTTAGTCGAGCCAGTTTTTCGAAATTTTATAAAATGGCGATAATATATAAAAAAACCTTATATCTCAGCTATTTAAAAAAAAATCAAAAATGTCATTAGACATTTTTGTTATCCTTATTAAGACGCAACTTTTTTGTATGAACAACATAGTGAAATTCAATAAAACCGCTATAAATCCATATATAAAATTCTTATACGATAGTTCACAAAAAAATCAATAGATGGCGCAGCAAAGCTTTTAATACTCGCAAATTCATTTAAGAGTGACTTGATTTATTGATTAAAATGAGATTGTTTGAATTGCGTGTTTTTTTTTTAAACTGAGTGCGTTTGACCTCTATTTTGCCTGATGAGAAGCATAGATGAGATCTAGGGTGGTACACGCAAACTGAAAAAAAAAACTCAAGTATTTATTTGGTTAAAGGTATTGTATTGTGGATTGCTTTGCTTGGTGGAATTATCTTGAACACTTGAAATAAATCCGATATCAAAAAACTTCATTGTATGATTAGAATCCTATTAAAAAAGTAATATATACGTATATGTAGGTATATAATAGATTCGATTTACTTTCTTTACAGCATTGGTATGTTGGTTTCAGAACTCTTCTAAGCCAGGGACAAGGTAAAAGGTAAAAGGTATCGGTTATTTCGTGGAAGGGCTCGCGAGGTCTACTGTTCTCACAGAACCACTAGTATTATTATATTAATCAGTCATCCTTGTATTATCGCGTCTTTGTTTATATATATGACTTGCTTTTGTCTTTGGTTTTGCCTGTGTTAGAAACACAGTTAAAAGTATATAGTTTTATATGTATATTTATATACATATGTTATGTTATATAATAAATTCAATAAATGACTATAATTGTATGAATATATTATTATTATTTGTGTGAATATATTATATTAATTCACTTTGTTTCCAGTTGGCTAAAGGTGTCTTTGAAGAACCCTTCGATAGATTCCCTACCTGTGATTCTCTACCACCAATAAAAGATGAAGTTAACAGTGATAGTTCTTCAGAAGTAGAATACGTTGTGATCAATGCCGATGAAGAAAGCACAAAAATAATATATGGTAACAATACTATATCAGAATCAGAATTTTTTTCTCAAAGCTTGGACTTTGATGAACAGAATAAAGACAGGGCAAATAGTCGGAAACGAGAAATACATGTACCTAATCAAACTTTGATTTACACTTGTTCTAGTTTACTAAAGAATAAACCAAACAATGAAGTAATTGAGGATGAATACAAAAATAGAACAAATAATTTGATAATGAAGTTACGGGAAATAAAATTTGAAAATGAGAGACTTCGTAATGAATTAGAAGAATTAAAGGAAGAAGAAAAAACAAGACCTCAGAGTCGTGGATCTGATGAGATTATTGTTAAAGCTGACAAAACTACAAGTGCGTGTTGTCAAGTCAGCGCAAGTCCCTCGGCAATATTATCATTAAAATTTAAATTACAAGAAGCTCAAAATTCTAGAAACGTTTTGATAGAAACCATAAAACATTTACAAGAAAAAATAGATGACTTAAATGAAGTAAAAAAACAGGAGCTTGAAGAAATAAAAATAACTCATGATCTTGAAATTGCTAATTGCAAATCAGAATTAAAAAATATATTGACAGAAACATATGAAAAAAAGTTAGAGGAACAGAAAGTGTTTTATGAAAACAAACTCAAAGAACTTCAAGATGTAATAGATTTGAATAAATCTAGTTTCGACACGCAAAAAAATATTATAACAGTTGAAAAAGACAAGATAATAACTGAAAAAGATTTTGAAATTTCGCGATTGCAAAAGTCTTTGGAGGAAGAAAAAACAAATATGCATTCTTTGTTAAATAAATTGTCAGAACAATCTAAAGAGCCGGTCGAAAGCATTAGTGAAGTACAAAAAATAAAGATAGAACATCTAGAAAAACGATTGTACAAAATAGAGAAATCTAAATCGAAGAGCATCAGGATCTACGAGGCTAAATTGGCCAATTTGCAGCGAGAGAAGCATTTAGCCGAGACTGCGCTTCAGTTGCAACTGGTCAGACAGAGGGCTCAAATAATTACTGAGGTGACCGACGAGAACCAAGTCGAATTGACATCAACACTGGAGAAATTAGAAACCAAGTACAAAGAGATCGTGGCGAATGTCCAATCAACGGCTATACAAAGAAGGGTGCAGGATCAAATTACACTCGACTCTGTAGTGCAGGCGAGTATGAAGTCTGAAAATATGTCGAACAGTAGAGGCATGAACCGCAGCCAATTTTCGGGTAGAACTATGCAAAATCACAGCCGGGATGAGAACGGGTTCGATTGTGACATTTCGTCTTTAATGCGGGGGAATAAGGTTGGTAATATTATAGTTAGTAATAAATCTTTTGGCGAGGACAGTGTGACGGGTTATTGCCTTGACGGCGAAAGAATGGGGAAACTATTCGAGAGGGTGTACATTCCTCAAAGAGACACGGGTGATGGCCACTTGAAGAAGTAATCCTAAACTATTTGCAGCCCCTTGTAATCGTCGACTGTGACCCACTTAATGTCCCATTAAAGTGTAAAATTGCTCGTGAAGTGTCTTTTATTTCAAAGCAAAAGTTTGGATACTTAATTAAGATATTTCTAGTTCAAGTCTAGTAAATTCGTATACTGTTTTAAACTACACTTAATTGATAGATCTACGAAAATCAGTATTTTAAGTTTGTAATCTAAAGAAAATCTTTATTAACGCAGGTAATTATATAGGTAAATAACTTATACGGTTGAGAATTATTCTACATATATATTATTTATTATTATTAATTAATCCTTATACATATTATAAAATAAAGTACCCCGACGCGTCTGTCTATCTGTTCTCGATAAAATCGAAAACTATGTACTGAACGGATTTTCATGCGCTATTCACAAATGGTCTGGTGATGGTGTAAGGTTTTTACGGGCCAAGTCGCTGGTAAATGCTAGGAATATTATAAATACGAAAGTTTCGATGTTGAGAGGATGTATGTTTATTGCTGTATCACGCAAAAATACCGAACGAATTTTGATGAAATTAGGTACACTGTGTACGAGTAGAATCGTATCGAAAACATTAAAAATTTACCCTTGAAAGAAAGTTGGCCCCGACGACGTCTGCCGAACTCTGTAATATATCCTTTATTTCCGAGTCCCCAAAATGCTAAAAAAACGCATAATCTACAGACCACAAGCATTTGCGCAAATAATTTATGTTACATTGAGGCCCAGCATTTCCATAAAAAAATATCATATTGGGGTCTTTCAATAAATTAAAGAGGATGGGCTTTTAAAATTTAGGGTTTTATCTGGCTCCAACTTAAAACTTCCATACTGATCTGCGAGTAACAATCATCCATCTATTATAAACTAGCTGTTGCCCGCGGCTTCGCCCGCGTGAGTTTCGCTTAGATGAAAAATCTTTTTTGTGTCCAATCCAATCCAAACTTTAGTAACCTAACCTCCAGTACCTACTCAAAATTTCAGCCATTTGGTTATCCCGTGTCCCGCGGGAATATCGCATAATAAGTCGTGGTGTTAAAATGAATCAAAAGTGATATTTCATTCAATAAACGATCTTCGTGTGCTCGTTATCTACAATTACCTGTGTACCACCACTCCCACCCCGAGTCCCTCTTTGTCCTATTCCATGTCCTGTCTATTTATACGTTAGTGAAAATACTCATCAAGTTGAACGACTTTTGCTAAGGCCCCGTTTCCATTTATTTTATAGAGCAGCTGGTCTTCATCAGGTGTTTCAGTTTTCAAAATCAATTATAGCCTATATGTTTCCCAGGCTTAATAGCTATACAACAAAAAAGTTTCATTCAAATCCGTCCAGTAGTTTTTGCGTGAAACGCGTACATAGTACATACATACAGACAGACAGACAAAAAATTCCAAAAAAATTTTTTTGCTTTTTATTATACTTTTTAAGTGTCCCTCTATGCATTTCAGTCAAAAATACTAAATGTACAGACAAAATATTTTTACTGTTTTATATTAAGTATAGATTACTAGCTGTCGCCCGCGGCTTCGCCCGCGTGAGTTTCGCTTAGATAAAAAATCTCTCTTGGAGCTTTTCATCAGATGTTCCAGATCTTCAATTTTTATACGTCAGCAGAAAATGCTCATCAGGTTGAATGACTTTTGCTAAGGCGCCATTTCCATATATGTTATAGTGTAGCTGGTCTCTTGCAGTTCTTCATCATATGTTCCAGATCTTCAATTTTTATACGTCATCAGAAAATGCTCATCAGGTTGAACTACTTTTGTTAAGGCACCATTTCCATATTTCTTATAGTTTAGCTGTTCTGTTAAGGTTC
Source organism: Ephestia elutella (assembly GCA_018467065.1). Classification (NCBI taxonomy): domain Eukaryota; kingdom Metazoa; phylum Arthropoda; class Insecta; order Lepidoptera; family Pyralidae; genus Ephestia; species Ephestia elutella. The sequence goes on along the minus strand of CM031568.1, from coordinate 2,451,273 downwards.
TTCATCAGGTGTTCCAGTTTTCAAAATAAATTATAGCCTATATGTTGCCCAGGCTTAATAGCTATATAACAAAAAAAGTTTCATTCAAATCCGTCCAGTAGTTTTTGCGTGAAACGCGTACATACATACAGACAGACAGACAGACAGACAGACAGACAGACAAGAAATTCCAAAAAAAAATTTTTGCTTTCTATTATTCTTTTTAAGTGTCCCTCTATCCATTTCAGTCAAAAATACTAAAAGTACAGACAAAATATTTTTACTGTTTTATTATATGTATAGATAACAAACCTTCAACGTTTATTAGTAATAGGAAGATAGACGACAGATTTATTTTTAAATCCTAACTATCGTAATCCTAACTAATATTATAAATGCGAAAGAGTATTTGTTTGTTTATTTATTAGTTTACCTCTTCACGCTTTATCTACTGAACCAATCTTTCTGAAATTTCGCATACACATAGTTAAAAGTACTGAGAAGTACCTTTCATCTCGGGAATAAGCACTGTTACTGTGAGAATTTCATGCGGGCGAAGCCGCAGGCAAAAGCTAGTATGTTGTATTCCGGCGAAATGTCGGCAACCCAACTGCAGCCATTTACAACACTGTATTGTATTTCATCATGCTTACATTCAAGGGGTTATTCCCAAAGTACTCCATTCTTTTGTTCTAAAAAGATGAGAATCTCTTACATGTGTTTCCAAGTTACTCCACGAAATTATTATTATTTAAAAATATTGATTATTTTGTTCCCTTTCTACTCCATAGATATTTCAATTTATTCTCAATTTACTCCGCAGATAATTTGATATCAATTCTCAAATTATTCCATCTAAATAATTATAAAATATTTCACTATGTACAGTCAGTCACAAATCGTTCAAACAATATCGTTCTGATTAAAGTTCTGAATAAGATTCTAAATTAAAGAGAAAAAGTTGAAAGCAAGTTTGAATTGAAAATGTGTGTATATTAGCTTGTTAACATGGATGTACAACGAATGTGAGTCGCAACCTAGCTGCTAATTTTAAGTTTTTTCAAGAATATAATTTTATCAGTTACTTCTTGAGTTTCTCTCATGTCAATCTCAATAATCATGAATCTCTTTTCAATAATTTTGATTTTTGAATATGTATAATTGTTGGATTATAGGTCATATATAAATGTTGATTAATGAATTGTAAAGTTTTTTTATTTAAAATTGTCTTCATACAGAGCCTGACTGTACTATACGTCAGCTACACTTTTTATTCTAATTAATGCTTTTTGCTATTAAAATCGCGTGGAGTACTTTGAGAACATTTTAATATTACCGCGGAGTAGAATGAAACTTAATTTAAAATACTATTTTTTTCATGGAGTAGTTAGGGAACATTTTTTGGAGTACTTTGGGAATAACCCCATTCAAGTTACAATTCTTGCTGCAGTTTAATTTAACTCTCTCGAAAATACACCTCCGTATTTATATGTGTCCCAAGAATATAGAAGAAAGCGGATTTTTATTGTCTTACTAGCCTATGCCCGCGACTTCGTCTGCGCATATCTCAGGTAGGAAACTTACGCCAGATTTTAAGTTAGACCTTCTATAATACAACAGTGAAAACCGCATCAAATTTGGTCCAGTCGTTTTTGCATGATGCGTGTACAAACATACACACAGAAAGACAGACAGTCAAACAAAAATTTAAAAAAATAGTTTTTTTTCTTAAATATCTTCTATTTTTTTTTATGTACAGACACAGACCAGTTACAATTTTATTAAATGTATTGATGATTGATGATTTCGCTCTCGTACGAATTTGAGGATAAACTATTCTATCTACATGTTATTTTTTATTCATTCACTAGCTTTTGCCAGTGGCTTCGTCCACTTGAATTTCGTTTTAACCCCTAATTTCCTTAGGGTAGAGCGTTTTTAAAATTACTTTTATGCTCATAAAAGGGACTTACCTGAAAAGAATCATCATTTTCTACGTTCAGCTGTATCGGCTCTGCGTTGGTGTTATATTATTATATCATTTGGTTTCGCCTGCAAGACCCATTTCACCCCTTATAATAATATCCTTACATACACAATACACGATTTGATTTAATTTGATCAGTACCTAGAAAATGACTGTACAGTACAAGAGGTTGTCGTTATGTTATGAACTGTACATGTCCTGTCCAGTTGCATATCCGTCCACCTGAGAATCTGTCCAGTTGAGAATCCGTCCAGTTGCGAATCTGTCCACTTGCTACGGAAGCGTTAAAATTTTATATCGCTGGTTCTTCTAACTTGTGCCAAGAAAGTAGAGGCAGTAAGTCATGAACCTGCATGCACTGTTGTACACGGCCCATAAAATGTTTAGTATTCGCTTCTATGGTATTCGCCTTAATACCCTCTGGACTTTCTGTTGCGAAAACTGTAATTAGTGGGTTAACACGTTAATGGATGGTTTGCCAGATATTATAGAAAATTTTATTGTATTTCACTTGGATTACCGTGAGTGTATTAATTTTAACGTCACTAATATTCTTAAAAAAAATATATCTGTGGTCACTACCTTTGAAGTTGAATAAGATAGGGTCAAATTAAATAATAATAAAATTAATAAAATATGTTCCAATGACAACATTGCTGATGCTTCCAATGACCTCTATAGGCCTCTCTTTTTGTACGCCATCTTTCTCTGTCCTGTGCTTCTCTTTTGAGATATCCTCCGCCATTATCATCACTACAAAAAAAACATTAATTTGCTCTCCGCCTTGATCATTTCCTGCATCTTTTAGGCTTTTACCTACTCCACACTATGGATTTTTGGGTGGTTTTCTTGAGGAAAGTTTATGCAAAACTTTCACTCGTGCCAGCCGGGCTTTCGGTTACTTTAAAATGGTGTGTTTAATGAACTATTTTTTGTTGTTTACCTGGTTTGTAGAAAGGGAAATGTTGTGAAAATAATTACCTATTTTAAATAGCGGATCATTTCATTTGATTAACACACCAATGTAAACAGCGCTAACCGAAACCGCACTAGTTCGGCACGTGTTAATCGTGTACGTAAATATCCGCCTTTAACCGGTTTTACCCAGATTTGTCAAGCTGATCCCTCCAGTCGAAAATTGATGTTTGTTTGGTTGAACACGACCCGTCTCCGAACGACATGGCTGTAGATCTTTTGGGAATCATGCTTACTATAAAATCTATATTCCTATCTATAGCTGTAACTAGGGCTTCTGTAGGAATTCTAGATAGGCTTATCCGTGCTCTTGAATGTAGCTTTCATTAATTTGAAGTTCCAAAATTTTGGGATGAAAATTGCTTGATCTAATTGTTCCATCGAGCAACAAAGCCTTCCGCATTTCGTGTTGCTTAATGAATTACATAAATACATAAATATCGGGGGCCTCGGGCTATACATAGGCACATAATTAATATAAGCACTACGTACAGAAAGGAAGCTCCCTGCTCCTCCCGCAATATGGCGTACCCCTGCATACCCCGCACTTCTCCCCCGTTGGTTTGCAGATTGGGACGCTATGACTATGAAGACGCACACATATTGACGTGTCCATGGATGTACAGATTCATTTGTAGTAGTAGTAGGTATATATGACGCCCCGTTTCTATGAAGTGCCCTCCCCGTGACATAGGCCTCGAACCAGTAACGGCGTGGGGCCCTTCATATAGATAAAGGCACTCAGGTACCCAGGTGCCAGTTGGATTAATTTTTCACTTGGCACTGGGAGGGTAAAATAGCCACAGGGCCCCGAAGGAAAGCGTCAATATTTTTAAGTAAGATAAAGTAAGTCAGTTTAATAATGAACAGGAATTATTGTTGCAACTTCCATTATGGCCGCAGCCAGACTGAACTCTGTTTGTTTTAAGTGCTACAGTTAAAACAATGAGTAATAAGTCGAAGTGCATCGCTGGTTACAAGTTGTTGGAAAAATGATTTATTTTTAGCTCAGTTTCCTTTTAAAACTTCAACCACAAATACAATTAGTCGTCTTCTCTGTGACAAATTAAAAAACGACGTTAAAAATAAAGAAATGTATTTCTACTGAGAGTCAGCCCAGTAACTTGAGAAGTTAAAAGCTGGGGGCTATTTGTCTGCAAGGGAATAAAGATATGAAACGAACTGCGGCAAATAAAACAGTTGTCTTTCAGTTTCCAAGAAATGGACCTTTTTACACTTTTATCCGACTACTAAGAAGGGTTATGTATTACGAGTTTATACATACATGGCAACCCTGAATATAGGAAAGGTTTTCGTATTTAGAATCTCAGAAAAATATTGCCAAGTAAAAAAGCTTAGAAATTTGCAAAAATAGTACTTAAGAGTATAATGCGCATGTAAAACATCGGAGTTTCGTAGCACGACAGCGTCATGCCATTTGCCATCACGGCATGGCATGGCAAGTCGCGCCCATATATATGTATATACCTAGATGTTTAAAAACAAAAATCTTTTGTTTTATTCTCTAGAAAATTATTGCAAATATTCATTGTATTAGAATATATATTTCTAATTCAATGCAAATTTTAATATATTGGAGCTGCTCTGCTGGTACTAAAACAAGAACATTAATTTAATTTATTCCTTTTTGCAAGTATTCAGTGAATATAATCTACTAGGTACCTACATTAATTAACGAGTCAAAAATTATATTTTGCTACTAATTATAATTATGTTTTCAGTACTTATATAAATTTGATAGAAGTCTGCTAAAATTTAATTAACACATTCCTTTGCTTAAAAATTAGTAAATTAAAATTAATTAAGTTAAGAGAATTTCTTGATTTTATACTAGGGTTTTTTCATGATTCACTCCTATTTATTGAAAATGTATCATCATCTGCCTTATCATTTCTCATCTAGGGTCCATCAGGGGTCGTCGGCGCAAAATGTTTTCTATGAATTTGTGAATCTCTACCCTGAAATTCTAATAAAAAATTCAGTCATATTATGACTCCCGTAAAAAAATTAGGTAAAAAAAATTACTTAAAATATGTGAAAAAGAGCTGTACATACGTACAATAAACATTTAATTTTTACCTATATTACACGGCTACATCTGTGCTTGTATGGGAATTAAATACATTGAATAAACACAGTAATTACTTTTATTTCCTAGTTATTTGTATCGCAATGCTGGGCAAGTCTCTCCTTACTTCCTCCACGCATCTTTTTCCTTCCATAAGTCGTCCGCCTATCTCGTCTTTGGCCTTCCTCTTTTCCTCCTTCTATGGGTTGGAAGCCAGTTGGTTAAAATTTGAGTCCATCTCTCCTCGCAAATTCAAATCCTACTAATATTATAAATGCGAAAGTTTGGATGTGAGTTTGTGAGTCTATGAATTTGGATGTTCATTCATGTTTGTAATTCACGCAAAATCTGCTAGACGGATTTCGATGAAATTTGGTATACGGTTAGAATAATACCGGGATTAGCACATAGGGTACTTTTTATCCCGAAATTCCTACGGGAGCGAACCCCCGGGGCGCGGCTATACATAATACAAATTCTTTAATACTCTAAAATAAAAAGAGCAAAAAGTACCAAAACAAACATTAATTAACCAGCCCTAAAATCTTAAAGGGACCAACAAAATAGACTTGTTCACTACACCTAATGAATACATAAACACGATTTAAAATTAGGCAAATGGGAAACCCAAATAAAGTGTTTGTTTTGTGAGTAGTGAAAAAGGTACTTTTAAGGGTCACCCGAGACGAGTAAAATTAAATTAAATTTGAAATTTGGCCCAGTACGGCCCTGGGGAAACGCTGGCTCGGTAATTAGATGAAAATAAAATTTTAAGGCTCCCAGTACGTACCTGTACAATATTTGTTTTTCTTATTTCTTTCTTTTGTGGGAGTCTTACTAAAATTAGCCTTCAAGACGACTTCGTCCACTTTCCCAAGTCGTCCACTTCCTAACTCGTCCATATTCACATGTCGTCCACTTTCCTATCTCGTCTACGTTCCTAGTTTGTCCACTTCCTATTTTTTTAACTTCCTCCCACTGCTGGGCAAAGGTCTCCCCCATTTCCTTCCAAATCTGCCTATCCCCTGCGAATTCCATCCATTTCTCTCCAAAATGTCTAAAGTCGTCGCTACAACGCTACCTAGGCCTACCGCGGTTCCTCTTCCCATTATTTGGTATCCAGTGGGTAGCTGAAATGGCCTAACGATCCGGCTGCATGCGGCAAACATGTTCCGCCCAGTTCCATTTCAGCTTAGCAGATTTTTGTCCAACATCTACAATACCTGTTTTGGAGCGGAGAGTAGAGTTCCGGATTTTTTATATATACCTACATATATTTTGATATGTCAGACAGTATCAAATTAAGTATCAATGAAAATCTTTCGCTTATAGCGGAATGAAATAAAAATATTGAAAACATTAAATTGTAAAATTCCAAAGATACAGTTTAAAATAGAATCGAAAACATGCAATAATTTTTGAATCGCTTTTTCAGAGCTTAATTTCCTGGAAGTATGAAAGCTCCGGAAATTGTCCACTTGGAGTTTAAATTAAGCTCAAATTGAATCGAACAACAAAAGGTTTTAGGGGAGGCAAGTACAGTCACGAACAGTAATTTGTTACCACATCATCGGTTCTTAAGATAATGAGATAAGGTTTAAAATTGAATACATATTAATGTAAAAGCGATGTATTTGCAATAAATTTGAATAAGTTTATTTAGTACAGTACACATGTGTCTATCAGTGCTAGCCACAGATTTTGATATACTCTAGATGCCGCAAGCAGTATGTCCAAGCGTGCCCTGCGTATGTCCAATGGACAAACATCACGCGTACTTGCTACTCAGTTAGCCTTCATTCGTGTTTATGTTGCGCCCATCACTAAAATGACTGGCGTGACGTTATCGTAGGTAAAAAATAATGGCACGCTCCGTTTTCATACTATCGAACAAACTTGCGGTACCTAGCCTAATCTAAATCTGTGGTGCTAGCAATGAATATTTAGTTTAATATTATCTTAAACATTCAAGAGTAAAAATATGTTGGCATGTTAATTATACCTCTCTGTTTAGGTTAAACTATTTCTTTAATTAAGAGCTTATAATCTGTGCTTATAATTGAGTCTGATTCTAGCTGTACCCCAGATTTCGCTTCAGTGGAAATTTTGGAATAAAAACAATTTATTTTATATCTGATTTTACTAATTTTTTTATTTATTTTGCGTTAAAGAAGAATTAAAGTCTACAAAATAAACTTGCGCATATAATGCCTAATATTAGTAAGAATAGGATTAGATTTATTATATTGTTTTGTCTTGTGTTGCTTTTTGTCTTGTCAGTGTGTTGTTGTCCTATTAAAACTTCCAATGAAATCATTACAAAAAGTTGGCCGTCACAGACGTCCAGCAGATGTAAAACACCTGAGAATCGCAGCACGACAGCGTCATGCCATTTGCCGTCACGGCATTCGAGTCCATTTTAGCCACAGCCGCGCCAATAGATGTTTTACATCAAAAAACCTGTGCATTTTATCGCGTACACAGCCAAGTTTACGAGCCATTAAAACATATCACAAAGCCATACAAATAACATACGACATACAAAGGTATTCGGCATTTTGCACATTCGAAAAAATCCAACACACGTTTGCGATTTTCTGAAACACGACCGGAAAAATGCCGCGATTCGATGGCGTGGCCTGAAAATGTTACTTTTTTCACTGAATTTGGAATATGTTAGACAATAGAATTAGCATCTAGATGCGTTATGACGCTCTTTTGCTTAAATCAAATTTAATTTCCGTTCAAATTTTGGGAAGGGTTTTATTTATATTTTATAAATATACAGGATAATATACAAGAAGATTTCATTCGAAAGACATATTTAATCCTACAGTAGTTAGTGCTTACATTAAAAAAAATACTAATAAATACACTTGTAAATAACTGAGAATACCTTTGTTAAAAGTTCATGGAAGTACTTATTGTATCGAAGTGAAATACAAACTGTTGGTATTGAAATAACGGCTTTTAATAATAATAAGAAAGGAGCTAAATTAATACTTATTTATCTAAAATAAAATTAAGTTCTGTACAGTGTACATACACACTTACAAATTAATCTGCTGTGGAGAACTGGTGCCTGAACTAGGTATCCAGAGGAACCTGTCATACAGGACACCAGGCCTCCCCTCAGAAGGAATATGTAGGTATATAATGACAGTGTGGACTCCCGAAAGAAAAACTTAGTCTAGGATGTACAAAGATAGTGAATGTGATAGGAGTAGAAAAGTAACTTAGCCTAGGATGTATAGCGATTACAATACAATTAGCGTTTTGTTTTGATATCCATATGAGAGACATTACATTAGTAGAAAAGTTGAACAATCACTGTGACGATAACAATGCATTCAAAGACATGACGAAGTTAATCACACATTTTTGGGTTCGTCGAACCCATAGACTTCTAATATACTCGCGGAAACGTTCCACACTAAATGATGTGCGATCGTGACGTCACGACGTGTCATATACCTATGGGAAAAGGTGTTTGTTCGGCAATTGTTTTATAATGGTATAGGGTAAAAATGAACTTTTATTTTACTTTTCCAGCGTCCCGCACACTTTTATTTTAGGGAGCTTAAGAGCGACATTCACTGTCGTATAAAAAGCAGATGCCACCATTTAAAGTTGTAAGTCGATTGTACAGGAATTTTAAACTTGAGGGGAGGCCTTTGCCCAGTAGTGGAAGGGTATAGGCTAATAAAAAATTTAGAAAATGACGATTATTATTCCGATTTCTGTGGTTTTCACACACGCGTTAAAATATTAGGTTACTTTTCCTTTTTTTTTGGATTTTGAAGCGATGATTGTCGAGTGGTTAGAAGCTCCTATTTTTTTTACAGCCTCAAAAACTTTTTATAGAGAAGAATAACTATCAATTTATTATCTATAGCTTATTATAATTTGGTATTAGAGTAGATAAAATCTACAAAAACACCTCCCATCATAACATGACTTTTATATGTAGTATCTAATAGCACATAAAATCTCGATGAGTATCTAATAACAATTTAAAAGTTTAACTTGTTTATCCAAAAATTATGAATAGGTATATTGAGTAAAAAGCAAGCGATTCCTGATAGCTCTTGGTGACTCTAATTAATCTTTGGCAGAGACAAAAAAAAAATTGACAGACAAATAAAAAGTCTTGGTTGCATAACATCCGAGAGTATAGCGAATGCTGCTGAGCTGTTCCGCAGAGCTAAGGACAAGAGGGACTTGAGCATGTTGATCGCTAACCTTCACTAGTTGGAGAGGCACCTTTAGAAGAAGAAGAAAAAAGAGACAAACAGACAAAACCGGAGTCTGGTCATCATCATCATCTCGAGTCGAAATGGCACAAATTAGATTTTTTTCGACCAGTATTTGGCCACTTCCACCGCCCTATCGTTGCTTCATTCAAGTCCTCCAAGATACAGGAGGAAGGGCAGTTGGGGCAGGTTAAAAGATGAGCCATGGATTGGATGGCTCCACAGTCGCAAAGGCTATCAGACGAGTACCCCCACCTGACTCGGTTTTCACGGCATCTCCCAACACCAGCCCGGAGTATGTTTAGGGTCCTCCAGACTGCCCAGGGGAGATCACCACCCGGTGGGAGCTTCTCGGCTGGAGGGAGGTCTGTAGATAGCGGAGGATATTTATGTGTCCACAAATCCAACCTGGCCTTGGCCCTTTGGCCTGTAAGCTGGGCTGCTTAAGGAAGTTTTTACGGCTTTTTAGGCTTTTTCGGAGTCCGGTAAATGATAATTTATGGCCGTGGCCTGAAGGAATATCGAGTTTGTTGAAAAATTAAGCTTTCGTCATAGGATTTTTGTATGTGTGGCTGATAAGAAATGACGAGTTCATTATAGATTTTAAATTGCAAAGTTTTTAATGAAGTAGTACTGCAATTTCCATTTCACACCGTAACTATAGTTAAAAATAAAAAGCTAGTTAACATGCAAAGCTTTTCCTCTCAAAGCTTTGACTCAATATTTGACTTTATGACTCCAACAGTTTTTTTTTATAAAATACACTTTTTATAATCTAGCCTTAGAGCAACATGGACTTTTTCCGTACGCGGAAGTCCTTGTTGTTCGAAGAATCTCACACACGAAAATTCAAAGGTTGCAGCTTTATTCTTTGGCTGTACTTGTAAACAAGCTAATTATTAAAAATAAAAAACACGACTGACAAGTTTTTACTAAAAAAGTACATACAAACATATAAGTTATATACATTTTTGAAATCGCCCTTTAAAGCCCTTCAATTTGATACCCCACTCGATAAGATTGATCAAATTTTATTTTTTTGGTCTGCTATTTATCACATATATAATCCGCCATTTTGTTTTTATGATGACGTCATATAGCCTATGTCACTCGGAGGAATGCAAGGAATCTAAAAATACCTCTCACATCAAAATCTGTTAAGCCGTTCAGGACTTATGGTGGAATAAAGAAACTTACATACATACATACATACATACATACATGAACCCTGAAAACATAACACTCCTTTTTTGGTCAGTCGTGTAAAAAGAACAGAAAAAAAAGTTTTTGTTTTGTGTCTACCTTGTCGCAGTTTGTATTTAGTCTGAATTTATTTTCTCTCTTTCATGATAAAATCCTTTTCATTAAATTAATAATTCGCCTCGTTGATGCAACGTACTCGAAGCAGCACCAACAGCATTCTAAATGTGTTGTCGGATAGACTTGACTGACCGATAGTGAGGCACTGGGTCGAAACTCATGTGTCTCGGAAGTGAGTTTCGACTCTAAAAATAAACATGACAAAATACTTTTACTAACATAGGCTAAGAATTTTACTAACACATGTATGGATTCTGATTGTCTGAAAATAAAGAATTATTATTATTAATAATGCTTTGTGGATAAACATCCAAGACCGAGGTCAATGTAGAAAAGATAATTTTCTATCATGACCCGACCGGGGGAATCGAACCCGGGACCTCCGGTGAGACCAGTACGGCGTGATGACCATTAGGCCATTGAAGTCGTCGAAAAGATACAAAATAACTTTTCAATTTTTCAGTTTGTTCAGAAAACACGAAGCGTAACTTTTAGTTTAAAAGTTTAACCCATAAACATAAAAAAAATACGAAATGTTATTCCTTTTCTTTTTTATTTTTTATATTTTATAACTTTATTTTTTTATTTTATAACTTTATTTTCTCCACAACATTTACATTCTTAAAAAATAAAATTAAGCTTTGTACATTGTACATACACACTTAGAAATTAATCTATTGTGGAGAACTGGTGCCTGAACTAGGTATCCAGAGGAACCTGTCATACAGGACACCAGGCCTCCCCTCAGAAGGAATAAATAGGTATATAATGACAGTGTGGACTCCCAAAAGAAAAAATTTAGTCTAGGATGTACAAAGATAGTGTAGGAGTAGAAAAATAACTAGCTTAGGGTGTATAGAGATTATAGTACAATTGTTTTGGTATCCATTTGAGAGACTTTAATAGAAACAACGAACAAACAATCACAGTGATGATACCTATGCTTTCAAAGACATGACGCAATTAATCCCACATTTTTGGATTCGCCGAAACGTTTCAATTTTTGCTCTTTTAAGACGGTAGGTAATTCTATTTATTTATTTTTTTTAACAGTAGTTTTTTTTTTTTAATATGGACTTTCCAACCAACATTGGACCCTCGTAAAATTAACCAGGTACGTTGATTTGGTCAATAAATTCTTAGACAGATCTTGAATAAAGAGGTTCCTGTAGCCTGTGACCAGCCCTACGATCTTGTCTTGGGATCGGCAGTGATGAAACCACCACTGCCACTGGAACACAGGAAAACCCATGGTTTACATTATCGGTCGCAGGAGATCTTCTGTTTCGGCATATGATAGGCTCTGTAGTCAGGATTTAATAGTCTTTTTACATGCGTGTTTAGTCAGAAGAAAAATATTAAGTCTACGATTTGCCAGCTTGTACAGAAAAGGCCCTTCTAACTTTATAGTTCAACATTCAGATTTTGAAAACTTTTTTTCACGTTTGATAAAGATCTTCATTCCACCGGTCACACAAAAAAATTGCATATTATTAAATATTATTTAATTAATTCATGATAAGTTAGAGACCCCAAATCTAAATTCTCTTATTGTATTCGTGTACAAAGAAATAATCGCTAAGGACGAGTACACACGCTTAAAGATACACTTGAAAACTCATTTCATACTACGTCAAAGTAGCTTTATTGCTTCAAAAGATCACATGACAAATAATATGAAAAATAAATAATTTCTGTCAACAACCTCACTCGTGATTCTGAGAAAAGCCGTTATTAAAAACCATTTTCCACATTGGTAGAGTCACTCGACTCGCCCATTCCGAATTTAAATCCAATACATTTAAATTATGATCTTGTTCATTTTCTTAATGCGCACAGCGAAGCAATGGAACTCCCTGCCTGCGTCTGTGTACCTAAGCACATACAACCTGACTCTTTTCAAAACCAGAGTGAATAGGCTGCTTCTGGGTAAGATCGCTACATCGTAGATCTCATCTCTATCCTTGGACAAGATTGTGGTCAAGAGCAAACCCATCTTAAATGAAAAAAATAAAATAAAAACTGACATTAAATTTTCTCTAGTCCCTAAAGGCATCCATCTAGTGACTACACAGCCAAGTGAACAGTTAGCTAGCAAAATAGATGCTTGATGTAAGTGATCATACCTAAGTCAGCATTCAAATATTGCAACGTAGGCGGTTGAAGGCGTATGTCTTTTAGACGCAAGTCTTTTAATTATATAGACATACCTCTACATACTATTATGCCTGTTTCGGGTAGATCCTTCCAGATCTCTCTCGTTTCATCTACAATCTTACTCTCTCCCATCTCTCTCTATAGTCTTCATTTCGCTCGCATATAACTCGCTGGTTATAAGGTGCTCCTAAATTCTACCTTTTTAAGAAGGCAATCAATTAAAAATTAAATTTTATACAATAATTTATTCATTCAAAACTCAAATGAAAATAAAGAAAAAAAAAAGGCTCATTCGATTCGCTCGACCAATTTGAATTAGTTATAATAACTGTAATTTAATATTCATTGTTTGCTTTTCACAGATTACAGGCAACAAGAATGTTACCGAAGAGGGCTAATCTTTTTATCTAAGGGTTGTTTATTTGTCTAGTTTATTATTTTTATACCTACTTCATTTTTGCCTGGACTAACTTCATTTTCATTACATTCGAAGGAAATCCCATCATTATCACAGGAATTTACTGGACGTGTTTCAAAGCGATGTAATCTACATTTGCAGCTAACTTCAGTCTAATTGCATAGCACTGACACGCACCGACGCGATAAATAACGCTCGGTTCTGCATACCTGTTCCGGATCTTCAGCGTACCTGTTCCGGAGTACACGGTTACTTAGATATCACATTACGATTGATACATTTATTTTAGCTAAAATATAAATTGTATTACTTGTAATTTACTATACTAATGAAATGACTGTATTTTTGTAATATTTACTTACGATTATTTTTCATACACACTTTCTAGTCTATTCAATTTTTTACTTACATACAATAAATATAAGAATAGGTATTGGAAGCCAATCTACCTGTTAGATGACCAAAAAGTCTTTGACATTTAAGAGAATCCTATAAATTACAGAAACTATCTCATGTTCAAATTCTTTATTTTCAACTAGCTGAGCCCCGGGGCTTCGCTCCCGTGGGAATTTCGGAATAAAAATTACCCTATGTGCTATTCCCGGTAATTTTCTACATGTATACCAAATTTCATCGAAATCCGTCCAGTAGATTTTGCGTGATTGAGTAACAAACATCCTCACAAACTCACAGATTCACAAACTCACATCCAAACTTTCACATTTATAATTTTAGTAGGATACTGGATGTAATAGGTATGTACATAGCTATAGACAATAATTTCTATATAGCAGTTATTTCAAATTCAAAGGGAATCTCATTGATAATAGAAGGTGCCTCACCAAAGCGATTCAATCTCCATTTGCGGCACCTAAACGGTCTAAATGCATCTACTGACACGCACCGACGCAATATATCAACGCTCGGCTGCATACCTGTTCCGTAGTACGCGGTTACTTACATATCACGTTACGGTACGACATGTACTTTAATCTATTTTAACAAAGTTACATTTTGTGTCGCATATTTGTCACAGGACTAAGGAAGTATATAAGTCGTAAAGTACTTATAAATTCCTTGCACAGAACCCAATTTTCTTTTTAGGGATCCGTACTTGTAAAGGCAAAAACGGAACCCTTATAAGATCATTTTGTTTTGGATGTTAATTGGGGGTTTGGGTTGGCCCAGTCCCGTAGCTGCAATTTTTACTCTAAGTTATAGTCATACATAACTAGTACATTATGATACAAGTATGCAAAGTTGGTCATTACGCACAAGAGGTGATACGCGCAGAGAGCTCGAGCAAGTGTGTTGAAAAAAATATAAATACTGAATGGATTTACAAATCAGTGGATATTATAAAGTTAGTTTCTGAATCAAGACGTCAGTTCATGTGGCAAAAATCATCACCATCTGAGTGTAATTTGAAGGCAGGCTAAAAAAATAGGTTTTAAGTCCACCTTTATCTTATCTTAACACGCGGGGTCCGAGGTCCGGAAGTACATATTTGGGTTTTTTTGTACTTACTCCAATGCCTTACTCACCCGCATCGGGAATTCCGAAGAAGGACTGCATGACCTTCAGAATATCACCTGTTGCGAAGTGCCTATAGTCCTCCAGGTCCGGATACGCTGATCCCAGGAGGTCCAGTCGCTTGTTTGCCAAAGAGTTACAATAACAAACAATGTGTTTCATGGACTCCTTTGCTTCTGCACAGGCCCTGCACAGAGGGCTGTTGACAAGTTTCAATTTGTAGAGGTGACTGCGATTTTCAAATTGTCCAGTCAAGGCCCCAATCAGAATTCTTGTCTCAAAGTCAAAGTCAATTTTTTTTATTCATATTGGCTTAAAAATAGCACTTATAAATCGTCACTTTCTTGTTTTTTAGTTAGTTGACGTCATAAAATTACTTAAAGCTAAAATCGGGCCGAAACCTAAACTCCCGTATGACGTATGTCAGTTTGACTATAATAGTGATGTACCTAAACACAAGTCGCTACGATTATTTGATTTTACGTAAAAATAACAAATCCAAATAAAAAAAATATTTTTATTAATCAGAAGTCTGAACCATCGAAGTAGCTGTCATAGTCACTAACATGGATAATAAATTCATAGTGAATAATATAATCTACTCTGATTTTACGATTCGATACGATTGCGCGAATTCTTGTCTCTCTTTCTATTTTTTTGTATTGCCTTAATGTTATTTTTTTTAAATTTTAAGGTGCAATAATTGTTATATTCAGCATTTAAAAATCAATAACAAACCTTATTAAATAAATAGAAAAATTAAACGATGTATCGCGATTTTTTATATTTTCACTATCGATTTATTGTAGCCGGATGCAATGGAACTCTCTAAACGGCCAAGCCGGAAGTTCAAGTACTACATTTCCGCGCATAGATTTGAAAATCAAAAAATTCGGAACTTCATGGGCTTGACCCTGATGACACCTGTCATACGGGAGTTTAGGTTTCGGCCCGATTATAAGTTTACCACCGCCTCCAAAGCGCAAGTGGAGAAGAGGCGGCGCAACAAACTCCACTGCTGCATTTTCTCCAAAGACGTCACTTTACAACATATGTCTTACAATTAAATAACTGTATATGTGGACGAATATACATTGAATACATATATTAAATGTCAAATTTATAAATTAATAAAAATTTTAAATTAATAAAATGTCATTGAAAAAGTAAAAGTACACAATGTACCTAGAGAGTAATATGACAGTCTTAGGAGGTCACTGTACCAGGCTCGGGCCACGCATTTTTGTCATTTACATAATCATCCGTCGTATAATATGCCTTCTTACAAAGTGTCTCCTTAATATAATGTTTAAATTTCTTGTCAGGCATATCAAGGACAGATTTTGGTATTTTATTATAATAGCGTATACAGTTTCCCACAAATGATTTCCTAACCCTAGCCCGTCTGTGCCCTGGAACGTACAAGTTATGTTTGTTTCTCAGGGATATATCTGTGATATCACAAACTTTTTTGAAAGACGAAATATTTTTCCTAACATGCATAATGTTATCAAAAATATATTGAGATGGTAAGGTTAAAATATCTATCTTTGAAGAAATCTCTGAGTGAATCTCTTTTTCTTAATCTGTAAATAAAACGAATCGCTCTTTTTTGAAGTATAAAAATTGTTTGTATGTCGGCTGCTGCTCCCCAAAGTAATAGGCCATACGACATTAGGCTATGGAAATAACTAAAATAAACCAACCTAGCAGTTGCCACGTCCGTCAGTTGTCTGATTCGTCTTACAGCATAAGCCGCGGAGCTCAGTTTTTTAGACAAATTAGAAATATGAGGGGTGCTCATATTTAGAATCTAATGTTATTCCTGAAAATATGGTACTTTCAATGAACTCTAACTTATTACTATTTATATTGATATCAACATGGGCCTGCCTACATTAGGAAGCGTAAATTTAATGCAATGGGTCTTACTTGCATTAAGCATCAGGTTATTAGCAGAAAATCAGTCTGATATGGCAGACAAAGTGCTGTTCACAGCATCCACATTTTTGCTATGGCGGTCAGTCTTAAAAATTAAAGACGTGTCATCAGCAAACAACACTATACCAGCCTGCTTCTCAACCATATAAGGCAGGTCGTTGACATAGACTAAAAAAAGGAAAGGTCCTAAAATTGAACCTTGAGGTACGCCAATCATAACTTTTGATCCTTTAGATTTTACGTTATTTAGGTCTACAGTCTGCAGCCTATCACTTAAATAAGATTTTATTAGTTCTATTGATTTAATGTCAAAACCGTACTGAGAGAGCTTGAGCAAGAGAGTCTCATGGTCAACACAGTCAAACGCCTTAGATAAATCATAAAACGCTCCAATTGCATCTTGTGAATCTTCCCATGCATTGAAGATATGAGTAACCAAAGCTACTCCCGCATCAGTTGTGCATTTACCACTAGTAAATCCAAATTGTTGGCCGTGAAATAGATTGTGGATATTAAAGTACTGTTTCATTTGACTAAGCATAATCTTTTCAAATACTTTACTCAAGACTGGCAAAATAGATATAGGCCTATAGTTGCCAGGCTCTGATTTTTCACCTTTTTAAACAGTGGAATTAATTTGCTAAGTTTCATTAAATTTGGAAAAATGCCTGTATTCTGCTATGCTTGCAGATTTCTTTGAGCCACCTGGTGTTGCCTTCACCAAGCATTGCCTTTGAGTGTGTAAGCCCATCCTGTGCATTCCATTCGGACCTATGTCTATCTTTGACATATGCATTAATTGCCGTAGTTACCATCCCATATGACAGCCCTACAAAGGGTTCAGGTCCTATTAAAGACTCACTAGAACCCTTCCTTGCCAACTCATCCGCATTCTCGTTCCCCTCAACCCCAATATGACCCGGCACCCAAACCAGCCTAAGTTTGTTGTGCCTGCCTAAATTGTTTAGAGACCTTATGCAGTTAGAGACCAGGCCAGAGCCAACCCTACTGGAGTCGAGGGCAGCGAGTGCAGATTGGCTGTCGCTAAGGATGTAAACCGTGGTATTTTCTTGTCCTTCCTCTAGGTTCAATTTAGCACAGACAGTGATTGCATACACTTCCGCCTGAAAGACGGTCGAGAATTGTCCCATGCTCTGATATAGTTGTCTGTCCGTCGAAAAGATGCCTGCTCCTGTTGCTTGGTTGGTTTAAGATCCATCCGTGTACCAGATTAGGCAGTCTTTCTCTTGAGGTTTAAATTCTCCTTTCCATTCATAGTTTCATCCAAGTCATTAAACCTTAAAAGTAAAGGTTTAATGAGTTATTAAAAAATATAAATAAGCACAGTGAACCATTATGTCATACGAAAATATAAAATTGGGAAAAACTAACATCAGTTTTAAGTTTGCCGCAAGATTGGCCCAATTTGTAGAGCAGAATTTAGGACAACATTTTGCTATAATTTTTTTGCTCAATTTACGAGTGTACAATTCAACGTTTTGTAACGATAAATTAAGTAAAAGTGTGTTGTTGGAAATAAATAAATTATTGATGATAAATCGGACAGTGTAAAGAGTGGACCGGCTTCGTCAGCTGGTTGAAGAGATTTATGCCCGGATTCTAGTTCGCCGCACTGCGTCCTCAGACATAGCAGCTACCCATGGATTAATCATAGGTCTCGCGAAGACCTAAATCTATTCGTCTGCTAGTAAACTGATTGCATTAATAAACATACATATTTTATTTTCAAGTAGCTTTTGCCCGTGGTTTCGCCCGCTTGAATTTCCCACGGGAACAGTGTTTTTTCCCGGAACGAAAGGTATCTTATGTCCTCAGTATTTGTAACTGAATGTATGCGAAATTTCAGAAAGATTGTTTCAGTAGATAAAGCGTGAAGAGTAACAAACAAACAAATACACACACAAACTCACTTTCGCATTTATAATATTAGTCGGGGTTTGCATTTTCTAAGTTATCCTCGTAGACAGGTGTCGTTTAAACTAAGTATTACTTGAAACAAAGTACAATTCTCGACTTGATGTACAGGGTGTCTCTTGGAAAAGGAAGGATTATAAAATTGAATTTTTTATAAACCTTTGGAAATAGACGCGGTGGGGTGTACGTAGCAGATTCGTCGTTCGTGCGGATTGGTCAATTACTATATCATAGTGGTCAGGCGCAGACCGTGTGTATACTATCGAGGCGTTTATCGAGGGCGGAAAATCGTATGTTACGGCTCGGCGCCAGTTTTGTTTACTTTATAATATACGGCTTTTACAGTATAGACCAAGCGAAAACTTATTCGTAAAAGGGTACAGAAGTTGCGTAGTACAGGATTAGCCATAAATCAGCCGAGGCTGGCCCGAGCAGGACTTCAAGATCTGAAGAAGCAATAAGCGAAGTTGATGCTAGCGTTCGTCGCAATCCTCGTCTGTCGATACGCAAAAGAGCATGAGACTTAAACCCTACTAAATCAACGTATCGACAAATGTTATCAAGTTATTTTATACTCCAGCTTTAAGGATATCTCGCCTACAGTGCACGGACGTAGTTTTAGCAGGATGGAGCCACCACCCACACTGCAACAGCCATCATAGACTAGCTTCGAGAGTTTTTTTCCTCGAAAATTGAAATCCTGCTGTCAATCACCAGATTTGACCCCCATGAATTTTTTCCTGTGGAAGTAACCTTAAGTGCAAAGTTTTCATCAGTATTCCAACGAATATAGCTGAGCTCAAAGAAAATATCCATCACAAAATTATGAACATCGATTCTGCCTTGCTGCGCGGCGTGTCTCACAAAATGCAATGACGAGATTCCACGAGTCCGTGCGACGTGATGGAGGTCATTTCGAAGACGTCATTTTAAAAAAATGATATCCACTTATGATTTTTCAAAAACATTTAAAATATTTTTGATAAACATGATAGTTTTTTTTTATTTAATTTCAAAATCCTTCCTCTGCCGAGAAACACCCTGTATAAGTATCTCGACTGCGTCTCAAGCCACACATAGAAATATTTTATTTTCTTCCCTCGACGAATTTACTATTCTTATCTTACTAATACTAACAAATGTGAAGTATGTAAAACGATGGAAAGACTTTGCTACTTGCCTTTTTTCGCAAAATTACTATTTGATGGATTTTAATAAAACTTTGGATAATTTTTTCTATGTTATATTTATTCTATAAGTTGAGCAAAACCATGGGCACTGGTAACTAAATATTAGGATAAGTATGGAAATAGGTAAGCAAGCAAAGGAAGAGGATTGAAGAAATGACTACCAGAATTTGTGATTCTGGTTGCATTAGTTTAACCTGCAAAATCCTCGACCGTCCACAGCATTGCCATGATATTCCACGGTTGCATTTGACTTATCATTCTGTCCGCACATTATTTTGTCTACCTTAAAGGCTAGATTTATGTCTGAAATCTGTGCGGCCGCAGAGTGCCAGCCGCTTTGTCTAAGTCAGATGAAAAATGAGTTGTACAGCGACGTTACCGCACAGCTTTGTCACCGATGCTGGATTATGGCTCTTTAATTGATCGATATAATAGCATCCTCGGAAGGTGGCTTGTTTGTCTTTGATTTTTTCTTGAAAAATACCTAACTCAGATTGGGTAATTTTTTTAAGAAGATGTTTGGAATGATTAAACTTTAGGAACAAAAATATGTAGGTACAACTTTAAATTTAAAAATTATTTTTATTGAATCTTCTTCTTATCGAGTGTGTTATTACTAACACTGGTGTCAGATTTTATTCAAGTCGCCTAAAGGCACCTGACATGACTTTTACACACTAGTAAACTAAATAGTCTGCACATTGGCTGTGCAGGTTTACTCACGATGTTTTCCTTCACCGGAAGCTGGTGGTGGTCTATGAGAAAACTACCATACATGAGTTAGATTGGTCTACAAACTCATGTGACACAGGTAGGATTTGAACCCGGGTCCTATCCGACCTCAGGCGGGTGTCATTACCACTTGGCCACCACCGCTTCGCTTTATTGAATTACAATTATTAGATAAGCATCACAAACGATAATACATGTTTTGGTTTTGTATACAATAAAATGGGAACGTAAAAATTTACAACAAAAAAAAATGGGTTATGTACTGAGGTCCCAATCTCTCAGGAGAAAACCGAGGGCTTCTTTTTCTAATTTTTTCAACTTGACAATTGATAACGAGTCTCTATAAATAATACCGAGACGGAAAGCAGTACATTTTATTCAGCAGTTAAAATTATGTTAAATTGATTCTTTTATGGCGATGCGACTGAAATTGCTAAATTGCTAGCTCCAAAATGCGGACAAAATCTTGGATAATCTCTTCGCTACAGAAAAACCAGAAAGCGCGCGCCTCACCGCCAGCGATTAGCGTGTTTCCTAGCAGTGAGAAGTTGGCGAAAGCACACTGTAAATGCGATGGTGTAATGATATGATTGAATTTTATTCTAACCTGGTTCTGGCTCATGTAAGGTACTTACTACTTATAAAGCTATATAAATAAAAGAACTGGTGTTTTGTCCATGAAAGAACATGTGTTTTTTTCTAGTTTCTTATAACGAAATGCATGCATTTTGTCAAAACCATCATCATTCAACATCATCATCATCCTCAGCTTTCTACTACCTACTGCTGGGTATAAGCCTCCTTTTGTCTACGCCAAGTTTCTAGTTAGGATATATGTATTATGCCTCTTCTAGTGTCTTCCATTCTTCTTTGTCCTTTACTCTTCTTTTCCATAGTCCTGTTAGTTCTATTTGTAGTCGACCCCAATTTTTTTGTAGTAAATTAAACAGACAATTAATTTTTACTGACAGCGGGGAAATTACCAATCCGCTGATTGGTAATCTCCCCGCTGTCAGTAAGACCGACGCCTAAACCGCAAAGCAAATTATGCAGTTGCCGTCAAACGACTCGTTAAGTACTTAAGCAGCACTTTGTTTAGCAGAAACTTGGTACAAACGAGCCCGCTTTGATTTTTTCGCCCCGGATTATCCCTCTGACAGTGCGTCCTCATTTATTTCGTTTAGGTTTTTTTTTTCTGTCTTTGTTTATGTTTAATTTTAGCTACTTCTTGGAGCTTGGAGCTTCTCTCTCAAAATTTTGGGAATTGAATTTTATAGTCAATCCATATAGGCAAGTTATTGATGCTAGATATTTCCATAGCTGTTTGATTGCCTTTGCTAATTTGAAATCTTTCAGGCCTTGAAATAAGGCGCCGTTTAGTGAAGAGGCTAGGCAGTTAATTGAACGGTTAATTTAACTGTTGGCTGCGACAAATACCTACACCATTTTGTGTTCTAGATTTTCTTGAACTAGAACATGTTTTTTCGTATAGTTTTTATAATTTAAATTGGGACTGCCATTTCTGTAAATATATTTTAATTTGTTGTGAAAATAAATTGTAAGTCATTAAAATATTATGAGTATTAAAATGATGATTTTATTATCATTAATTAATGCTGTGATAACTGTTGTCGTCTGTACTCAATGTTATCAAAGTGACGTCATTTTCCAAAGAATTATTTCCATTCCAGTTATTCGGCTTTGTCGAAATTTAATACCAATCGATTGGTAGCTCGTCCCAATGTTAATTTAATTAATACGCAGTCCAATTGTTTAAATTTATAAAAAGTACCCAAGTAATTTTCAATACAATTTCTGAAAACTTTGAAAAAATCATCGAGATATGAGATATGATATGTACTTATTTTGCGACTGAGATCTGAAAATCATGCAGTAAAACTTCTGAATAGGACTTAATAAACAAAATATGTCGATTTTAAACTGATATTTGCTGATTTTTAATCAAATTTCAATACGAAATCTAAATCCTTTTCGCCGATATCATTAGCTGACTCGACTGCGAAAAACTGTCAGTTATTACAGCGGGGTCAACTGTACGATCCAATTTTAAAATGGGGAGTTTCTCGAACGTTGGCAACACCTGCATGCAAAGTGCCTCGCGATCGGGTTCTCCCTAAAGACGGGGTTACATTCGGACAAATTGCAGGCTTACGGATATTCGAAATTCATTTCGAATATGAAACACATGCACGATTTAAAGGGATAAAGTATTTTCTAAAATTACATTTCTGATTTCTGGCATGACGAGTTACTCAACTTAGGTCTTTATTCAGTGGTATTAGCGGCGTATTTGTATTTAATTTATGTGTTGGTGACTGTACAAGCTTTTATTAACTGCCATGAACAGTCGCTCTAAATGAAGTGCAGCCAACTGAGCGCATAAAGACGTAAAATATTGGAATGAGGAGCTGGAATGAAATATTGGAAAGTACTTTCTGCCTGTTTATTTTTATATCGAACACGGAAAACGACTTGACTGGAAAATCGTACTGTAAGCATATTTAATTTTTCACTTCCTTTGACTTTCTACTTATTTCACGCTCAGTTCTGCCAAAATCTAAACATAGATACTGTAATAGTTAATTTTACACTCGGAAATTATTATATCTCATCAAAGTTATATTGTACCATAAGTAAGAATGTGTACCTACTAATGAAGAAGTCGTCATTTTTATTTCTAGCCATCTTTTGTTGTAAAAAAATCTTAAATATTAATATATAATCAGTCGTGTAAAAAGAAATCATGACGCTCTAAAAACACATTTATTTTAGTGGGCTTTGGAGAAATAAAGTACAGTTATAGTGACAGGTTGTCGCCTGTTACAAAAATCCACAATTTAAAACCAATTCTTTTGGTTGACTTTTGATTTATCCATCGAAAATTCATAATGATTCAATTTTCATTGCGATTGTGGAAGAATCGCTCGTTTTCTCGAAAGAAAGGAACCTTAATTATTTCCTTAATCGTCATTAAAATTTTCAGTTTAGAAACCGGAGACTTCCGTTTTTTTAAACGACAAAAAAATCCAATTGGACAGGAAAAAAAATGTTTTTTTAATCCATTAGACAATATCAGTAGATCTGTATCAAATCAAACGCAGGGGAAGATCTTTTTTATAATGTACTAGCTTTCGGCCGCGGCTTCGCCCGCGTGAATTACCCACGGGAACAGTGCTTTTTCACGGGATGAAAGGTACCCTATGTCCTTCTCCGTACTTCCAGCTATGTGTATGCGAAATTTTAGGAAGATTGGTTCAGTAGATAAAGCATGAAGAGGTTACAAACAAACAAACAAACAAACAAACAAGCAAACAAGCAAACAAGCAAACAAGCAAACAAGCAAACAAGCAAACAAGCAAACAAGCAAACAAGCAAACAAGCAAACAAGCAAACAAGCAAACAAGCAAACAAGCAAACAAGCAAACAAGCAAACAAGCAAACAAGCAAGCAAGCAAGCAAGCAAGCAAGCAAGCAAGCAAGCAAGCAAGCAAGCAAGCAAGCAAGCAAGCAAGCAAGCAAGCAAGCAAGCAAGCAAGCAAGCAAGCAAGCAAGCAAGCAAGCAAGCAAGCAAGCAAGCAAGCAAGCAAGCAAGCAAGCAAGCAAGCAAGCAAGCAAGCAAGCAAGCAAGCAAGCAAGCAAGCAAGCAAGCAAGCAAGCAAGCAAGCAAGCAATCAAGCAAGCAAGCAAGCAAGCAAGCAAGCAAGCAGGCAGGCAGGCAGGCAGGCAGGCAGGCAGGCAGGCAGGCAGGCAAGCAGGCAAGCAAGCAGGCAAGCAGGCAAGCAAGCAGGCAAGCAAGCAAGCAAGCAAGCAAGCAAGCAAGCAAGCAAGCAAGCAAGCAAGCAAGAAAACAAGAAAACAAGAAAACAAGAAAACAAGAAAACAAGAAAACAAGAAAACAAGAAAACAAGAAAACAAGAAAACAAGAAAACAAGAAAACAAGAAAACAAGAAAACAAGAAAACAAGAAAACAAGAAAACAAGAAAACAAGAAAACAAGAAAACAAGAAAACAAGAAAACAAGAAAACAAGAAAACAAGAAAACAAGAAAACAAGAAAACAAGAAAACAAGAAAACAAGAAAACAAGAAAACAAGAAAACAAGAAAACAAGAAAACAAGAAAACAAGAAAACAAGAAAACAAGAAAACAAGAAAACAAGAAAACAAGAAAACAAGAAAACAAGAAAACAAGAAAACAAGAAAACAAGAAAACAAGAAAACAAGAAAACAAGAAAACAAGAAAACAAGAAAACAAGAAAACAAGAAAACAAGAAAACAAACAAACAAACCAACAAACAAACAAACTCACTTTCGCATTTATAATATTAGTTAGGATTAGAATTGACATTTACAACGGATATGAAAGACTTACTATATAAAATTTCTCATTCTAAATATAGAATAGCTATTCTGAGTTTTTTTTTTTAGATTAAGCCTAAGTAAACTTTGAGGGTTCAAAGATATAAAGTAAAAAGCGTCATAAAACCTAAGTAATGCATCGTAATCATCTTTCATAAAACTTACATAAAACTGCCAAATTTGAAGAAATATGATAGGTGTGATACGGTGAAATATTTTTCTTAATATTTCATCATTGAGCACTTCGCTTAACAACCGTTAGTGCTAAGTACGAAATGATTTTGTATCGAGATTTTCGCTAAGTTGGAATTCTTTCAAGTCACGACTCACGGGCATCCGATTTGAATATCGCCTTTTTGCAAAATCGGTTAAGCATCGATGCGATTTACTATTTTAAATGTAAATTTTCCAATGACGCCGGTTCGTTTCCGATTATTGCATCGTTAAACAAAATGTGGAGATTATCTCGAGTTGCAATACATAAAATAAAACTTTTTTCCGAAAAAAATGAACCGACTTCCATCATAAAACTTAAAATCATGAAATAACAATAAAGAAAAATGTATTAGCATGCTACCTACTGAATGAGGTGAAGTCGGTGCCAAGTGCAGGAGTAAGGGTGTTATGTAATTGTTTAGCTAGGCATTTTATATAATATATACATGATTCTAATGTTAATTTAGATTATTTAATATTCAATTTGGCACCGACTTCACCTCATTCAGTAGGTAGCATGCTAATACATTTTTCTTTATTGTTATTTCATGATTTTAAGTTTTATGATGGAAGTCGGTTCATTTTTTTCGGAAAAAAGTTTTATTTTATCATTTTTAGTGCTTCTACACCTATTTTCTTTAATAAAAACTTTTTTTCACTGCTGGCCGAAAATAAAGAATTAAGAATTCGAAACTTTTAATGTCAGTTTGATTTGAAACGTCAAAACATGTCAAATTGTCTTTTATTTTTGGCACATAAATAGACCGAGAGCCCGTGACGACCAAACCTTCCTTATTTTAAAAATACTGAATGTTTCTCTGCGTGGTATATACGGATAAAAAATATAAGCGACTAGGTATGAAGTTTGGATCTTAGTTGCTTATGCAGGTAATATGGATAGCAAGGATGATTTTTATAGGTATAAAAAGCACCCTTGGGGCCTCTCAAAGTAATATTAAATTCAGCTTTTATAATAAAACAAATATAACTTAATTTAGTAAAGTTACAATGTCTAGCAGGTGTTTATATCTGCACCAATTGCCTAGTAATGGATGGCATGATTTCATATAGGAATAAAATCTTTAAAAAAACTTTACTTTGAGGAAATTAAGTTACCACTTTAAATGTTATTGCTACAAATAATCTGCCTAAGTAATCATGATCCAACTTTTATAGTTGCTAATCGCTATTTCTATGTTGGGAACATACACAGAAAATCTTGAGTTTTAATAAAATAAGGAAGGGCATGCTGTCGTGGACTTTTGCTCTATAATGCAATGTTGGGTATTTTGTTAGGTATCTTTAAAATTACCGAACAGATTCTAACATGGTTAAAATGGGACCAACTTGGGAATATACCATTACGAATAAAAAAACAATTTCGGAAATCAGTCCACTATAGGCGGAGAAATCGGCGAACATACATAAAAAAAAAACATACATACATCGAAACATATAACCTCCTCCTTTTTTGGGAAGTCGGTTGATTAAATAATGATGGGCTGGGAGCAAAATAAATTAGCATATAGACACCAGATGGGTTTCTTCTAGCGTACCGCAATATTCGGTATATAGAAAATGGTCTAGATCTATATTAGATCGATTCGAAAAGAAATTGAAGAAAACTAAAGACTAGTAGGTATTAAGATTTGGCCAAAGATTAGCAATTTGTTATGATCTTAGAATTTCTTGTATTAATTACTAGTTTTGCCCGCGGCTTCGCCCGCGTGAATTTCCCACGGGTACAGTGCTTTTTTTCCGGGATGAAAGGTACCCTATGTCCTTCTCAGTACTTCTAACTATGTGTATGCGAAATTTCAGAAAGATTGATTCAGTAGATAAAGCGTGAAAAGGTAACAAACAACTCACTTCCGCATTTATAAATGAGTTTGTTTACAATATTATAATATTAGTTAGGAAGTAAAGATTAGGATAAGTTCACATGGAAAGACTACAATTGTAAGATTTGGATATTTATGACTGTGTCACGCTAACGAATAAACAAATTTTGATAAAACAACTACGAATAAGGACTTTTATATCTCTAAATTCCCACTGGAGTGATATCACGTTTCGCTGTTGGTTAAAAATAACTTTACGCAGCCGAGAGTTTAGGAACTTGAAATAAAAACCCCATAAACATGTTATAGGCGTCTGCGGAACAGAATGCACACTTGGGGCGCGTAAAATGTTTATGGTGTATTTTATTAAAAGACGAATTTTAATAAAAACCCCGTAAATATGCCGTTTGAGCCCTTACCTGGGAGGTTAACTCGTGTAAATGACGTTCACGTATGTCTTAAATTGAGAGTTATGTTAGAGAATTTATAGGAAGTAAAAGTATCATTATCCCCAGATATCGCTGCACAGTGTCTCACTGTGGAGGCTGATCTGCGTAAGCTGGAAGCGGAAAACTGGTGAGCCATCGCGCAGAATAGAAGTAGATGGCGCTCTCTCGTTTCGGCGGCCAAGATCCACTTTGGTGTCAATTAGCCAGCGGAGTAAGTAAGTTATCATATCGTAAGTATCATTATATTGTAAGGTGAAGTTCAGATACTCACGCTTCTATATTAGTCTGGGAGCGAAGAAAAAGCGTAGAAAGTGCCAGCTGCTTCTCTTAAATTAATAATATACGGACAAATCACACAGATCGAGTTAGCCCCAAAGTAAGTTCGAGACTTGTGGTATGGGATATGGGTAACTCAATGATACTATAATTTATAACAAATACTGTAGTTAAACATCCTAGACCCAGGTCAATCTGAAAAATTGAGACAATTTATGTTGCGAAATTAGACCACCTGCAATCAAAAAGCGAGAGCAATGCACTTCGAGCTCGCGCTTGGGTGCGATATCATTTTCCATCTCGACCCAACCGGGGATCGAACCCGGAGCCTCCGGTGTGATGACCGTTGACCTAGAAGGTTGTCGTTCTTTTCTCGGGCAGATTGTAACAAGTCAATCAGGGGAATGAGTTTTAAACTGGGGATTCTTGTCATAGGACTAGGGTATTATATTATCTGTGTCATAGGTGATGGGCTAGCAACCTGTCGCTATATCTGAATCGCCATTTCACCAATAAGCCAATTCAGCTAAGCGTGGCCTTCTAGTCTCACGACTCTTGGCTCTGTCTACCCCATATGTAATAAAGACTTGATTCTGTATCTGTATGTTCAGATAATCTTTCTTCTTATTTAAGAGCTGTTCTCTTGTCGGTGGAGTATATGCGACACCTCATTACTCTCGGCTTTACATTTATGGTCTTATGACGCCTGTCTTCACTCTCAGTTGGCTTACAGAACTCTTTCTTGGTCTCTCTGGACTTCTTCTCCCCTTCACATTTCCTTCAGTTATATTTATAAATAGGTCATCGTGTCGTATCAAGTGGCCAAACATTCGACCTCTCCTATTTTCAATTTCATAGAGTAGACTCCTCATTTCATTTACAGTATACAGCACTACTTCGTTGGTTTTCCTTTCCACCTGATATTGTCCATCCTTCTCCAACATCGTGATAAAATACCGAAGAATATTTTAACTTTAAAATATTTTTCGAGTCAAGGTGACATGGCAAAATTGGTTGTCTATATTTTGCAATTTCGATACGGAACCTAAAAGCGATAGGATTTTTCTCCTATTTCACATCGTAGGTACGGCAGGCAATTTCGGTCCGCGGCTTACTTGCTATTTTGTCACTTCATTTCGTTACCCCTTGTCCTGCGTGAGCAGCAAAAACAGCGCGACGCGGCGCCGCGCTATGCATAAATATCAAATGTATGGACGTACAAGTACATATTTGTGGCCTATGTTGGTAGCCTTATCAGCTAAAGACCCGCTTCTTGCAAGTTGAACGAGCACAGAGACACCTGCTTAAAGTAATGTACTTTAAAAAGAAACGCTTCTCGACTGAACAACTGTATAAACTTAGCAACTTACTATCGGTACGAAAACTATACATACTCCACATTATTTTAAAGACACATAAAAATACCTCCTATAACCCAAATAGAAATAATGGAAGAAGATACAGAAATAGAAATATCGTGGTAATACCTATACCAAAAACACAATTTGCTAAAACACAGTTTCAACATCGATCAGCGAGGGCATATAATAAAATAAACAAAATAATAAATATCTACCCTAATACTTTTCGTGAATGTAAATCAAATATTACTCAATGGTTAGAATCTCAAACATATGACGAAGTTGAGGCGTTCTTAGAAACAAGATCATAGAATAGCTTATTCAGAGATTATATACGTCTGTAATAAATTACTATATTGTTTACATTATACTATCTTGGCATCTATTGGCATTTGTTAACCCAACCTAGTGGCTAGATTTATCCGATCCCAAGACTACTTTGTCGTAGGGCTAGGTTTCGGTCATCTGGAGCAGACTTGATGAAAATTTGTCATCCTCATTTAATTCATAAACTAAATTTGTGTATGACAATTAAGCATATAGTGATGTAAGGCCTGTTGTGATGATAATAAAGCATATCTTGTTTGATACAGATTTCATGTCTGTGATAGTGAATTTACCACAAACTTCCTTTTCTCATCTATTCACCCAAATCGTTCTGTGGGCAAAATATTATGTAATTTAAAACTATTTTCTTTAAAACCTTTTTTACAAAGATATGATGATGTCGATGGCAGATCTGGTTATGGTATGTAACTGAAATTAAGCATAAATCTTATTTGATGCTGATGACATGTCTGTGATAGTGAATGTAGCACAAACTTCCTTTTCTCATCTATTCACCCAAATTGTTGTTTGTAAAATATTATGTAATTTTTTAAAATTATTTTCCTTAAAACCTTTTTCATAAAGATATGATGATGTCGATGGCATTTCTGGTTATGGTATGTAACTAAAATAAAGCATAAATCTTATTTGATGCAGAGGACACGTCTGTGATAATGAATGCAGCACAAACTTCCTTTTCTCATCTATTCACCCAAATTGTTCTGTGGGTAAAATATTATGTAATTTTTTTTTTTTCTTCTTCTTTTAATTAATTTCTTTAAAACCTTTTTTTTTATAAAGATATGATGATGTCGATGGCATTTCTGGTTATGGTATGTAACTAGAATTAAACTTTAGTTAAATAAATTCTGTTTCTAGCAGTCATCAGGAAAGAGCGGGGAGCTCTGGCACAGGCTTTTTGCTTAAAAGAGTTCCCCGGCCTCCTATAACTAAATAACAATGCACGTTTTTTGGAGCAAATAAAGAATTTTTTTATTTTTTTTTATTTTTTATCACGTGTAAAATTACCATTGTCGCGTGAAGCACGGCGTTGCACCACGCCGCATTTGTCGCATTTTAAATCCACGCAGGACAGGGAATAATTGTCAA
Source organism: Ephestia elutella (assembly GCA_018467065.1). Classification (NCBI taxonomy): domain Eukaryota; kingdom Metazoa; phylum Arthropoda; class Insecta; order Lepidoptera; family Pyralidae; genus Ephestia; species Ephestia elutella. Next base: position 2,420,808 of record CM031568.1, on the reverse strand, counting down.
ATATATGCATGTGAATACTTGTGGCCTATTTTGCCGGCGCGGCGGCGCGGCGTTGTCGCATGTAGTACATACACTCTTAGCACAGCAAAGCATCGCGATCGCGACACTATCCATGTAGTACTCTCTTATAGCACAGCAAAGCATCGCGCCGCGCGGCATTCTGTCGCCAACGTAGGACAGGGGGTTAGAACCCGTGTTACCACGCGACCCTCGTATAGGTTGATGATATTGTCTTCGCCACACCTACGAATATTGTCTTTGGGGTTTAGATTATAAACTACAGCGTCCCGGGAAGCTCTAGTAGAAATATCGGGATAAGTCTGATAAAAAGTGTGCTATTCTAGATTTTACTCTACCGGAGTGCAAAATTTCATCAAATTCTACCAAGTGCATTTACAAAACAAGTGTTCGCAGGAGCTGTTCGACCTTGTACCAGCCGCTCTATTCCACCACCGTACCACCCGCCTTAAGCAGAAGTACCACCCCACCACCTTGATTGTGTTCAACCACCACCGCTCGTGTTTCGCGCAGCTTTTTACTGCGCTGTACTAAATTATGGAATAATCTTCCCTCAGCGGTGTTCCCTAATAGGTTCGACATTGGAGCCTTCAAGAAAAGAGCCTATCGCTTTCTCAAAAAGTCGGCAACGCGTCAGTGACCTTCTTGGGTCGTTGGTGTCTATGGACTGCGGTGTTTGCTTACCATTAGGCAACCCGCATGCTCGTTTGCCTACTATTCTATATAAAAAAGTGGTTTATGCATGCGTGTGGCGAGTTGCCGATGATTAGTGACGAGATTAGTGATGTTTCAAAGAAACAACGTAAAGTTCTAGGAAATTTCTAGGATTATTCTCGAGAACGGAAAATTGTCCTAAAACCCGAGATATTTCTGAGAATTTTCGGATATAATCAAGAGAACAGGAAATTTCTCGGCGGCACATCGCTAATGGCGACTTCGTACGCGTCGTCGTGGAGAGAGATGAGATGATAGGAGAAGCCACAGAAAACTGCAGGTAATTAAGTTTGATCGCTCAAATTGAAAATAGACAACCATCTTCTATCGTTTGTAAAATTTATCTCAAAAATAAGAGCACTCTACCAGTTTTGTTAGCACTTGGCATAAAAACCGGTCAAGTGGGAGTTGGCGCTTGGGAACGGGCCTGTAGACGCTAACTTATTCCATAAATATGTTTCAAGTGACCCTCAATAAATTCAAAATTTCTCATTAGGCTCGTTAAGTCATTGTTTTGTTTCCGAAGTTGTCCGACTATTGAATATCGATTTGTTTTTGGAAACAATGAATTTTGATATTTTATTGAGATCTGTGAGACCTTGAACATAGGGCGCTTTTACTTGAAATTTATTGAAAAATATTGAAATTAATTTGGTATGAATATTAGGGTGGAGCGCGGATGTATGGGGAATTTTTTTTTTCTTTATTTTGAATTCTAATAGTGAGGGATTTATGTCTTGTCTGAAATTAATACTATATGTTAATTTTGATATAAATTTAACAACATCTTTTGTCTCCGCACCGACTTCAAAGTTTTAAAAATTTAGAAAAATTTGCTTTATCTGTGAGACCTTTTATTGACATGTGTTTGGGTTCAAATTATGTAAATTAACACAAAATAAGTTAATTAAGCATACAATATTATGTTTTAATGAAAAAAGTATAAAAAATTACATTAAAAAAATTAAATTATTTTGCTCTAAAATTACACTTGGTGTCAAATTTCGGCATTTTCTCTCTTTATTCTAATTCAGCCTGTATGGCTCTCAATTGAGATGTTTTAGTGTAATGTTAAGTGGCTACTTCATCTGTGATCTTCACAGCTCATTCAACCGATTGCATGGGACACGGAAGTCACGAGAATAACAGCTGATTCTCGCCACCAAACTGTACTATACTGCCAATTTCTGCAGTCGTAACTTGTATGAAAAATTGTGGCTAGATATAATCGTTTTGCCAATATATTATTTCTATATCATTTAAAATATTGAAATTAATATCTGCCACTACAAAAAATCTTAGGGTTGTTGATGTAGAAATACTGCGTGCCTTCAAACTACGACGAGCATCCAAATCGCGTATTTGCTTCTGCGTGACAAATAACATAGCCAGAAAATATTGTCTTTGTACAAAAAATAGCCATTTTTTGGGTTCAAATATGCTTTCTAAATCTTCTAGAAGGTATCGTGTACATAATTATGTTAAAAAGAGACCGAGAACCATCTTAACTCTGATGGTTTTTCTTTTAATACAGAACCACAATGGAGCATATAGTTTCACAATTAATGTAGCCGAAATGATCAGGCCAAGTGATGATTTTTCCGTCGCTATATAAACCTAACAGTCAATTTTTACTTTTCAGTCAACGGGCATGCGACTATTTAACTGTAGACGTATCGTAAAGCCTAAATCTTCGGGAGAGTTGCCTGAAATTATTGCTGATACGTACAAAGATCTGTGAATATTTCTGGGAGCTTATTTCTTTACAATCAATAACATTTGCTCACGTTTTGGCACTTTCTTATATCTTGGACAATTGTATTGAGTAAAATCTTTGCATTTGCAAGCCAAAATATCAAAAAACATCATACTATCCCGTCGAAAACTTTTCAAGTCTGCAGATGAAATTCATTTGATGGACATGAGCAGTTTTTACATTTTTTATTATGTGCTGATAACAAATAAATATCTCTGGAAAGTATTACTGTTGGTATGAATGCAGTAAGCCATAAATATTTAATTTTTTATGACAAACTTAGCAATTTCCGAAAATATAGGCTGTTTTTTTGACGTTCTTATAGTTAACCTCGTCAACTCTTAAAACTTCATATATCTTTGTAAGTTGGTAAAACATTTATTTATTTATTTATTTTTTTTTATTTATTCAAAAATTACTTACAACTACCATTACAGGTTTTCACCTAATGCGATAGTGTAGACTTATATACTAACTATACTAATTAACTACAACACATAGCATGTGACAAATAATGTGACCTTTGTGAATTCACTCAATGAGCACGAGAATATGTCGACTCGCTCATGGACCATATTGATAATGCGAATTCCACGCGTGAATGCCGTTTTGGCCAGTAGCTTGGTCCTAGCGGAGGGCACTGCCAGCAACGGCGGGCGTCTCTCCGACCCACGTATCCGGTCGGCACGCACAAATTTAAAAGTTGGAGCAGACCCGGTTCCTGCACTCTTCCCGGAAAATCTTAAAAATAAGTGTAGCTAGAGCGAGCTCTCTCCTGACCTGAAGCTGATTATAGCCAACCATTCCCAAAATAAAAAGTGTTGGGTACATTAACGGGTAGTACGGGTACACTCCATAAAGTTTCCAATAAATATGTCTCAGAAACTTGTTTTGAATGCGCTCAAGCATGGTGACATACTTATCCTCATGAGGCGCCCATACCACCGAGCTATTTTCTAGCTGACTCCTTACCAGTGCGTTGTACAACGCTTTGACTGTGGTGATATTGGTGAAGTCTCTTGTTTGTCTGAGCATAAAACCTAAGTTTCTGTATGCCCGTTTGCAGATACTAACTATGTGATCACTGAAATTCACTTGGGATGTGATCGATACACCAAGATCTCGCACCTGTGTCACGCGCTGCAACGATGTGTCGTCCACCTTATATTGGTAGCCAATAGGGGAACGAGCCCTGGTAAAAGATATTACTGAGCATTTAGAGTTATTGAAATATAGTTTATTTTCTTTACTCCAATCAATGACTCTCTCAATATCTTCCTGCAATCGTTCACAATCAGAAAAACTCTTTATTTCTAAAAAAAGCTTCAGATCGTCAGCGAATAATAAACAATGACAGTTTTCAATGACATCTGGGAGGTCATTGATCATTATAAGAAAGGTGAGAGGGCCCAACGTGCTTCCCTGATTTACTCCTGACCTGGTATAGTATGGCTCGGTTTCGTATCCTCTGAAGTCCACGTACTGCTGGCGGTCGCGCATATAGCTGGCAAAGAATTTTAAGACCTGCGGCGTACATCCCACTTCTGCTAACTTGACCAGCAATATATCATTATCGACTGTATCGAAAGCCTTTCTAAAGTCAAAATAGGCTACATCGACCTGGGAACCAGAGTCTACCGCCGGCACCACCTTGGTCATGAAATTAAGTAGGTTAGTTGTGGTACTGCGCGCCGGCCTGAATCCATGCTGCGCATCAGAAAGCAGTCCTCTCACCTGTGCGTACACCTGCCTGTGTGTTGCAGACTCGAACACTTTCGCGGGTGTTGATGAGATAGCCACCGGTCTATGATTGCTTAGATCTGACCCTACTCCACCTTTAGGAACCGGGATAACTCTGGTCACCTTCCAACAATCAGGGAAAATTGAGTTCTTCAAACAAATATTAAATATATGTTGAAGAGGCTCTGCTAACGTTGCTCGACAATCTTTAAAAACGAAAGCTGGCAAGCCATCTGGCCCGGCCGACCGTTTGGGCTTCAGCCGCATTAGAGCATCATTGACTTCATCCACACTGAAGGCGGTCAACTGCACTCTTGCGTTAGTCGCTGCACTACTCGCCACCACTGCTGCAACGTCCAATTTTGCTGGCTCCTTATTATAGACTGATTGAAAGAACGCAGCAAATTCCTTAGCGCAATCGCCATCCTGCAATGGTTGACCATCCTTCTGAATAGCCGACATAGCCCCTGATGAGTTATGTGACCTGATATAGTTCCAAAATGACTTTGGATCCTCAGCGAACTGGGCTTGTATTTTGTCCTTATGCTGACGGTGCGCTAATTCAATTGAGCGTTTAATCTCAGCCCTAAGTCTAGCGAACTCACAATAATCTTCAGCCAGTTTTGTTCGCTTATATTTTTTGTGAAGTGAGGCTTTCATCTTTATGTCATGGATTATTTGGCTAGTGTACCACTCTGGATATTGATACCTGACATTATTACGGGTCTGTTTTTTCCGAGGTACGCATTCGTCTAAACATTCCGTAACCTTACAGTAAAAATAGTTTATAACCGAGTCTATGTCCTGCATTTCGTACATGTCTGTCCAATCAATAGAAGCTAACATTGAATATAATAAATAAAAATTTGCCTTGTAAAAATTCCATCGCGGTCTAGTGTTATTCTCACTACTACCTACCTCAGGCGCGGTAGGCGGTGACAACAGTGGGGAGTATTGCGCGGGCGCAGTGTCGACACATACCGCGAGCGGCGGGTGATGCGGGTCGACGGGAACAGATGGCTCGTTCGCCCTTTGCTACATTTAAATCGCCTTTGATACCTGCACTGAGAACCAATCCAACTGACGCCCTAGGCTATTAGGTATTTTGTTCCATTGAGTGAATTCGCAATAGGCTATAAAACATTCGAAATAATAATTTACATTTGTGGAAGCAGAATATAAATTGAAATCTCCCACTACAATTATTTTCTTATATTTTACACACAAATCTTCAATTATTTTGAATAACGTCATGTACTCATGTTCCGCACTTCCAGGTGGTATATAAATTACAGTACATAAAAATATAAATTTATTATCTAAATGTACAGTGGCACAAACCAGTTCAAATATACAATTGTTGATGTTGACGTCACCCGGCACAGGCACTCGTCGCAGCTCATATTCGTGTGTGGCCACGAGAAATGCTCCGCCCTGCTTGCGGCCGTCCGTTCTATCACACCGTATAATTTGGTAGCCTGGTGGTATTATTTCGCCATCTTTTATAGATTCATTGCAACCCGTTTCCGTTATAGCAAATATATCTGCATAAATTGAATCTATGCTATTTTTAAAATCTTGCAACTTAGTGCGGAGGCCTTTGACGTTTTGATAAAATATATACACATCCTTATTGCCTTTACATGATTTACGTGGATTTTCGAAACCAGATCCACTCACTGAATTCCGAGTTTATAGGCCATATTTCCGCTCTGCTTATTTTATCAAAATCATTCTCCGCAACTCCTACTATAAAGGACGCATAGCTACGAGGGGTCTTGGGTTTTATTTTCTGCACCATAACGTCGTCCACGGCACATACACTTTTGATATATTGGGTCATCGCATCCATTGTGGTATCAGGGTGCAAACGCCATACATGCAAATGCTTTTTCTTTTCAGTAGCTTTTATAGAAGTCAACTCCGTGTTTTGGCCTTTCTTAATTCCCTGTGATACGCGCTTCTTTTTCCTTTGGACGGTCTTCCAATGTTCCCTGTCTTCATTCTCCTCCTCACTTTGCTGTCCGATTATGATTACTTCTTCATCACTCTTTCTAGTACTTCCTTTTTTCGCCAAACTTGTTATTTCAGCACTCTCTAATACCTTCGTCTTTGGTACCTCCGGTTTTGTGGCCATACACTTGTTTACTTTTGAGCGTTTGGTTTTCATGTGTTTATCGCTTACAGCTTCATTTTTTGTCATGTTACGTGACTCATCATTAATACATGAAGGTCCATCCTCATCTGCAGTTGATCTTTTGCATGAGATAACTGTTTGTCTGCGATTTTTTCTTGAAGTACCCTCAACATTTCGTCCAGACTTGCCATATAGCTTCTTGTTTGTGTGAGCTCATTTTGTAGCAGTAGGATCGTGTTCGCCTGGCTGTCCAGTCGCGTGATAACTTCAGATCGCATGTCCCTTATTTCCGCAAGTAGCACAGAGTTAATATCTTCCTCCTTGCTAATCGTAGGTTTTGATTTTGATTTCCCATAGTCACCGCGCTGATGTTTACATTATTTCTTGGTGTATACGTGATGTTTAGATCTTGTGTATCTTTCCGGACGGGAGTGTCAGTGTTTCCTCGCTTAGGATTCAAGCAAACGCACTCTGGACATACCCATTGTTCCTTATATTCTGGTGAGAAGTTTTTCAAAAATTTTTGATTCAATGGCCAAACATTTCAAGTCGTAAATTTTCTTGCACTTTTCATTGGAACACTCCATATACGATATGTTATAAATAATGGAACTACATGCACTACACTTTATCGGCATTTTCAATTTAGATATTAATTATTTAATATTTAATATTTATTTTAACTTGGAACAGTAATTACACGTCCGTACAGATCTTACGCGCGGGTAAATACCAATTTGACTTTAACATACAAAAATCATTAATTAATGGACACATTACAGGCACTCCGAGCCTTTTCCATTATAGTACTAAGAATTTATACGATATTTGTCAAAAAATTGTCAAGCGCGTTTTCAATTATTCATGCGAAAACTGACCCTCCTTTGCACTCCCGTACTCTTCTTTTACGTAGTATTGCACCTTGTTTATTATTTTTTATCGAAAATAGAGGATTTTACCTTTATGAAATTAATATGAATTATACATATATTTGTCATTTTAATAAAATTAAAAATCTACAAACTTGAGTCTAAAATCGACTATTCGTAAAAGTTCAATGACCTTGCGGAGACGGTTACCCTATTTTTTTTTAAATAATATTTTAAATGTGTATGTTTGAGACCAAAAGGCATAAACTTTTCACTATTAGAAATTTAAAATCAGAAAAAAGTAATTTCGCTCCACCCTAATGAATATTATATTGATACCTATAGTTATGAGTCGGGGTCAAACATAGGCTACTTTTTTTAAAATCAACCCCCAAGGGGCTAGAACGGGGGGGTCAAAGTTTGTATGCAAAAACACATTTTGACGCGGGCGGAGCCGCGGGGCAACAGCTAGATAAATATAAAAATATCTTATTAATTGCTTAATAATATTTAAAACCCTGCTTTGAAATAATGATAAAACTCATTTCAGTTAAATCTCATTACATAATTGAAGAATCTCTTGTAAAACATAAAATGTATCCTGAAGTTGTACATTTCGCCGCTAACGTCAGAACCTCATATAAAATCTCATCTTCATAAAATGCCTCCTTTTTATAGCTGGGTTAAAGCAATTAGGAAACGCTCTCCAAAGATATATGACCCAAAATGAAAGTTAAAGAGCGACCCTTCCCGCAAAGGAGATAAATCAAAACTATAATAGAAGAATATGGCCATTCTTGCATAGAATTTACTGAAAATTCTCTATTATGGAAGCAAAAAGGTTTTCCGTTTAAGGTAAGGTGCCTGTGTACTTTCCGCTTTTGTTGATGATAATTTTGCGAGGGATCATATCTTTACAATCTAAATAAAGCTAATTTAAAATACAAGTACTAACATAGGTAAGGTAAAGGCACAGAATTAATATTAGTACTACGTACAGAAAGGAAACTCCCTGCCCCTCCCGCAATATGGCACCCCCCCGCTCCTTCCGCACTTCTCCCCCGTTCTTGTGTAACTGTGGGACGTTCGACTATGAAAACGCACACATTGACGTGTTACTGACGTGTTCACGGATATACAGTTTCATTTGTAGTAGTAGTAGGCATATTTGACGCGCAGTTTCTATGAAGCGCCCACCCTGTGGTAAAGGTACTCTTTATTTCTAACTTCGGTACTCTCACTAAGATCTTTGTCCGTGAAGTCCTTCTGCAGCGGATTTTCATTGTTAGTTTTTTTTCTCAAATTGCAAAAACACAATCCATATAAGATCACTTTGTTGTCCGTCTGCCTGTCAAACTTTTTTTTTCCGGAACGCTTAGAGGTATCAAATAGAAATTTATATTGTATAGATACCGAGTGGAGGTTTTTTCGGATGGTTTATATGGATAAATTGTTTTCGCGCATTATCGCTAAATACACAACGTATGGCTCCACATAGCCATACACACATACTATAGAGGATCATACATTAACGGGAATGATTTGGACAGGATAAGTAATAGCAGGAGCCTCTTTGAACATTAGGCACGATCGGCCGCCGGACCACCACATGGGGTATTTCTTAGTAAGATTGTCTACTACCATTTCTCTGAAATTCTCTTAAGTTTAACCGGTTTCGGATCTCTTCGTGATTCCCCCATGTGGAGCTAGGCATCTGATCATCAACCCAAAATGGGGCATTTTTCAGTAAGGTTGGCATTGGTCTATGGACATGCACACTCGCCGCAGATCCCCATCGTGCAGCCTTGTGTGTGTAAAGTCCATTTTTTTTAATTGTCCATTATGTAAACAATTTTCACAGTACTTTTTGTTGAATTTTGTTTAAAATAAATAAAATTTTAGTTCAAACCTAAACATTATAAAGTAATTTCCTAATAAGTCTATTGTAATTTATATTGTTGTAAAATCATAAATTGACAGGATTGTTTACATAATAGGACAATTATAAAAAAATGGACTTTATTTATGTATGTAATGTTTACAATTTTCTTATCAGCGAGCTGCAATGCCGAATTAAGTATATAGGTAATTAATGCTTGTGCGTCGTCGTTGGAAGATTATGTTTCGCATGACTTATGTTCAAGAGTGATCCTTCTGTACGTAAGCACATCACTTATTCTGTAGTAATAGCAACACGTAAATAATTTCAATGTTGCCGTGAGGGATGAGGATCATTCGTTCGTGTTAACACCAATTTTGGTGCTGATTTTACGCCTGCAAAAATGGAGGCAACTCATTTTTTTATGTTTTGTTAGATATATAGGTACATATAACTCATATTTTTCATTTACTTTATGCTGTTATCCGTAGCTCTACCACGAAAAGTATTCTTTGTCTATATATACAGGCAAATTCTAAATCATTGGCTAACGGCGGACTTATCCCATGAAGGGATCTCTTCTAGTCAACCGGTACGGTGATTTTTTCTTGAGTCGATATCGGTCCCATACAAAAAGATGCTCATATTTATGATTACATTTATCAATAGAGTAATCACCTGTATAGGCATATTTGGCATAGACACTTTATTTTTCCGCCGCCTGACATGAGCAGCATAGTATAATGAAACCTCTTAGCTTATTCTTACACACACTCCCTCTTTATCTCACCGTACTTCCGTTTGAATTTTCTATCTATTTTCCTAATTATCATTATTATTTATTATTTTTTTATCTTTTTACATTAGGGTATTTTTGCATTACCGAGAGTACCTAAATTGTAAGGGATAATACCTAAATCTGAAATTTGTTTCAAACAATATCAAAACTATAAATCATAGACCGCAAACATCGAAACACAATTAGTTGAACTGCGATTCATCTTCGGTTTATAGTTTACAGCACAAAAACTGGTCTAAAGCGGGCGTATTTATGCAAAAACTTGCTCGGAACTCCTGCAAAGTAAATACAAGCAAAGACGCAGCGCGTCGAAATTTGTATTAATATTTCTGCAGTAAAAATCTGAAAATTTAGCGCTATTAAAAACCAAACCAGTACTATTTGTCCTTATATTATTTCGGATCTTTGCACACTTACTGCTTACTTACAATTACATACTTAGGTATCTGTTTTATCAACTTTCAGTAATGAAGAAAAATTCTTTTTGTTTCGCTCCTAGTGTAGTCGTCCTATCCTAATACAGTAAATAAAATTAAGTAAATTTCTATTAAATACATTTATTTGTTTTTCTAGCCGGAGGCCCCGGGCCACCGAGGCTTTGCTCCCGTGGGGTGTACCCTATGTGCCATTTCCGGTATTTTTCTACGCCTGTGCCAAATTTCATCGAAATCCGTCCAGTAGATTTTGCGTGATTGAGTAACAAACATCCGCACAAAGTCACAAACTCACATCGAAACTTTCGCATTTATAATATTAGTAGGATTATAATTTGGGCTAAAGACTTCCATAGTTCCAGGCACACAGTCTTAACTATTTCGGTCTATCGGCATTAATCTCGGAAACTTCCCATTTCCAAACATCCGCTTATCCCTCCATAAGTTTAACCATTCCGAGTTGTTTATTTCGTTTATTTCTGTACGCCCTTTTATTAAGTTACCTCGATTTACTTTCGTTTGCCTTTCACAAAAATAACAATAAAACATAGAAGGAACTTGTCCGCAAAACTGGTTATGATTTAAGAGCGAAATATAGGTAAGTAATGTCTTAGAATAATTTATCTTCTGTGCCAAAACTTTTGTGAAATTTTGTACTGAAAAAGGTAAAAACTATAACACTAACTAAAAATAATAGTAAATTGTATTCTGCGCAGACGAAGCCGCGGGAAAAATTTAGTTCAGAATATAAAGTTGACGACTTTCGTGGACTAATGATTATCACACACTGCCACACCGGAGGTCCGAGTTCGATCCCCGCCCCGGTCAGATCAAGATGGATAATCTTTTCCAGATTGACCCTGGGTCTTGGATGCTTATGTAAGTATGTATTTGTTATAAAATATAGTATCGTTGAGAGAGTATCTTATGACACAAGTCTCGAACTTTGGCTAACTCAATCTATGTGATTTAATATTTACTTATTTATAAAGTGAAACCACGACGATTCTTCATAAAGCAAGCAATGTTACCTTTACCACATAAATAAAATTGGAACATTCTGTCATTTTTCCGGGAAGTCTCGGGAGTAGTCGAACTAATCTCTCGAAATGCTTTATTATTTATTGTCTCTTCTGGCAAATAAATAGTTCCTCTTTGGATGTTTGTTTTGGTTCGTTTTTTCACTGATATTGCCTTGTAGGGGAAGTGTGCTTAAGATGACATACTTTTTGTTTGAACACAAATATTCGAAATAAATAAAGTCTTAATGAGATCAGTATCTTTCTTTTATTGTTAATTGTTTCATAATCAACGAAATTATTATAGTTTCAGAACAATAAACTGAATATAAAATTAAAAAACAAGCATTAATTGCACTTAGGTCTGCGTGTGTAAGACGACATATCTATAGTTAAAGATGACATAGTATGTCATCTTAGACTTTAGTGGTATATCGTCTTATACTTAACAATTTTATGAACATCTTCATGTCTTCCTGTGACCAACTCTTCGTTCGTTTGTAATTTCCAGGCATTCTGTATAGGAAAAAATAAAGAAAAATGAGTACCACCACCTAAACATAAAAGCTCAACTTCATTATAAATGCACCTGCGAATATTATAAATACCACCACCTAATAATAGAAAGTATCATCAGTTTACAATTAATAGAAAGGGTAAGACGACATAGTATGTCATCTTACACCGACGTCTAGTATGTCATCTTACCAAATAGATAATAAAAGTTTCATTCAAAGATCATGACAAAATCTTTTAGGTTAGAATACCGTCGTATCAATATTTGTGTCATATAATAACCCCTGTTTACAATGAAAATTAGTTAAAACAAAAATATTCTTACCTTACGTGTATTTTTACAACCAAACAAAAGCATAGATATATTTTCTCTCACATAAAATCACAAAATCTATTACTACTTTGCAACGCGTTGTTACTGTCCGCCATACTAAATCTCCTTACTAGCGACACCTACAGGCAATCTCTAAAACATCACGGGTTCACCTTTAGCGCGAATATTTAAAAAATTCGGCAGATGTGTCATCTTATCTGACTATGTCATCTTAAGCACTCTTCCCTAATGTACAGTCACGATCAATCATACTTACTGGATAAGATACGGTATTAGGTACGTCTTTATCTCTTACGGGGTAGACAGAGGCAAGAGTCGTGAACCTTGAAGGCCACGCTCAGCTGAAAAGCGGGCTGACACTAAATAAGCTTTGCCATATTTTCATTCCATGTGACTGTACATTGAGTTCGTATGGATGGGAAGAGAAATTTTCACCTCGATATGATAATAAGTACCTACTAAAGTAGTATAAAAGGTCTATATAGGGCGATTTTTGTCTGTGTATATGTTTTACTCGCATCTCCTAAATTACTTAAATACTGTTGTTGCTATACAACAGTGAAAACCGCATCTAATTTCATTTCTAATTATCATCTATTCGTATTTAAGAAGAAGGTTATTAAAGAAACCTTCAGAAGAAGGTCTAAAAACTCCATTCCATCAGAGAGCCCACTATTCAGCTAAGCGTGACCTTCGAGTCTCACGACTTGGCTCTGTCTACCCCGTAAGGGATAAAGACGTGATTCTATGTATGTATGTAGAAGAAGGTCTAACTTAAAATCCGGTGCAAGTTATATCTTGATACGCCGCCGCTTAGAACTTGAGATAAATAATTAGGTACACTCGCGAATTAGAAAATGTATAAGTAGAGTGAAAATATTGAAAATAGCTTATCGTGTAAACTATTTGCATCAATCACGCGACTATAAACTAAATAATGTTGGATCAGCATTGTGCGATTCCATGATAATTAATACAAAGCTTAAAATAATAAGGCAATAATCCAATAGTTTCCACCATGCCTTTGACTTTGCATTCCAAATGCCGAAGCAAAACTAATTGGATAAACAATGTCAAATATTCATGAATTATTGCTATAGTATAAACCATTTATCGAGGGACAATTACTTTCACAGAATCTACAGGTAAGTAAGTACCTAGTCCTACTAATGCGAAAGTTTAGATGTGAGGATGTTTGTGACTAAATTACGTAAAATCTACTGGACGGATTTTGATGAAATTTGGTATACGGGTAGAAAAATACCGGGGATAGCACATAGGGTACTTTTTATCCTGAAATTCCCACGGGAGCGAAGCCCCGGGGCCGATAGACGTAAAAACCTTGAAAATCTTGCAAAGAGGATCATAGCGTAAGTGAACACTAAGAAAGGAATTTTGGGAATTCCATCCATAAAAAGGCAAACTAAATTCACGCGAGCAAAGCCAAAGCTATATTTGAATAAAAATAAGGGTTTTTTACTCCAAAGAGCCGACTGGTAGGAAGTAGCACAGAACAGAGTGAAAGCTTCTTGTATCGGAGGGACTTAAAGGCCTACCACTGCCATTGTTTAAAAACAAATTGCGCAGTTTTCTAATTAAGAAATGTTATTACTCGGTGGAAGAATATTTGACAAATTAGATAAAATAAGTAGGTATTGTATATGTCTTATTTTGATTGACATTTGAATTGTGAACTAATTGGTCTTAATTTGTTTGTAAATGATGATTGTAGTTGATGAACTGATTTTAATATTTGCATGCCTAGCTAGGTTAAGAGTGAGGAGACTTATGTAAACTGTACCACCATTGTATTTCACCACTTTTACAGCGAATAAATGAATATGAATATGAGGCCAAGATCCTCTTTGGATCGTTGAGCCATCGAAGTATTTTTACTCGTGTGTAAGTAAAATAACGGCTCCCTTCGCACCAGTAACCCAGAAAACTATAACTATACAATACATAGATGAAAATAGGTAGCAAACTGATATTGACAACATTGGGGGAGGTGGTGAGGGCTAACAGAATTAGGGAAGGGTACGGTAAGTAAGGATAAAGTGGTTGTTGGGGTAAACACATACAAATAAGGGACATCGCTCATTTAACGGCTTTTTGGGTGTGATTTTGGACCTTACTGACATCACTTTTTTTTAAAATTGGACGCCGCCGGCTGAAAATTTTGCGTAATATGTTTTTATGTATTTTTCTTTAAGTAGGTATCTAATGTATTATTATTTTATCTTTGTCCAGCAGTGGACGTCTTTCAGCTGAGAGAAGAAGAAGAATAAGGTATCTATAAACATTAAACAAACAATCCTATCCTACTGATATTATAAATACGAAAGTTTGGATGTGAGTTTGTGAGTCTGTGAGTTTGTGAGGATGTTTGTTGCTCAATCACGAAAAATCTACTGGACGGATTTTGATGAAATTTGGTATAACGGTAGTAAAATACCGGAAATAGCACAAGGGATACTTTTTATCCCCAAATTCCCACGGGAGCGAAGCCTCGCGGGGCACGGCTATTATCTTATAAATAAAAAAATAATTTAAATTAAATTACGTTTTTATAAGTTTTTATGATTATTATAATAAAAGAGACAAACAATTAGATGCGCCTCAGCAATTTTTCCTTGACATACATAATCTGGATCATTACTATAAATGAGACACGATATACTGATTATTATCTACATAATATGTTGGTACCTAAATGATGCAACTGTATGGGTTTCCGTCATTAAATCAATTAGGTAATTTAATAGGTTTAGGATGCTGTATAGCCATTTGCCTTGTTTGTCTGGTCAGACAGGTTTTTTATAGGCTTCCTGATTAGCGCAGTAAATAGACGAGAATCAGATTACAAACGGTCCAGCAATTGTGAATTTTTTGAAATGTTGTGTAGGATTATTGTGAGTATTCAAAATAAAAAGGGCACAATTGCCAAGTTTCCGCGTCCGTAGTAATCTTAAAAAAACTAAAAAAAAAAAAAACTTTCTTCAGATTTAGGCTCATATTTTCGTTTAGATGCATTTTTGCTAGGAAATTGTTCTACAAAATCTTGTAGATAATTAAATATCCTATTATTTACATTTTACATTTTGTATCTAGGACTGATAGTTACCGAGATGTGTGCTCATAAAAAAAATTAAAAAAATCTTCTTTTTCTGAAATTTGTCAATTTTTTCACTTCAGAACGCTGTAATCTAGTTATGGCATATTTTAGGAGAATAAGTATTGGAACAAAATTTGTACGGAATTTAATTACCTACAAAACGCATTTGCATTTTTCTTAACCAACCCTGCAGAATGGGGAGTAAAACTCAATATTAAAACTACGGAATATTGCTTTTTTTGTTATAATATTTTATTTTCTGCTAACTGCGCCTCGGGTCTTCGCTCCCGTGGGAATTTCAGGATATAAAGTACTATTTCTGGTATTTTTCTACTAGTATACCAAATTTAATACAAATCCGTCCATAGTTCATTGAATAAAGACCAAAATAGAGCGAAGGGTAGGGTTTTCTTACAAATGGGTCAATAGTTCTGAATTTTTGATATGTTATTTACGATAGTTAGTAAGTGTTTAAAATGCAAGAGGCACAATTTCTCCCCCCTTCCACGCCCGCCATATGTTGGAAAAACAAAAAAAAATTGCCACTTTATTCAGATTTGCGCTCTCACCTTCGTTTAGATGCATTTTAGCTACATTCGAGTTCTACACAATGTTATAAAAATAAATTTCCAATAATGTACATTTTATATTTTGTTTCTAGGACTAATAGTTATGGAGATGTGCACTTTGAAAAAAATCACATTTTTGATCGCATTTGGAAATTTGTCAAACTTTTTACTTCAGAGCACTGTAATTCATTTATAGCCTACTCTAGGAAAATATATATTGGAGTAAAATTTGAAGGAAATTTAATTACCTACAAAACACATGTAATTTTTTTTAACCAACCCTACGGAGGAGGGAGTAAAAGTAAAAGTTAAAATATTACGTTTTTGCTATCATATTTTATTGTCTACTAGCTGCACCCGGGGGCTTTACTCCCATAGGAATATTGGGATAAAAAGTACCTTATGTGCTAGCCCTGATATTTTTCTACTAGCATACCAAATTTTATCGAAATCCGTCTAGTAGATTTTTTAAGATTGAGCAAGAAATATCACATCCAAACTTTTTCATTTTAAAATCGGGTTTCTTTCCCAATCTTTTTTGCTGATGAAGCAAATATTATCTAATATCTGCACTTGATAATGTCCACAGACACTTTTACAGTGTCCCAATCAGGTACCAGTTACTCACCTGCAATGAATCACACTATAAATGGGAAAGTTTGGATGTGATATTTGTTGCTTAATCACACAAAATCTACTAGACGGATTTCGATTAAATTTGGTATACTAGTAGAAAAATATCAGGACTAGCACATAAGGTACTTTATATCCCGAAATTTTCATGGGAGCGAGGTTCAGTTAGTAAAAAGTAAAATATTATAGAAAAAAACAATTTCCGTTGTTTTATCATTTAGTTTTACTCTCCACCTTGCAGGGTTGGTTAAGAAATATGCAATTGCGTTTTGCAGGTAATTAAATTCCCTACGATGTTTGTTCTGCTACTTTTTCTCCTAGAATAGGTCATGACTGGATTACATCGTTCTAAATTAAAAAAGATTGACGAATGTTTGAAAAATGAGATTTTTTTAAGGCAAAGGATTTTTTTTTCTCGGAATCTGTCAATCTTAGAAACAAAATATAAAATGTAAATAACGGCAAATTTAATTTTCTACAACATTGTGTAGAACACTTTTCTAGCGAAAATGCACTTAAAAGAAAATATAAGCGAAAAACCGAACAAAGTGGTGTTTTTTTTTTTTTTTTCCAATTTGGCAGCGAGTGCAAAAGCTATTCAATTGTGCCATATTTATTTTAAATACTTACAACCATCATAAACAATAATATAAAAAAAATTGAGTTACTGGACCGCACGTAATTAACCCCTAGGAAAGGTTCGCTCTATTTACTGCGCTATGATCGTTGCAGCATTGGGGTCTGTAGTAAACAATGGTCTTCATAGATTTATTTTTCTTCATTTCTGTCTGTCTGTTTTTCTAAAGTCTAACTAACTAAAGAGTAATTATCTTGCCATCATCATCTCGAGTCGAAATGGCAAAATTAGATTTTTTTGACCAATATTTGGCCACTTCCACCGCTCTGTCGTTGGCCTCATTCAGATCTTCCAAGGTCCAAGGTACAGGAGGAAGGGCAGATGGGGCATGCCAAAAGATGAACTATCTTATGATTGGAATATTATAATTAGTTTAGCGAATAGCGAATAAATAAAACAGACAGTAATTTGTATAGCGAACTACCTTTTGCCCGCGGCTTCGCCCGCGTGAATTTCCAACGGGAACAGTGCGTTTTCCCGGGATAAAAGGTAATCTATGTCCTTTTCCGTACTTTTAACTATGTGTATGCGAAATATCAGGGAGATTGGTTCAGGAGATAGAGCGTGAAGAGGTAACAGACAAACAAATAAACAAACTCACTTTCGCATTTATAATATTAGTTAGAATAAATAAATAGATTCACTATCACGTCAAGAGTCGATTGACTTTTACCCTGCGCGTAAACTGAAGCAGCTGGCAAGTTATATGGTTCAACTTAGATCCTAGACCAGCAAACAAGTATAAATAAATATTCGCCAATAGTCCGCCATTATACGCCTCTCTTTTTGTTTCGCTATCTTTAGTATTTTTCTTATGTGTATGTGCAATAAAGAGTTTACCAACAAACAAAAATCTAAATAATATGACGCAAAAAAAAAATGTTTGGAAAATTAGAGAAAGGGGACAGGGCACAGTGAAACTTTATTAATATACCTTTTCACTTCTCATGCTCAGAAAATGCTTATTTGTGCAGGATATAGGCTGCACAAAATCGAATTTTGTGCACAAGGGCATTAACGTATCTACTCATAAATGTATCTATATTAAGACAAAGAAAATGAGCCATACAGCCAAACATGATAAAAAGTTCATAGATAGAATTTGTTATTTTATAATATTTACTCTTAATTTATTTGACTTATGTGTTTTTAAATACATAAAAGATATTAAATTTAAATTCAAGTACGATAGGTTATTTAATTAATTTAAGAAAAATATTATTACAAAATTAATTTAATAGTAGGCTGTATAGGTCTGCAGCCCAAGCCTATCAATGTCGTAAGATTAAAAAAATAAAGCGGCGAGAAACAGCTCTTGTTTTTTCGTGCGTTTATTAATTTCTTCGATTTGATTTATTTCCTCGCAATCGAAGTGAAAAGCAGAGTTTATAACTCGTCCACAAAACGATTTTTATCCTCGACATTACTATCAGCCCTCGCCTTCGGCTCGGGCTGCTAAAAGTCTCGGATAAAAATGATTCGTTTTGTGCACTTGTTGTAAAATCTACTATTTAAGACCTTTGTCCTCTGTTTCCATAATAAAGATTAATATTGATTGACTAGCTGTCGCCCGCGGCTTCGCCCGCGTGAGTTTCGCTTAGATGAAAAATCTCTCTTGGAGCTTTTCATCAGATGTTCCAGATCTTCAATTTTTATACGTCAGCAGAAAATGCTCATCAGGTTGAACGACTTTTAATAATGCGTCATTTCCATATATGTTATAGTGTAGCTGGTCTCTTGCAGTTCTTCATCAGATGTTCCAGATCTTCAATTTTTATACGTTATTAGAAAATGCTCATCATGTTGAACGACTTTTGTTAAGGCACCATTTCCATATTTCTTATAGTTTAGCTGGTCTATTAAGGTTCTTCATCAGGTGTTCCAGTTTTCAAAATCAATTATAGCCTATATGTTGCCCGGGCTTAATAGCTATACAACAAAAAAAGTTTCATTCAAATCCGTCCAGTAGTTTTTGCGTGAAACGCGTACATACATACAGACAGACAGACAGACAGGAAATTCCAAAAAATGTTTTTTGCTTTCTATTATTCTTTTTAAGTGTCCCTCTATCCATTTCAGTCAAAAATACT
Source organism: Ephestia elutella (assembly GCA_018467065.1). Classification (NCBI taxonomy): domain Eukaryota; kingdom Metazoa; phylum Arthropoda; class Insecta; order Lepidoptera; family Pyralidae; genus Ephestia; species Ephestia elutella. The sequence continues at coordinate 2,401,549 of CM031568.1, read as the reverse complement.
AAATGTACAGACAAAATATTTTTACTGTTTTATTATATGTATAGATTGGTAATCGCCCTAGTATATGTTAGTCTTTAAGAAATTATACAACACATACATACATACATGATACATAGAATCACGTCTTTATCCCTTACGGGGTAGACAGAGCCAAGAGTCGTGAGACTCGAAGGCCACGCTTAGCTGAATCTTATACAACACATCCCATACTAAGAGATATAATTCCCCCCAGGTGGGGCAGAGGGCGTCCATAGTGCTTCTAAGGGATATAATAATTGCATATTATCTTTTCAGTTAAAATTAAATCAGTTTTTATTATTTTAAAACTGTATTTACCTGTTGCAAAACATTGTGATAAAATGTAGAAGTCTTTAAAATTTGAAGCTTTTATTCACCTGGGAAGAGGAACGCGAACATATTTCAAGAAAATACGAGCATCTATCATAAAGAACCTCACTAAAGGGGTTGGAAGTGGGCTCTTGGGGGTAGTTCCGCTATTATTTTGATGGTACTCAGTAATTTTGTTACATTTCAATTTGTATAAAACCCAAAAAAGCCTATGTATTAAAATACAATGAAGGATGTTGGTAATGCAAAGTTGATAGAATCAGATTGCGTTGCCAGAATTGTTTGATAACATAACGTACCTATACTTAATTTTTTTTTAACTAAAACAATTTTGTGGTTGGATGATATATAGGTATTAGGTACTGTGAATTCAGATAGTTAAAATTCGGAAAATTCGGCTCCCATCGCAAAATGAGCATAAAATACATTTGCTTTTATGATAGATAGACTATTTGGTAAATTGGTTGGTAATATTAACATAATAATGTATGCGTCAAAGTAATGTGATCTAGTGGAATCTGATTAAGTATACTAATTTACAATTTTCACACGACTTGTGTCAATATGATTCTGTTACAAAATAATGCAATTTGATGTTTCAATCGAGTGTGTTTTAATAATGTTATGTATTCTAGTATTTTATGAATGTGATTCGTGACTTGCTTTCCTATTCCGAATAATCATGATTTTTTATGTATATTTTGTATGTATATTTGTGGGAATTTATGGATAACTAGATATCCAGGTTCAGGGACTAGGTCGTTAAAAAAAGAAAACCGGCCAAGTGCGAGTCAAGCTCGCGCACTGAGGGATCCATACACGCAAAGCGTCTTTGCAGTTCGATCCCTAGGATTCATACTGCATCAAGCGCCAAAATAAGTTTGTAACGCCTTTATTTAGAATTTCAACAATATATTTACAACTTTCAGATATATTCCTGTACAAGTACTGTTAGACCTTGATTTTTGCCAAATTTCATAATTTTAGGACAACGGGAAGTACCCCATAAGTTTTGATTGCTGTCTGAAATCGCAAAAAATGCAAAAAATCGTAACATTTACGATAATATCTCTTGATCGCGTTGACATAATTTTGATTATTTTTTTGCTGAAAGAGATCATAGTTCCGAATATTAGATATAAATTTTAATTTGATAGGTTTTTCGTCCTGAGAAAAAAAAGTTTGACAGACAGACCACGGACAACAAACGGAACCCAAAAAAATATAAAAGTGAACATAGTAGAAAATTTGATCAACTGTCAAAAAATCTGTTTACTTCGGAAAAATCGAAAAAAGACATTCTTTTCTATCATATGTATATTTTTCTTTAATTTTAAATTTATTATTTTTAATAATATCTTAATTTAATTTCTTAATTTAATTTCTTTCTATCATTGTATGTTTGACTAGGATTTGACACTCTTTAGATCGTGGTTAAAACATCATTGACTTAAATGAAAAATCCTTTAAAGGTTAATAGCATATTTATTTTGAAAACTAATATTCAAAAGGCAATAGCAATCATCTAATCGCAAAGTTAAGCGACTGGAAAATCACCGGCAATACAAAAAGTCTCTATGGTCTACTCGGATTCTAATTAAGGATAAAAAAACATAATTACTGCCTATATCCAATTGAAATTCAGCCAAGCGCGATCACGACGTACATGAGTTTTATGGTACTCGTATATACATTATACCTTGGGGCTTCGCTCCTGTGCAAATTAAAGGATGACTAATAAATATATACGGGCAAATCACACAGATTGAGTTAGCCCCAAAGTAGGTTCGAGACTTATGTTATGGGATACTAACTTAACGATACTATACAATACTTATCCTACGTCAATTTGGAAAAGATAATTCTCCATCTTGACCAGACTGGGGATCGAACCCGGGATCTCCGGTGTGACAGTCCGGCGGCGTAATGACCGTTTGGCTATAAGATAAGATACTTAATCATTTATTGTCAATTGTGTACATAGAAAGATGTTACAAGTTTAGTATAGACACAACAGTTTGCCCATTTCGGACAATGTTAGCACGGAGGTCGCCTTATCGCCGTATTTGAAGAGGTGGTGGTCGAGTGGTCCTGCCTGAGGTCAAATGGACCCAGGTTCAAATCTTACTAGTGCCAGTTTGCACACTAATATGACTCGTGTATTGGTAATTATCATAGACCAATTGCTTCCAGTGAAGGCAAATATCGTGAAGAAATCTGCACTAGCGGGTCTTTGGTCGTTTCACACCACAATCGAAACGGCAGTCCGAATCGCCCAAGAGCGCTCTTTGAGTTCTTTCGCACCATATTGGTAGGAGCGGTGCGAATGGCCCAATGTATCCAGTAAGGTACCTTGGGCCATTCTCATCGCTCCAGCGACCAAAGACCCCGCTAACTGTTTAATTTACTTGTGTATACCTATATGACAACTAAATGACTCTAGTAATGTCACTAGTTGTCAAGCCATGTCAAATGCCTTTAGAGACTTGTGAAAAATCTGACATCAGTGTTCTCGATAAGAAAGGATGCTTACTCGAAAGTGACATACGCAAAGACTGTCTTATGCTTTTGCTATTTGTATACTTACACCATTTCATACTAGCTGATAAATGATCAACTAGAGAGTTTCCTCACAATTTTTTCCTTCACCGGAAGCAAGTAGTGGGCTATGACAAACCTATCTGTCAGATTGGTATATAATCTCGTGAGGCACGTACAGGATTCGAGTTTGGGACCTTTCAGTCAAAGTCTAGACAGTGGCGGCGGCCGTATCTGCACTAGACGAACTTTTATGCAATTGTTATCCGAACTTATACCTCAGACTTATACGCAGTTTGCTCTTGACGGTGTTGTGAGACCATTAAAAGTTTATCCATTGAATTTAAAGTCTATAACTTCTTTTAAACTTTTTTGACGAAAATATAATAAAAAATAAATAAGCAATACTTCTGAATGCTAGCCTTTCATGTTTAATATTTGTTAAAATGAAAATTATTTTATCTTTTTTAAACATTTACATTTTGAAATGTTCAGATATAAAGTTATCGTTTAGAAAGATCTTAAAATAAATACCGTTATCCATATTTACCTGCGGTCAGGGAAAAAGTAAATGTTATCTCAGTAAATCTCCTGTGTTAATCAAATACCTTGAATCATGTCTAGACAAACACTAATTATAGTCTAAGAGCTAACAGAAAGATTGGACTTTTTTGGCTCTTGCTTGTAAGAAAGAACAAGTTCCTGCTGATCTTGGGAATCTTATAAAAATAATAAACACTACATCATAATGACTGGATCCTAGGCACGCACTGCGATTTGATGATGATAAATATATACATATAATAAAATTGCATCTATAATTTATAAGCAAATTTTAAAGCATAAGCACAATTAAAAAGGGAATGGATCTCTACAGTTAATTGAGGAAATTTTATTTTATAATTATATTAGCTGTGCCCCGGGGCTCTGCTTAAGTGGGAAATTCGGGATTAAAAAATTGGATCAACAGATTCTGATGTGCCATATCCCAAACTACAGTTTGAATTTCAAAACCGATTTTGATAGACGGTTATCAAAAGATCCATACTTTCGCATTAACACATTAGTAGGAAGGAAGGATAGTAGAATTTATTTCCCGTTTTTTTTTCTCTGTCAAAATTGAGAGGATATTTAATATTTTAAGTTATAAATATAATGAGTGCCTCCTAGACTATAGTTTGTTATTTATTACTTCATTACGTAAACACTATGAAACACCTACAGCAAAATATATTTATTTTAAAATGTCACGTAGGTGCAAATATATTGTTTGCGCAATGATTTTATAGAATTGAGTAAGCGAATTACATGAATTTAGTTTTCTTTCTTGACTTGAAGTTATTTTTAGGGTTCCGTACCCAAAGGGTTTAAACGGAACCTTATTAATATGCCTTCGCTCGCTGTTTGTCTGTTCGTCAGAGGGCTCTATCTTTGGAATATGTAGAGACTAGCTTTTGCCCGCGGCTTCGCCCGCGTGAATTTCCCACGGGAACAGTGCTTTTTCCCGAGATAAAAAGTAGCCTATTTGCTATTCCAGGTCATTATCTACCTCTGTACCAAATTTCATCGAAATCCGTCCAGTAGATTTTGCGTGATTGAGTAACAAACATCCTCACAAACTCACAAATTCACAAACTCACAAACTCACATCCAAACTTTCGCATTTATAATATTAGTATGGATTAAAATTTAAATAACAAATACCTCTTTACTAAAAATAAGAAAGTTACACATAGGGCTCGGCTGATACGAGAAATGTGATTTTTAGAGTTAATTTACTTATTTTTGATATAACTTAACCAACGGTGCTTATATTAAGTTTGCAATTCTTGAAAAAAAGAATTAAAACAAAACAGTAACATCATTTCAGCCAAAATCTACTGGACTGATTTCGATGAAATTTGATACACGGGTAAATTAAAACCTAGAATGACACATATACTTTTTGTCCTGAAATTTTAACAGGAGCTGGGCTGAGCACCATAACATAAAAACTAGCGTCGGCGGCGGCGGCGAGCCTTGCGTTACGTCACATTTTGTCATCACATCACATCAAAGTGGTAAATAAAACGAGCTATAAGTAAATACATGTAGTAAACAATTTCCATACGATTGTTTGTCAAATGAGAACCCTTACGAATTTTATAGCTCATAAAACGGAGTGGCGATGTACATAAATTACTATAACTTTTACGCACCACTCGGAATTTTCCTTAGATTGCTTATTTTATAGTTTCTCTACGACAAATATGTCTATGTAGCAGATATTGCTGAAATGAAAATAAGAGCACGTAACAGAATTTCTAATGAGATTGATATAGTATATACGCGTAATAGCATTTCATGCGATAACGTATTTTACAGATTATAGGTAATTTAGGTTTTACTAGATAATGACAGGGGTTTCCTCGTGTGAATGTACCCTTGGGAAGTTTTTGTTTTCAGGATTGTTACATAATTCTTTAAACCTCTTACGATGTTTATGTTTAAATTTATATAGATCTGTTTATTAGTTAGGTTACTTACGTCCAAAAAAAGTAAAAAAAAAAATTAAAAACAATCGTATTCCTTTTCGTTTTGAGTCGAAAAAGGCAATGAGTTGAGTTGAATGGTTCATTTGAGTTCAGTTAAGATTTTTGAAAAATATTCTGGAGTGACTTCCAACGGCCCCGGCGGGCCTGCCCCGGTGACGGGGCCGTTGGAAAAAAAATTTCCAACGGCCCCGGCGGGCCCGGATTTTGCGTTGACGGGGCCGTTGGAAATAAAAAATTACCAACGGCCCCGGCGTGTTTTTTAAATGGGACGGATAGCATAAAAAAATTATAGCATACGTCCGGTAGTGTTTAAAGGGGGGGAAATTGTGTATTATTTTGTAGACTTTAAATATGAAATGAAAAGAGTTTGTATGTATTATTAAGTTCGACTGTTAGATAATGCTTCTGCATTAAGTCCACCTATTGTGCCATACATTGTGTTTGTACAACAAAGGTTAAATAAATAAATAAATAAAATAAATATTATTGTTATCTTAATACTTGTACTAATGTATTCTGTGTCATGATATAACCGGGGCCGTTGGAATTTTTTTTTCCAACGGCCCCGTCAACGGGGCAGGCCCGCCGGGGCCGTTGGAAGTCACTCATATTCTGAATATACAAATATCAATTTCTTGCAATTGTTCAGTTTTTTTTTTTCTTATTATTTGTGCAATAGATTTAAATTATGGGTTATGTTACATTTGGACTAATTACTCATACTCTTGCCCGCTGGCAAGATGCCTACTTTTAAAATATTCTGTACCTAATTTAAATTTTGACAAGATAATACCAAAGTATTAATTGCGTTGATAAAATGACAGACCAGTCTAATTAATTCTCTTCTACCACCTGTACATTTACTATTAGTGTAAATTAAACTAGGTTTACACAGCCTTATCGTGCCACTTCAAGGTCCAATTAATTAATCAACTGTTAACATCGAGAAATTTCCACCAGCTTCGTAACACAAAGCGCGATAACACCTGTAACTTTAGGTAAAAACACGAGTTACTCATTCTGTTAAGTGGAAGGTACATTAGTGACTCATTCATAGACACCTACTGCCCCTTTAGCAAAACGTATATGTCTTAAAACTCTTTATTAAAAAAAATATATCTTTATTATATTAAAACACAACCTGTCTTTTAGAGATCTCCACATAAATTGTTTTGCCAAAAGGTTCATTCATTTAAATTTAGGAACACTGTTCTTGTCGGTGGAGTTCCTTCCATCTCTCCCTATCCTCAGCCATCGCCTTGACCTTCTCCTTGTACGAGTGACTTCCAACGGCCCCGGCGGGCCTGCCCCGGCGGGCCCGGATTTTGCGTTGACGGGGCCGTTGGAAAAAAAAAATTACCAACGGCCCTGGTATGTTTTTTAAATGGGACCGATAGCATAAAAAAATTATAGCATACGTCCGGTAGGGTTTAAAGGGGGGGAAATTGTGTATTATTTTGTAGACTTTAAATATGAAATGAAATTTAAAAAAGAGTTTGTATGTATTATTAATTTCGACTGTTAGATAATGCTTCTGCATTAAGTCCACCTATTGTGCCATATATTGTGTTTGTACAACAAAGGTTAAATAAATAAATAAATAAAATAAATATTATTGTTATCTTAATACTTGTAGGTACTAATGTATTCTGTGTCATGATATAAAACAAACATCATGTATTTTATTTTCTTATATATATGATTGTTGATACCTAGTTGATATTTATTTTTTATCAACAACAAAAACTGATACCTAGATACAAACTCTTTTTTTAAATTTCATTTCATATTTAAGGTCTACAAAATAATACACAATTTCCCCCCCTTAAAACTCTACCGGACGTATGCTATAATTTTTTTATGCTATCGGTCATTTAAAAAACATACCGGGGCCGTTGGTAGTTTTTTATTTCCAACGGCCCCGTCAACGCAAAATCCGGGCCCGCCGGGGCCGTTGGAAATTTTTTTTCCAACGGCCCCGTCACCGGGGCAGGCCCGCCGGGGCCGTTGGAAGTCACTCTCTTGTACGAGACACAACTTTTTAGTCTAAGTCCTTCTTGGCTTTCCTCTTCCTCTTCTAGCTTCTATTTTCCCTTCAAAGGGTATTCCACATAAAATAGCATCACTCTATTTAATTACAAAATAATAACCTTTATTGCAAAAAAGGTACAAACATTGAATTGGAATAGTTTTTCTAATTCAATAGGTACAAATGAAATAACAGTAATATAGAGATATGTTATGAAAAAGGCAGACTTATCGCAAAGAGCAATTCCTTTCACGCAAATACTTAAAAAGAAGATATTTTTCAATAAAAATAAAGCTACTTCAAACGACGGACTATACAGGATACACTTTGCTTATGGGTAAGATAAAAAAATACTTTAGCTGCAATTATAAAAATAGTAAGTATTAGTAATACCTATGTAATTTTAATAGCTGTTTTAGGAATTTCCGTTTATCCACTAGTTAATTAATGGTCACCTCATCATAAATTATTTATTTTTATTAATTTTATGACAGTTTAATGACAACATAAACATTTATTACAAAAAGTTGTAGATTTCTAGAAGTTTGTTATGAATATGTGTATGTATCGGTATCTTTATAGGGGCCGAATCTGCAACTTTCATTCCAGGGGACGAATTTTAGGGTACGAGTGGGTACCGACTCTGTATAAAGCAATAAATTGACACTTGATTAAAAATTCGATTATACTGAGTGTTCGTAGGAGCTTCAGAGTCTATTTGGCTTATGTCAGGCGACGACAAATTAACGCTTCTATACCACTACTATTTGGCTTAAATATGATTACAAATTCAGTGCATATACCGAAACTAATAAAGTGCTTGAGAAGAAAATGCAACATGAATTGAAAAGTGTGCAAACATTTCAACATCAACATTTTTGTAAACTTTTATTGAAAAATCACGGCCTGTTAACTCTGAGTTAGGCACTTAAAATTCAGTAGACGATACACATACTTGCAGACAAAACAATGAATGTTCAATGGGGCGAAACACAAGACGTTGATAGGTAAATCAAGTGATATTTCTTATCAAGTAGTAGTTATTGGCCCAAAATTTTTAAGTTTAGTTTTTCAACCGACTTCGTTGAGTCGTTGTTTTTAGCACAGTCAAAATTAAGATTTGTTTATTGAATAGACCTTTGCAGGCACATTTTCTCGTCAAAATTAATTACAGAATTGTATTAGGTATATTTTTAATATAAGCATTTCGGTACGACCACTACTCTGAGATGAAATATCGAAAGAAACTCAATGTCAAAGGGTAGAGCTTGTAAGGTGTGGTTTTAAAAAAAATCACTATGTATATAGCCACATTCATAGGAAAGGATAAAGGCCACAAACAACTCCTGAAATTCTCCTTATATAGATATAAGGAGAATTATACTCTCATTATATAGATAAAATGAGTCAGTTTCAAAACCATCTTACCGCGGCTCACGATCTATGAAGTGGTAGGTACCGTCAACCCCCTATTATGACACTATCGAAAAACCATGACATCGTAGTGTTAGTCATGAAGTTGGTGTGTATGCGCGATTCAGATTACTTAAGGGACTCTATACCATGAGCTATGGACTTCAGTCGTCATCCGACCACTGTAGCGTGCGATACGTTGTTGTGTACTACCTACCATTCATTAATACAGTTTGAAAACATTATTTGTCTATTTTCATCATTGCTTTTAGAGCTGATAAACGTCTATCAGCTCTAACGCAAATAATAGAATCAAGAATCTGAGTTAAATCTGTTTAATTACAAGAGTAATGACGATAATTGTGGTCTGGCATACTAATCTCTTTATCCGATAATAATACCAATCAGTCGTATAAAGATTCACGTGGAAAATCAATTACAATTGAATCATCATGCCAATCCTGTTTAGGGCCGTTTCCATCAAAAGTAAGACTTCCACTAATGGTTGAATTATTTTAGTCTATAATTTCAGCTAATTTATTCTCAAAATACCTATATATTTTTTGCAACAAACAGTGCATGTAGGTACTTCTTGCCACGTACGACCAAACTGTGGAATCAGCTTCCTGCGGCGGTGTTCTCGAACCGATACGACATTGAAACCTTCAAAAAACGAACCTACGTCTTTTTAAAAGGCCGCCGGCAACACCCCTGCAATACCCCAGGTGTTGTGGTTGTCCATGGGCGGGCAGCGATGATTACTTACCATCTGGTGACCCGCTTGCTCGTTTGCCGCCCTATGTTATATAAAATAAAAATAAATATATATAAAAATGTAGTTTGGGACGACTCGAGAATGTTTTATGAAGATCGAAGAAATTAACGTCTTAAACCGTAAGAAAGTAAAAATCTTTTAGCCAAAAAATATATCGTGTTGTTAGAACAAAGTTCTCTGTTCGCACCAAACTATCTGCTTACTTCGGCCCAAACTAAAATTTTTATTATTTTATTACCTGTCCCCCTATCTCAGAGAATCATATCACAAGGGGGTAAGGGTCTGTATCTGACTGTACTTATTTTTCAACGGTCAGGCTACATAATAGTTAGTTTTCCGACTCATATAGTCAGGCGATGCCCTGTCAAGAATTTTATCGCGTCTCACGTCGTTAGTATAGTAGTACCTATACTTCCAGCCTTATCGTTCATTCTCCCACGTTTTTCTGATTCGCCTGGATCATTTTTTTTCTATATCTACAACTGCAATGTCAGTCGGAGAATACTGCAATTTAACGTGTACCATTATTTTGGTATTTTTCTTGGTTAAGAGGCGATTGATCCAAAGTTCCAAAAAATGTCCCATTAAAAATTAAATGTTTCCGAATTAGACCAACTTCGAATTGATCCAATCGTGAATTGGTGAATTGGACATAATGCGATTTTGACCAATCGCGCCTAAAGGTTCTTTATCAGCTTTGTGTGTCGACTCTCTCCAACGATTTTAAATTTTCCCAGATCAATCTTGTGCCAAAATATAGGGCTTGTCACCTGTCCCCAATTGTCCATATAAACTCCCGGAAAATTTCGGTACTTTCTGGTACTTTATATGTGAACTAGCTGGCGCTCGCGGCTTCGCTCCCGTAAATCCTTTCTTAGCGGATGCCTACGTCATAACATCTACCTGCATGCCAAATTTCAGCCCGATCAGTCCAGTGGTTTTGGCTGTACGTTGATAGATCACTATATCAGTCAGTAAGTCAGTCAGTCACCTTTGAGTTATATATATATATAGATTTGTTACTGGTACCAACCGGTAACAAGCCCTGACCACAGCCTCGTTAGTGGCCAACATTAGATTGTCCCGAGTGCAAGTGTTAGGGTACAGGGGGCACTCGGCTTTATTAAAGACTTGTATCGTAATGAACAACACAGACTCCGCTACTAAACATCGTCGATGCACGTTAGTTCTAAAGTATCCAGTGGTGAAGTATGCGAAAACAATATACGTTAGTTCTAAAGTATCCTAGTACTAAGTATTCTAGAGCTAAAGTTTATGAGAGCGAAGTATGAAATGCCAATGTATGGTAGTTCTAAAGTACCCAATGTCGTAGTATGTGAGTACGATGTATGTTTTATCACTCTTGCATCATAATGTTCTATTACGTATACTTAATTACTTATCAATATTCTGTCATGTAGACCTTATTATGTTTTTTTATTTATATCTGGATTACACATGTATGTATTTACGTGTGTACGCGTTGCATTATGTATGTGTGGAGAGCGTGACGGATGGACATAGAGCATATCGCTTATGCTGATTGGTTGGCCGGCTTTATTGTATCAAATGAATAATTATTGAAATACTGAGCTATCTCCATAAAATTTCGCATACACATAGTTAGAAAGACAAGGACATATGGTACCTTTCATCCAGAAAAAATACACTGTTCCCGTGGGAAATTCACTCGGGCGAAGCCGCAGGTAAAAGCTAGTAAAATTTTAGTAAATATTAATCGTCTGAAAATAATAAAATATACATGTTGTATTTATGTTACAATACAATACAAGAATACTTTATTTGCACACAAGTAATTACATGGAATAGATACATAAAGTAACATAAAACTAAAAAAAAAGAGGAAGATGCGCAAAAGGCGGCCTATCATCATCATCATCATCATCATCTAAGGCGCTACAGCAGCGGGTGGGCCTGGGCCTGGTCAAGTATTTTTTTTCCAGATATCTCTATTTTGAGCTTCCTGTTTCCAACCCCTAACGCCGATACTATCGAGATCCCGTTCGACGCTGTCCAGCCATCTCAGCTTAGGTCTGCCTCGGCTTCTGCACCCATTGGGCTTACTCTCCAGCAAACGTCTCGGTACTCTTGCCTCATCTATTCTCACTACGTGCCCTGCCCATCGTAGTCGTTCAATTTTTATGGTCTTAATGATGTTGGGCTCATCGTACATCTCATAAAGCTCATGGTTGTATCGCGTCCGCCATTCATTATCACACACAGCACGAAATATGCGTCGAAAAGGCGGCCTATGTTTATTTTCCCCCTTAATTGAAATTTTCTGTCATATTACCTTCAGTCGTGTAGAAACCAAATACATTTAACTGTTGCCGAAATCGTCCGGCTATTAATTATTCCCAATTACACCTTCATTTCCGCGACATAATTAGTTCAATCGAATTCACCGTGTAATACGAATTACAGACCGTTTAAGTGAATATCCATTAATATCTCTTCACGTTCAAGTGATTATCGCAAAATTCATGATTTCTGTTTATTATGAAAAATTATTAAATAAATAAAATCGAAAAATATTGAATCAAAAAATGTGGTGCATTAATACATGACGAAAGGAAAAACTGCATCTAGGGTCCTATCCTATCCCCTTAAACTCGAACCGACTTCACGCGAAAGACGTTTAATAGCTGAGCGTTTTACCTTAGTTTAGCTATAATTCATTCAATAATATTTAGAAAATAAAATGTTTAATACGCCTTCAGAAGTTTCCACTTCAAAACTAATTTAAAAATTAATTTTCGGATGAAATTCTGAGCAAATACATAAGAATTAATAACAAATATCCCGCAAATGAAAATACATACATACATAGAATCACGTTTTATCCCTTACGGGGTAGACAGAGCCAAGAGTCGTGAGACTCGAAGGCCACGCTTAGCTAAATAGTGGGCTCTCTGATGGAATGGAGATTCAGGTATAGTGACAGGTTGCTAGCCCATCGCCTATGAGTGGAGGAATCCCTAGTGAAAATGAAAATCAAAAAATTCTTTAATGAAACTTGGCCTTTAAAGAAGGCGCTTTTTCAAGTCTATAACTAATTATATAATCATAGTGTATTATAGTCTCAAAGCTAAAACTACTAGCATTTCGGAACGACCACTGCTGAGAAGAAATGCCGAAAGAAACATAATGGTTGGTTGATAGAAGTCTGAGCTGCGTAGCATGCTGCTAAAACTGCTCGGTTCTAAACATTCCAATCGAAGAATAGAATAGAAAACGTTTATTTCTTAAATAAAAAACACAGCACAACAAAAAAAAAATACAACAAAGAGTGGAAACATCGACAACAACATAAATACTGTGCAAAATGGAAATGTTGTCATGGCGTCAGTTTGTGCTGTGTAGGTATCCAAGGAAAAGGATCCACTCAGCATTTGCCGTCGAGCCCACAAATTGCGGGCTCGCGACGCTGGTTTTCAGTGGAACCCTCAAGTGAGATATGTCACAAACGTTTGCGGCAACTGTATTATCCATTTTTGCGGTCAATAATAAAATAAAATAATTTAATTGAAGAATCGAAGATAAGTCAACAATCCAAATGCTAATTGATTGGGGACATTAGTCGTCACGACTTATTGACGTTTTGAGTTTCAAGGTAAAGGTCAAGAAGGGCAATGAACCCATTGTCATTGATCAAAATCTGTCAAGTAATTAATCATATTACTTATGACACTTTGAATGTTTATAGGTACTAGGTATTTATTACGGAGGGAGGAGACCTAGCGTAATCAACCTCATGTTTCTGGAAAAGTTAACTTAAAAAATATTTTAAATACAAATTAAAAAGTTACCTACAACAATAGAGAAACAACAAAAAACTTACATTGCCTTGTAAGAAATTGGAAAACAATTTGGAATGAGTGTCAACAGAAATAATTCTGCAATATATCGTTGATCGCACGAGCGAGCTTTGATGTCTGGCTGATATCTTTCATCAGAGAACCACCATAGAGTTTTTTTATATATCAGATATAGATAAACAGCATATAAGAATTTAACCACCCTGCCGTGGTCTCCAGAGTTGCTACACAAAAGTGGAACTTGGCGGGACACCTGGCTAAAAGAACGATGGTAGGTGGAGTAAAGTTATAACCGAATGGTACCCTAGAAATGGGAGAAGAAGCGTAGGACACCGGCAGCAAGATGGGTCGACGATGTGAAGAATTTTGCTGGCAAGAACTGGATTGCGATGGCCCAGGATAGAGAAGGTTGGCGTAAACAAAAAGAGGCTTATACCCAGCAGTGGGTCATGGAATGCTGACCATGATGAAGATGACTATAATTCATATGCTACTCTTTTGTGTACAATTCGAGTCAAATAAGATGGCGGCTCTGCTGCTCACGCCTGTGCGCGCAGGTCCAAGAGGCGCGATGGCTACCGCGGGTGGCGGTATGCTGGCGGGGGGTGTGATTCGGCCTCCCTGCGCTGTAACGCCCCGCTGATACCTAAAATTCGCTTCTGCGATGCGATTTGTGACTTAGTTAAGACCACAGGTTTAGACCATGTTTCGTACTGTAACTAAAAAGCATAGCTTACTTATGATATAGCTATCATGCCCTACTGGTGGGCAAATAAGTCATTTCACCACTTAATCTGTAGTCTTTCTCTACCTTGCTGGATGCGTGGTTGTCTTTGTTTTTTTTTTAATTTAAAAAAAAGTTATCTGGTATACCTACTTAGACATTTATAGAGTTTAAAATGAGAGAATGACGTAGGTTACATTTTATGGGAAATATCGTAATGGTTTCCGCCAATCACATTTATTAGGCGGATGACACCGAGCAAAAGCTGTATCTTATACCTAAGTGTTAGAAATAAAGTTACTAGGTATAGAATATTTTATTCGTCTACAATAACAATAAATCTCAACGTTCGAACCTCGAACGCTCAACGCTCAATTTGCCGCCATTTCCGGCCGACCATGATGTTTTTGCCCGACATCCGCGGTCACGCCATTGTATCGATTAAAACTATCGATAAAGCCACACCACTAATCAAGTTCAAGGGAAGAAACCGGGCAAATTAAAAAAGTTTTTTCATAACAATTTCTAGAACATTTTTCTTCACCAAGTTTGAAAAAACTCTATCGATCTCGTTTATTTCGTCTTGAGAAGAACTGTGGTGTTTTAAGCGATATAATTTGAAAATGAGGACATAATGTTAAATCATAAGTATTTTTTTTTTCTTTTGGGCAGAGTTTTCCTCAAAAGGCAAAGTAAGACTTTTCGGGGTATAGATAAAACATAAAGTAGCCATGTTTGTTGGATGCATCAAGACAGTTAGACCAAAATAGCCATCTAGGCATTATAAGAAATAAATGACCAGCTACATTATACGATCGCTATCGTAAACATTAACTGGCTACACAGTCATGCCAATTGGCTAATTTGTTCCTATTTCTGAGAACCACCGTGTCTGTTGTTTCCTTGTCTCGAGCGAGTTCACGTTTGACGAGTCAATCTGGCGAATGTTAAAAAAATACTTGATCCTCTAAGAACCAATTGTGTAAATCATAATTCACAGATTATTGGCCACGGATTTTAAGAAATATAAGAGATGAGGGAGAGTGTTAGGTTTGTTAGGTTTTTTTGCTTTGTTTGCGCTTGCCTCTTTCGCTTGCTTTTATTTTGATCATGTGCTAACAAACTTAACCTTCCTACTCTGTTAACAAAGGAGTTGATTCCAGACACATTATAATTATATCAAAATAATATATTTACCAACACCATCGGTACCTAGAATGTACGAAACTCTAATAGTAAATATTTTCTATTCAATTTTTTCATTTACCTGCTCACGTTGGTAAATCTAAGGATTTAGATTTCCACCTAGACCCTAGACCTAGGATTTCCTAGGATTTACCGTACCTAGTTAGGGCTTTTGCATGTAAAGTTTTAATGAAATGAAAATTGTTTTATTTAAATAGGCTTAAAAATACAACTTTGAATATAATAATATACGACTTCACTCGCCTGCACAACTGTTTTAGTATTTTTTTAATCGATCAGTGTGAATCACGTTTAGCAAATTATGATAAAAACCATGATAGATGACACGTAGATAATTTATTCTAAAGAATTTTGTTCATGCTTCTCCAAATATAGTTACATATTATACTTAGCAAGTAGACATACCTATACACTTTGTTCTCTTGTTGGAAAACTGACTCATTTTTAAACTTCTATTTATTTTGCTACAAAAATAAAGAGACGCATTAGTTTTCAGACCGAACCTTACTTGTTTGACAATTGGTTGTTAATTAACACTTAACATATGCATGAGAATGTTCCGCGATTCTAACAAGAATACAAATAAAATAGGTACTTATATTATGGTCTTCTCAACAATTTTATGAAATAACCAGCGTATATCGTTTTGGTTGAATCTGAGGTAATAAGATCACTTACGCTCTCTAAGGGGTGAATTTCCCAAAATTCCTTTCTTCTTCACTTACGCTGTAGTAAGTATAAAAAAAAAACTGGTGTCAGAAATTATTCAAGTCGCCTAAAGTTTGTAAGAATGCTTATTTTTCTAGATTTATGATAAGATCATAGATTTAATATCTTATACTCATATAATGGTATTTATAAGTAAGGTAATAAATAATCTGGTTATATAGTCAAAACTCAGAAATTCAAGTCATACTTGAAATAGTCTTAGCTAAAACTTCACAGGCTTAAGTTAAGTTAATATTATGATAAGCTTGATATACTTATATAGCTAAATAATCCAATAAAGGTACGTTCACATTAGTATTTTTGAAAATACAGAATCACATTGTAAGCAGGGAACGGTCTGGGATGTTGTGAGGGCCTGCGGACACCTGTCCCGAACGATCTATGGAGGACCTTCTAAGGAAGTGTAACATAAAAAAATATAATTATACTAGATTTTTCCCGCGCCTTCGCCCGCGTGAATTTCCCACGGGTACAGTGCTTTTTCCCGGGATGAAAGGTAGCTATGTCTTTTTCAGTACTTCTATGTGTATGCGAAATTTCAGGAAGATTAAACGTGAAAAGGTACCTAACAAACAAACAAACTTACTTTCACAAGTAAACATACAAACAAACTCATTTTTGAATTTATAATATCTTAGCAGTAGCGTCGTAGCAGTAGTGTAGCAGGCAAAATATAGAGCCATACATACATAGAATCACGTCTTTATCTCTTACGGGGTAGACAGAGCTAAGAGTCGTGAGACTCGAAAGCCACGCATAGCTGAATAGTGAGTGGGCTCTCTGATGGAATGGAGATTCAGCTATAGGTTGCCAGCCTATCGCCTATGAGTGGAGGTATCCCCATATAAGCTGTAGTGGCGGTTCTACGAAATTATTATTTTTTAATTTCCATTTATTTTATTACGCAAAAATTTGTTGACAGTATAGATACATCTTTAGTCTAGCCGGGTGCTGCCTAAAGTTAGCTAATCTCCTGCGACGCTCGTTACGATGCAAAGTTAATTATTTACTCTGCATACTAATATGCAAGTATTTGCATCTTAAGGGTAATTATAGTAAGAGAATAATGTGGGTAATTCAGACATTTAGGTTGAACGACTTTTGTTAAGGCACCATTTCCATATTTCTTATAGTTTAGCTGTTCTGTTAAGGTTCTTCATCAGGTGTTCCAGTTTTCAAAATAAATTATAGCCTATATGTTGCCCAGGCTTAATAGCTATACAACAAAAAAAGTTTCATTCAAATCCGTCCGGTAGTTTTTGCATGAAACGCGTACATACATACAGACAGACAGACAGACAGACAGACAGACAGACAGACAGACAAGAAATTCCAAAAAAATATTTTTGCTTTCTATTATTCTTTTTAGGTGTCCCTCTATCCATTTCAGTCAAAAAAATTAAATGTACAGACAAAATATTTTTACTGTTTTATTATATGTATAGATTACGAAAGTTAATCCATTGTCTTGTGGTTCAGAAAATTGGAAAATATTGTAAATACAAGTTCAATTTGAACATTTTATTTACAATTTACCTATTTTAAAGTGAATTACATACAAAACCCACATCGACCGTATATTACCGAGAAGATAATACCCGTATCATTTCAGTTTAAAACGATTTCGCTGAAAAGTTAAATCGTAATTCCTGTCATTACGCAAGTAGATATTTTTATTACATTATAAAGTTCAAAAAATGATAATTTCAGATTTCTCTTTATTATTTGGTCGTCACCTCACTCTGATAATCCTTCCTCACCTTACTGACACACACTCAATTAAATCGAATTTTCCTTCGATTTTAAATTTTCAGTTACATATTGCTGACTCCCAGACTAGCATTCTTTCATACTTTCATGCTAGTCTGGGAGCAAAGAAAGAGGAAAGAATGTGCCAGCTGCTTCTTTTCCGAGGTCAATGAAGAGATAATGAGTTTTAAACTGAGGATTCTTGTCATAGGCAATGGGCTAGCAACCTGTCCCTATATCTGAATCTCCATTCTACCAAAAAGTCACTACTCAGATAAGGGTGGAATTTGAGTCTCAAGATTCATTTTCGGGCTCTGAGAGTAAAGTCGTGATAATCTATATATGTATAGCAAACGTGCACCTGATTTGAGACATATATTTTCAAGTAAAATACATATTAAAATTCTGAATTCTCTCCAAATTCTAGCGCAAATCAGCCAAACAAACACTGGTACAAAACCGTTAGTCCCCTAACTCCAAACTGACACATAACTTGCACTGTTGCATGTGGGTCACCAGATGTTTGCTCGTGAACGAATCGACTGCCATTGTTAGCAGTGCATCGCAAACATAGAGGATTGAGCGTAGATTTTAGTGTTGTTTTAGATGTAAGGATTGTGTTTTCAGAACGATTTGGTTCCGATTAATTTCTCTCTTACAGCAACTGGCCACACCAATGCATCTACATATATATATATATATATATATATATATATATATATATATATATATATATATATATATATATTAGAGGAGCTGAACATCCAAACCCGTCTCTCTACGACATGTCTCCGGAAATTTCTCATGTTCTTTGGCCACATAGCGCGCCGTGAATCCGACAGCCTTGAGAAGATTACCTTGCTTGGTCATGTCCCGGGGCGTTGACAGGGAAGAGTACCGACTAGATGAACGGATATGATAAAATCAACTACGCACATGAAACTCCATCTGGCCTTAAAACAGGCACAAGATCTCGTTGCCTGGAAGGCCCTAGCCACGAGAGCCATAGCAACTGGTGGTCACGACCCTCAGTCAATACGACTAAGTTATTAATATTTTACAAGCTATTTCATTTCTACTGTTCACGTGTTTTGTGTGTCAACGTTGGTGGAAAACTCCCAGGTTCGAATGATACCCACTTGTGTATCATGACTATGTATATAAATCTGACTCATGTGTGGTAGTTTTCACAGACCGCCACTTGCTTCCGACAAAGTAAACATCGCAACCTGCGCTCCAGTCGATAATTCAGCCGGTGTGTGAAATGGAGAAGGAAATGGCAAAATACAATATTGCCGGGAAAGTGGTTGCGTGTGTTTCATTCCACTTAATGACCATGACGCTCAGACTTGAGGAATATATATATTGAGCGTTCATGTGTAGTTAATTTTTGGATTTTTGAGCATCTCAGATGCAATTAGTACTAAAGTACTCTCATATAGAATAGGGTGTCCCAGAAGTCGACGTCAAGCCGTAATTAGGTGATGCGCCTTATCATAATAGTTATCAGAAAAATATAAAAAAAAAATAAGTCGTGTATTTTACAAACTATTTGCATTTTTGTTAATTGGAAAAAAATGTACAACCTGTGATGATTTTTGACCTCTTGTTCCTACAAATCTTTACTTTTTTCCAATTTTATCTTTCTTATGTTATCCTTAATAGTGCTTCTGTAAACTGTAATCTTAAATTCTAAGCCAACTATTAAAATAAAATAAAATTATATTAGATGTGCAGGATTGAAATGCGATAGCTCAGTTGGAAGAGCATGGTCGTATAAAGACCTGGTCGCGGGTACAAGTCCTGCTCGCATGGAATTTTTCACCATATCTAATTTCTTTATGAGAGTACTTTCAAAACTTCGGCTCATTTAATAGCTATCAAATGAGCCGAAGTTTTGAATGCGTATACATTTATATTGCGTTGTATTTGCGTGCGTTTGATGACTATGCAATGCAATTTTATATAACAAAGTGTCACATAGTGGCCATAATAAATTCTCGAATATAATACAAATAATCGACCCTACATAGAAAGTAATCTTTTTAGAAATGTATTTTGCTAACTGCATATTTTTACTTAAATTTCGATGACATTTCAACGTGCATTGCATGTTTTGCAAGTTTCGTATAAAGTGCAATCGTGCAATGTAAACTAAGATTATAGAAAAAAAATTAAAAAACTCTTATTTCAATAAATTGTTTGAATTGCTTTGAATTCACACTGATGTTACTTCACCATGAATTTATAAAATCAACTTGTATCATTTACTTTATTATTTTATATTCGTTTATCACTTGCTTTACTTGTATCATTATTTTTATTTGTTATTATTTTTTTGTTATAATAAAACAGCCACTCGTATTTTTATTATATTCTTATTTAGACTAAACAGAGTTTCCACAATAGACTTAAAGGTACAGGAGCCTGCAACATCCTGGCAGAATAAATCTGTGATGAATGTCTTTAATTTTACTATATCTCCTTACTTCTATGGTCTCCAATAGCCAAAGTTTGTCTTTCAGGATGTCGCCTCATCGCAATAGGGATGATAAATTGCTGCTCTATTAGAACTTGGATGCACTTTGCGTTTGAAATAAATTGGAGATTATACAGACAAGCACGATAGATCTGGTTTCCCGCTTTTAAATTATTAGTCGGAAGTTTCGTAGTAAACGAGTCTACATCTTCTTGAAAGGCTGGTAACATTCCTGTGATACCTCTTGTATTGCAGTTGTTTATGGGCAGCAGTGATTATAATACTTACCATCAGGGGGCCCGATTCCACTAATTACAAACGTCGATATCGTGTCTCAATTGTGTCTCAAGAGCCAGAGAAATAAAGTGACAAGATCTCTGTAAGACTTCTATGTTTTATAACGATTTCTTTGTCTTTTGAGACACAACTGAGGCACGACATCTACGTTTGTAATTTGTAGAATCCAGGGCCTGGTGACTTGTGGGTGACCCGCTTGCTCGTTTGCCACAAAAAAAATATACTATAGGCCCCGCCACAAGACTATAAATATAATGTGAATCATGATCATATATTCCACCTCTTCCTGGCGGCTCCTATAGGTAAGGTACCTAGTATAGGATATAAGTACCTATTATTTACATTAGCATAGGTAGGAAGGTACCAAGAAAGAAAGATAGGATTTCTGATTGAATGCATCCTACTAATAATATTATAAATGCGAAAGTTTGGATGTGAGTTTGTGACTTTGTGAATTTGTGAGTTTGTGAGGATGTTTGTTACTCAATCACGCAAAATCTACTGAACAGATTTCGATGAAATTTGGTATACGGGTAGAAAAATACCGCGATTAGCACATAGGGTAGTTTTTACCCCGAAATTACCACGGAAGCGAAGCCTCGGGGCGCGGCTAGTAAAATCAATAAACTTTTACATGATGTTTGAAAAACATGTACGTACGTAGGTACATACTTATTTTCTACGGCTTCGTGGCAGGGCCTTTAGATTATACTGATATACTTCTTCTTCTCTTGTCATCCTTTGAACACGAAACGACTTTTTTGTAGGTAGGTACTTAAACCTAATCGGGCCGAAACTTAAACTCCCGTATGACGTATGTCACTTTGACAATAATGGTGATGTACCTAAACACAAATCGCTGCGATTATTTGATGTTACGTAAAAAAACAAATCGAAATAAAATTATTATTTTTATTAATCAGAAGTCTGAACCTGAGTCTGAGTCGCTGTCATCGTCAATAACATGGATAATAAATTCATTGTGAATAATATTATCTACTTGATGTCACGATTCGATACGATTGCGTGATTTCTTGTCCCTTTTTCTTTCTTTTTTGTATTACTTTAATGTTAAATATTTTTAATCTTAAAACGCAATAATTTTTATATCCAGCATTTACAAACCTTGTTAAATAAATCAATAAATTAAAAGATGTATCGCGATTTTTTATATTTTCACTATCGATTTATTGTAGACGGATGCAATGGAACTCCCTAAACGGGCAAGCCGGAAGTTCAAGTACTACATTTTCGCGCATAGATTTATAATTTAAAAAATTCAGAACTTCATGGGCTTGACCCTGATGACACCTGTCATACGGGAGTTTAGGTTTCGGCCCGATTATAATGCATATAGTCAAGTATCTGCGTCATTTCTGCTGACACAAAACCGTATGAATCACACAATACAAAGCAACGATACGTGTTTTGACTTGGCAAACGTGCAAACACGCGGATCGACAATCACTTCAAAACTTCAATAGATGCTTGATGCGGTATTATGTTGTCATAATATTTAACACTAATTTCCGTCATTTAATATATGGGAAAAGTGGACAAAAATAATTACCTCTTGGGTCCCGACTTATGGCAAAAGAGCGAGAGGTAAGCCGAAAATGAGGTGGTCTGATGAATTGTCGGCCTTAGCCTTAGATAAGCGGTGGCAGCTGCTAGCGAGCGATGGAGGTAGTTGGAAAGATAAGGGAGAGGCACTTCGATCAAGTATAAGAAACGTTTTTTATACTTGATCGAAGGAGAGGCAGCAAGCAGTGGGACTTACGAGCTATTTAAAAAAAACCTAGGCTGATTAGCCATACTTACATGTTATGCCGGGTAACATTGACTATGTAACGTCCTATAGTGTTGTTAATCTAAGGTAGTAGATATTTTATCAAAAGTTGTTTCAAGTTAAGCGTCCAAGATTTGTCTTACACTAACTTGGCGTGTTAATTAACTTGTGGAAATGTAAAACCACTAATTTTCGTCACGAGTAGTTAATACAGTGTAGCCAGTAACCACCTTCCGTGATGGACTCGACAGCTCACTGGCAACAAGCCAGTGTTTCACTTAGCGTTTAGCAGTTAATTAAAGTTGGCTCTTGTCGTTATCTTCATCTGTACCAGGTTAGATGGAGCATCTCGGTAATTCTGTGAATTCGTTTAGCATTTAGTGCAAGCGCTCTAATTGCGTTTGAAAAGTTCAGATTTCAATTTCAGGCGCGTATCTTTAAGAATGTGGATTAATTTGACTTATGCAAGGTCTTTTTTTTTTACACGACTGACCAAAAAAGGAGTGTTATGTTTTCAGGGTTCATGTATGTATGTAAGTATGTATGTATGTAAGTTTCTTTATTCCACCATAAGTCCTGAACGGCTTAACAGATTTTGATGTGAGAGGTAATTTTAGATTCCTTGCATTCCTCCGAGTGACATATACCTAGTAATAGCCTATATGATGTCATCATAAAAACAAAATGGCGGATTATATATGCGATATATAGCAGACCAAAAAATTAAAATTTGATCAATCTTATCGAGTGGGGTATCAAATTGAAGGGCTTTAAAAGGCGATTTCAAAAATGTATACAACTTATATGTTTGTATGTACTTTTTGAGTAAAATCTTGTCAGTCGTGTTTTTTTATTTTTAATAATTAGCTTGTGTCCTCTATGCTTGTTTCCTTTTAGGAAAATGTTCGTGAGGAAACCTGGATACTGCAGACTGTTCAGTTTATTTATGTGTATCTACTGCCGCTAGATGATGGTAGTTGTCAAGTCATGTCGGATGTCTTTAGATGACTGAAATGAAATGAATTGTTTTAGTTGTTGTAGCACTTTTAAATCATCATATACTTAATAAGCTGAAGCAATATCTCAGTTGTTCAGAATTTTTTAGGCACCTACTTCATTCGATTCGTATTTAAAATGAGGACTTTGAATAACAAATATAATACCTACATAAATTAAATACCGGATTCACTGATGACTGACACTGCATTAAAATGAAACGATTATGACGTAAATAAATTTATATGGCTTTAATAGGCTCTATTATTTCTTTTTTTCGTTGAAAATACTACTTTATAAAAGTAAAATAATTTACTCCTTATATTATTTTTTATATTTACTGCATACCTATTGTAAGAAATTTGGTTTATTTATTAAGAAACCATATTCACTAGGCTATGGTTATAGGTTATATCCATAACCACTACGCTTTCTCCAAATAAAATGTGTGCTTTTAGGCGATTTACCAAAAAAATAAAAAAGTACTGTCTCTAGGTGAAAATTTTACCTAAAGAAAAATGTAAGATTTTTTTTCAAATCCAAGAATTCAAAATATCTAACACCATTACCATGTTTACTATAATAATGCAACAATGGGCGATTATCTGACAGCTAAATTAAGAAAAAAAAATCATTATAAAAAAGTCTCAACAGGTGGCGTTTTATAAAAGCCGGGTCGTAATAATGGCTGTACCTATATTGTGCGCTTTTTCTTGTCAGCCAGAGGCAGAAAACCTAACAGTTTGACAGTTGCACAAATCACAATATTGATACTTTTTTTTTATTAGGTTATATTTAAAAAAAAATACCAATCCAATTTTGCATTTTCTGTGGACTCGTCTTTTAGTAAACATCATCTATGAAGTCATCTGGAACAATTTTTTTTTTAAATCTGGGTCTCGGAAAATTCCCCATTTCACAGACCGTGGCGTAGCCGTGAAAGAAAAAAGAAAATCCGTTGTCAGACAAAAGAACATCACAAAACTGGGGCTTGAATTGAACAAAGAAAAAGATTGATTGTTCATTGTTCAATCGATGATATATATAAAGCAATAGAATAAACTACAATGAGGGCTATTACAAACTTACTATTTACGAAAGAGTGGTTCTGTGAACAGTAGAACTCTCCCCCTTATCGATTTTTTTTCACAATAACGTGTGGGGTATCATATCACTTCTTAAATAGCAAAATTCTGCACTTTTTGCACCCATTTTCCCCTCAATCAAAAAAAGGTGATGCCAAAAGATTTCAAATAACTCAAAGAACACGTGTGCAAAGTTTGTTAAGTATCTGTTCAGAAATGCGACTTATAGTCCAGTACAAACAAAAGAAACCCTTCTAAATCCCAACAAGAATGGGCTACTCTCGAAATGGAGACTCTCCACAGAGTACATATGAAGAAGAGCTGTTCATAAGCTAGTAGACCTGTCCCCAGTCGACCAACTTGAGGCTTCTA
Organism: Ephestia elutella; assembly: GCA_018467065.1. Classification (NCBI taxonomy): domain Eukaryota; kingdom Metazoa; phylum Arthropoda; class Insecta; order Lepidoptera; family Pyralidae; genus Ephestia; species Ephestia elutella. The sequence goes on along the minus strand of CM031568.1, from coordinate 2,376,647 downwards.
ACTATTTGCCACCAGACGTCACTATTGTCGCATTCGCGGAGTTCACTTCACAGTGTCAACACGTGCCGCAGATGTGTCGAAGTTACGCGAAATTTTGCTCATTAACAATGAAGTGCTGTATTGTGGGGTGTAAAAGTAACACACAACAAGGAATCACGCGATAAAAGTATATATTTTTACTCGTAAGTATTTTTTGCGTAATTATTCCCACAGCGATGGATACGCGCCTGTCAGTACAGCCATCTAGTGAGTAATAGCAGAACTCAAGAGAATTGATAAAACAGTTTGCGAAAATAATTCTGCTACTGCCAATAGGTGGCTATACAGTTTGTTAAAATAAGATAAAATAAGTCGTACGTCTGTCCAATAAGAGTTCATTTTTTAATTTCTGTCTACGGTAAGTATACGTCCCCCGCTCCCCTCCCAATGTGGACACTGTCTTTCATATGTAAAATGCCTATACGCACCTCCTCTCTTTACCTACTTCGTGAGACTCTCTCTTCGCTTCGAAGCTTCGAATAAACGAATCCTAACTAATCTAATACTATAAATACGAAAGTGAGTTTGCTTGTATATTTATTTATTTATTTGTTTGTCTCTTTACGAATTATCTACTAAACCGATCTTCCTGAAATTTCACATACACATAGTTAGAAGTACTGAGAAGGACATAGGGAAAAAGCTCTGTTCCCATGGGAAATTCACGCAGCCGTAGCTGCGGGCAAAAGCTAGTATTAATAATTAAAATGCTGCATCTCTACCCGTGCAGAATGTAACAGTCAATCAAGGGAATAGGCGATAGGCTAGCAACCTGTCATTATATCTAAATCTCCATTCAATCAATAAGCCTACTATTCAGCTAAACGTGGTCTTCAAGCAGCCATGCCTCGAGTGGGTTTGCTACCGTAAAATCCGTTAAAAAAATTCGCGATTAAAATAAATTAGAGACCATTGCTCTCTTGCAGCCATTATTGCTCTCTTGCGAAGTATCCGATTGCTCAAAGCGACGCATACGCTGTACAGACTGAGTATTTGAGTAATCGGATACTGTATAATAATGTACGTGAATGTTGATGCTACTTGCTAAGTTGTTATTGCAATTTTTGAAAGATTCCGTCACTGTCATATTCTAACGCGATATCAAAAGTATGTGTATTCATATACTTATGTACACCAGTATTTTATAAGTTTATGTGTGTGTGTATTCATATTCGTCCACGTTCCATCGCTTACCTCTTTTTTTGGAGGTGAAAATGCCGATTCACATTTTTATTGCCGCGGGCACAGCAGGGTGGGTATGTGGGGCCAGAACCCACTAAAAACACCCCGATATCCCTCTGCACTATATATACGGACTGAGGACAACGGTTTGTTTGTTTGTTTGTAGTATCTTTATTTGTATGAAGGATACATAGTGAACATACATAAATAAAAAGGTAAATTTACAATGGCGGACTTATCCCATGAAGGGATCTCTTCCAGTCAACCAGCACCGCTTAATAGGTATAGCTACAAAGCTGAGGATTTCTTATTTTGCCACTATGTACGGAACCCTAAAATCAATCAATACAGTAATTACAAATAATAATGACACCTAGGCATCTAGTATTCTATTGATTGTGCAAACATAATGGTACACATGACCTTCTATGTCAGAATGTTTTTCTGTGCTTATGTAACTTCGCAATATGTCTGTTTACTATGTTGCCGTTCATCATTTATTCTGACATTATATGTAGGTATTATTAATTTCATTTAATAAGCATACATAAGTCAGGTTGATCATGAACCTCTGATGTAACCCGGTGGCCTAAGTGAGCGACAAAATGCTGGACGGTGTGATGCGATGCTGTGCAACAATATTACACGTGAGTTGTAACAATAAAACTTTTATACCTCTATAGAACATTAATAATATAGAACAATAGAGGTTACTGGGTACCGGACCGTCAAATGTTCATTTTACATCATGTCTACCAGACCAGTACTTGTATTTCTATGTAAGTACATAATGTCAGATGCAGAGAAACCTTGTACATATTTTTATTTTATCGAAGTGAAAATGCCTTCGCATACCGCTTCACTTCTTGATAGATTCGAGCAGTGAGGCGCCATGTGAGTCTTGGACCCACTAAAAACACCCCGGTGCCTCTACATGCCAATACTGAAGAGGTGGGAACGGTGGAGTTGCCACTAATCCTCCACACTCTCGAGTCACGACAGTGACCTTCAAAAGTCCCACTGCACTGTATCGAGTACCTAGTATTTACTCCGCCAGTTTTTTATAATCTGACATGTTAGGCTACCAAGACTGTTTCATGAGTTTCTTTCGGCATTTCTTCTCAGCAGTGATCGTTCCGAAATGCTAGTAGTTTGTAGCTTTGAGACATAATATATTATGATTAAATAATTATTTTTTGACGTTTTTTTTCTTTGAAAGTCAAGTTTCAATTAAGAATTTTTGACTTTGACTAATAGCCTCGTTCAAATGCTCGGTCAAACGATCGACCGATTATTAGGGGGCCGATTCCATTAATTACAAACGTCGATATCGTGTCTCAATTGTGTCTCAAGAGCCAAAGAAATTGAAATAAAGTGTCAAGATCTCTGTAAGATGTTTTATTACGATTTATTTGGCGTTTGAGACACAACTGAAGCACGACATCTACGTTTGTAATTTGTAGAATCAAGCAGGGTCCATCGCCAGCTATTATCAGGGGGGTATAAGATGGGCATTGGGCATAGGTATGCCTTCTCCTCCGTCTTGGTGTCCGAGTTGCAGGGAGACCTGACCTCTCACCGAATCCTATCTCACGGAAAAGATTTTTTTTTGCATTTGACTGTGCTTCTAAACGTATGTTCTCGTGAAAATAAAAAGAGACAATTTATGTTCCGAAACTGGAGCAAATGTCACAAAGCGAGAGCAATGCACTTCGAGCTCGCGCTCGCGCGCGCACTTAAGAACCACCAAGACAGGTAGGTGGTAGAAGTCTCGAGATAAGACAATGGGCCCTATTATAAAAATGCCTACCTATTTAAATTATAAAACCTTTGTTATTTCCTTGTGTGTCTGACATAATCGCGAACAATATACATGGCTAATCGATCAGAACCAATTGGCTTACACATAAAAGTGCATACATTACAATTGCAGTTACATCACCATCGATGAAGGTCGATCAGTCGGAACAAGTAATTGTTTTGGTGTTAGCGTATAAATTGAATTAGACGTGACACTTATTAAATTCATGATAGGATATTGGTCCTATGTAAGGGCTATGTTATCATCCTACTATCCTACTAATATTATAAATGCGAAAGTTTGGATGTGAATCTGTGAGTTTGTGAATTTTTAAGTTTGTGAGGATGTTTAATAAATCTTTCAAGTTTTTCAATCAATCAACTTTATCTCAATCACGCAAAATCTACGGATTTCGATGAAATTTGGTATACGGGTAGAAAAATACCTGGAATAGCACATAGGGTACTTTTTATCCCAAAGTTTCCACAGGAGCGAAGCCCCGGGCGCAGATAATACATATAATAAAACTGTAACTGGTCTGTACATAAGAGGTATTTAAGAAAAAATATAAGGGGGGTCTTTAAAGGGCCGATAGAGGCTAAAATGATTATTTTTTTCATTTTCTTTGTGTATCTTTCTGTCTGTCTGTATGTACGCGCATCACGCAAAAACTACTGGACGAAATTGGAATAGCACAAAGGGTACTTTTTATCCTAACTTTCTCACGGGAGTGGAGCCCTGAGATGCAGCTAGTCTACAACGAATTAGTATTAGTTAGCTGTACAAGCTTAAATCTTCTTCTTGTCGAGTCGTAATGGCTATTTAAATCATTTGGGCCAGTATTTGGCCACGCTAATTGCCCTGTTACTGGCCTTATTACATATAAAAGTCCTCTATTGTGAAGGAAGTGGGGCATTTTGGACACAGAAATCAGGAATTCTTAATTGAAACTTGGCCTTCAAAGCAGGCTCTTTTTTACATCAAAAACTAATTATTTAATCATATACAGGGTGTTTGGGTAAACACTCTTATCCTTTCTGGGGGTAAAAGTACTCATGAATATGAGCAACTTTTTGTATGGGACGACTCTGAAATCTGAAAAAAAAAACAGCTGTTCCATACATTTTACAATACGTACTCGCCCAAAATGTACGGAACAGCTTTTTTTCATTTCAGAGTCGGTCCCATACAAAAAGTTGCTCATATTCATGAATACTTTCAACCCCAGAAAGGATAAGAGTGTTTACCCAAACACCATGTATTATGTCTCAAAGCTACAAACTACTAGCACAAATAACACACGACAAATAAGGGTAGCCAATGAGACGAAAAGAACGAAAACCCATAACATTACAGTTTACAACTAACTGTAGCCGCAGTAAACGACACGCGACCACCTGCAGCGGCGATTAAAATGCATTGCACTGGATGCAACTAGGGAGAATGCAGACTGAACAGGCGTATTTCACAATTTCACAAATGGTTTGTGGTGATTCTCTCTTTGATTCCTCATGACTGAGGATCGTGGTCATTATATTGAATGAAACACACACGACTATCTTGGAAATTTTAATAGGCTGGTTTGCCATTGCCTTCTCCATTTCACACACTAGTTGATTATCGTCAACCAGAGTCCATGTGTTATATGTTTCATGACGTTATGAAAATTGAATTTGAAAGTAGCTTAAATGCCAGATAACAACCACAGTTATGAAACCTTTCTTCAGTTCCTGTGGAACTGAAGAACCAACGAACTTCAAGTTCATAAAGTGGACTGCTAGGCCACTAGACTATGAATGCACTTTTGAGATCAACTAAAAACGATCTTCTTCTTATCGAGTGCGTTATTACTAACACTGATGCCAGATTTATTCAAGTCGCCTAAAATAACCTGACATGACTTCTAGTAAACTAAATAGTCAGCCAATGTGCAGGTTTTCTCACGATGTTTTCCTTCACCGGAAGCAAGTGGTGGTCTATGAAAACTACCATACATGAGTCAGATTGGACTACAAACTCACGTGGCACAGGTAGAGATTTGAACCCAGGTCCTATCCGACCTGAGGCGGCTGTCATTACCACTCGACCACCACCGCTACACTAAAAACGATAAGGGAAGTCCACGAATTTCTGACAACAATAATGTAAAGGTCACCTTGTCTGACTTACACAATGTGAACATATGGAAATTCAAGTTAGGTATGTTGATTTATGTGTGTTTAGTAATTTAATACCTAGAAATTTAAGTTAACACGAGAAATGTACCTTTTATTACTGACTAGTTTTGACCTCTGGCTACACCCAAATTTCGTTTTTACCCATTTCATCCCCTGACCGATGGAATTTCCAAAATTAGTATCCTATTCTAGTTAAAATATATGGGAGACTAGCTTTTGCCCGCGGCTTCGCCCGCGTGAATTTCCCACGGGAACAGTGCTTTTTCCCGGGATAAAAAGTAGCCTATGTGCTATTCCAGGTCATTATCTACCTCTGTACCAAATTTCATCGAAATCCGTCCAGTAGATTTTGTATGATTGAGTAACAAACATCCTCACAAACTCACATCCAAACTTTCGCATTTATAATATTAGTATGGATAGTATAGTATATAGTATAGTATATATAGTATTCGCATTTATAATATTAGTATGGATATAGTATATTGTATGGATAGTATGGATGGATTACTCGAAAGAACATTCTTCGCGAAAAAATATTGAAAGAACTTGTCCGCGGTAAAGTGTTATCTCGTGGCAGGCCCTGAGAACTAAAGGCAAGTATTTAATTAAAGCGCCATCTAATGACAAATTAGATTTAATGGAAAAAATGTAGTGTACCTCATACGGCTATGTTGCGCGCCCCGCCTCTGCACGCAATGTACATCACAACCAACACACTGATGTTCCTTTACACACATAGTATATAGAAGTTTGAGCAGAGTGCCATTAGTCCGTGCACTCATCAGCGGTCCGCATACCTCGATGTATCCGGCATACTGCCGGGCGGTGCAACGGCCCGTTTTATATGGAAGTAGTGGGGAAGCTATCGTAACGTCACTTTGACGTACGTCACTTTGACGTAACGTTACTTTGACATAACGTCATTTTGACATCACGTCTATTTTGTTAAATAATAGATGGCGTTACTTTAATTGGTATATGATAAAAAGTAGCCTATGTGCTATTCCAGGTCATTGTCTACCTCTGTACCAATTTTCATCGAAATCCGTCCAGTAGATTTTGCGTGATTGAGTAACAAACATCCTCACAAACTCACAAATTCACAAACTCACAAACTCACATCCAAACTTTCACATTTATAATATTAGTATGGATACAACGAGACACTATGCACTAGGAGAGTATCTGTTAATTAAGTTACTCCAATCTCCTATACACTGATGTGAGTGATCAGTGTGTGGGCTCCCCTACAGCGAATGAATCTAGAAAACGATTTGCGTTCAACAACACTGGCTGGCATAACGCAACACTAGAAACATCCGTTATGCCGTCCTGCATACATGTGTGGCTACGTTCATTGCGGACTTGGCATTTTGTTAATAATTTAATTAGGAGAAAATAAAAACCATTTTTTTTTTGAACGCGCGATTGTTGACTGGTAGATAATGGTTTTAGGATTAAATCCGCCCTTTGTACCGATTTTGGTAAATTAAGTTTGAATAAATAAATTATTAATTCATCTTCTCGCCAAGAGCCAAGTTCCACGTTATAAATAGTGAAAATTCTGTGAAATTTTTCGGTTTATTAGGAAACTTTTCCGTTCTCGAAAATATTTCCGAGATATTACCTAAAAAGTTTTCGTTTTTTCTTTTATTTCGAGAACGGCAAATCACTAGCTATAATCATGGTAGTATTTTTTTGACTGCAATTCAGACATACTATATTACCTAGGTATTGCTATTTATTTCTAATGGATCTGAAAATCTTGAAGATCCAAAAATAGTTCATAGATTTATAAAAAACTTCAAAAGCCCTGTCCTTTTCTGCAAACATGTGTGGTCACGTGGACTTCGAACCAAACATAGTTTTTTGCTTTCCAAATTGATTATAAATTGATTTGAAAAACTTAAACTACTTACTACTTAATAAATTTCTGCATTTTGTTTATTTCACGCATAAACAAACTTTCAACCATTATAAATGGCGTTTAGTAAAACAGAAGCAGAAAATAGGTGCACATTTTAAAAATCACATTTTTAAAACGATTGATTCCGTTAAAATGATTTTCCGGAATTTAATATTTTATCCGTACAATAAATTAAATAATATAAGTGATGTGTATATTATACACATCTCACTTATTAAGGTGTTGTAGGTAGCTAATCTAATAATATTTTTGATACGGTTTTCTCAATGCTTTCACTACAAAATCAACGTCACAGAATTTAATTAAATCGTAGGAAAACATAAAACTCTTATTATTTTTACGGCTACACTGCGTTATGAATCGACTCATTGGTTTTCAGTTTGCATTATTTTAGTTTAAACAATCTTCGTTCCCATACCTACATACAATTCTCTGCAGCAGTATGCCTCATAATTGAGGGTCATGGTCGTGGAATGAAAAACCTACACGCAGTGATTGTTTTTTTCACACACTCTCAATCATCAACTAGAACGCAAGTTTCCGTGCAATATTGTTATCTTTTACTGGAAGCAAGTGGTCTATGAAGTCAGATTGTTTTACAAACTCGAGCCTAGGACTATATACCGAAGATAGCAAAAAAATGTCACTCAAAAATTTTAGAAAATTCTCATGTTACAGACGGGAATCGAACTGGTTAAAAAATCCGAAAATACCTGTAATTCTCTTTCAAAACATTTTGAACCATGGTTCTTGCCCTACGCGTGCTTAGTAAGAAGTCAGTAAAAGAGAAGCCGGGATGGTTTCTGACAGGTTTAGAAAGAGATATACATGTTTTTTTTCGGATTTTTTAACCAGTTCGATTCCGGTTTATGACAACATAATTTTCTAAAATTTTTTAATTGAATTTTTTTGCTATTTTAGGTATTAAAGTCCTAAGCTTAAATTATTTCATTTCGAAGCCATAGTCTAAAGGTCTTTGCAAAGACCTTTGGACTATGGCTTCAAAATGAAATAATTTAAAGGTCAGACCTCTAGGACCATTCTAAGAAATAACACAATGCTATGTTTCCTAAATGAAGCTTAATATACTAATTTAGCATAATTGCGTTTTCGGACAGACAGACGGAGCGACGCCTTTTCATTATAAAGACCTGGACCTTGAATAAAAATATCGAGGGCACAGAATACTAACTCATGGTAAATTCATATGGAATGCAGGAAATTAAAATTGAATAAACTTATTTGACTAGAATAAAGAGACACAACACAGTTTTTACCCCTTAGGAAGTTTAATTTTTGATAGTTTAATTTTAATCTTTAGGAAATATAAATCGTTTAATTTAAGGTACATACTTGTTCATCAACCCTTCAAAACAAGTAAAATTTACCTATTGCTCACTCGATATTTAGTTTGGTCTAATTTTAAATTTTTTGCGTTATAATTCTGTAATTATCTATTTTGTGACCTGGGCTCTGGGAGATATGACAATGGACTTATGAATATGCAGGGAAATTAGTTTAATTTCAACAAAATTATGATTGTGGTTTTAACAGAAGAAAATTTAGTATGCAAATAGTTCCAAAATATTTGTAAGCTCGATTAATATTCATTTATCTTTTACGAAAAATTTGCCACTGAAAGAGATTAATGGATCGATGTTTTTAATTTAGTAAGAAATTATCATAAGCCTTTGGTTTTCACTTAAAAGAAATTTGAATAATTTGTTAGTAAAATTCTGAGGAACCTAGAGAATTCTAATTTTATTTTTGGGATATATTTATATTTTTAGAAAATTATTCTCGCTTTTTAGTGTTAAATTATACACCTAAAGTTTTTAGTCTATCTATCTATATTCCCTGATCGATCTTTTAATTAATATCAAATTAGTAAGAAAATATAACTCCGTAATTACCCAGAGGAGAATTACGATCAAAATCTAGTATTAAATAAAAATGGAAGCAAAATAAACAGAGGTAAAAATTCCACTCAATTTAGTACCAAAACAGGTTTAAAACGAGAACTCTTTAAACAATTCAACATCCATGTTTTCCTCAATTACACGTGCCTTTTATGTCACAGTCTCCGCGCATTCATACATACCAATTGTAAAAGTCTATTGTTTATGCAGTTGTCCAACGTCGGCCCACATCAGTATTCTCCCGAGAACTCGTGCCATTATATCCACACGCTACTCGAATATTAAATAAAAACAAAACACTAGCTTTAAATAAAAAAATATTTATTAAAATACTGCGTTAACGTTAAATACTTATGACTATATCACTTTAAGGGGAGATTTCGTTACCGTGGGGGATTACGTTGTCCTTTTCCGTTACGTCCTCGCGTAATGAGGGTGTCGTCGGTTCTTTTCTGTCTTCTTCGGGCAGCGCCAGAGTCGTCACATCAGCTGGCTTCGAATCCTTCAGGAACGGAACTCCAGTTTCGTTGATTGGCACATCCCGGTCAGATTCCTTCGCTCTATTCTCAGTTCCCTTCAGAGGAGCTGCGACGATCAAGAAGCCATCGCTGGAGAGGTCGGCCGTGACGTCTGAACCACTAGAGTTGACAGGCAGGGTGTAAGTGTGGAAGAACTGGCTCGCAAAGATGTCATGGGCGTCTTGCTTAGCTTCGTGCGATCCTTGAACGAAGATGAAGTCTCCTTTCACCTTGACCTTTAAGTCTGGCTTTTTGTAATCCTTAACGTTCACAATTACTTGGAATTTGTCGTCGTCCGTCGTGATTTTCGGTCCGAAGTCTGCGAAGCTCGGGAACAATCTCCATAGTGGTGCAAACAAGTTTCCAAACAGGGGGAAACTGAACCATCCTCCATCACCGGCGTCAAAGTCATCTTCTGTGAGGGTTGTGATAGGTTTAGGTAGATCTGTCTGTAGTTCTGTAGTTGAAGGTTTGTCAGTCGGAAGGGCCGCCACCGCGGCCAGTAGCGCGCAAGCGAAAAAAACTCGCGGTGATAACATTTTGTGACGTCCACACTCTTAGGCAATCGTATATGAACTGACGCCGGCGGGGGCGGGCGAAGGCTTTATAGAAGAAGAGGCGGGCAGCGGGGTGCGTACGCGCATCGCGAGTCTCGCGACAAATGACGGCAGTGATGAATAATACAGACGAGACAATAGGTGTTGAATCAGAAATTGGTTATATGTATTGTCATCATAGAGCAACACGGCTCGCCGTATTGCTCTTTGGTTGGTATACCGAAAATAAATTATTAATACTTTATGACCAGAGTTGTATTCCACGAAAATTTAATGTATTTTTCATGGGTATAATGCAGTGAATTAGTAGATTTACTCCAAAAATAGATTTTCTTTCGCCGGCGACGACCTATGATTATTCTATGGTATTATGTTTTGTCCGAAATCAATTTACTGTCTAACCTCCATTAGATTTAAACAAAATAAACATATAATTCATCCAGTTATCTTATAGACATAGTGTATGAAGATACATTTTCTAGAAGCTCGATACAAACTTACAAAAACTGTCCATTCTGTAAAAACCAATATAAACAAGTTACTCTTTGCCGCCGACTCTGACCTTGAAAGGCCGGCTTCTAGAGTTCTCTCAAATAGCAAAATTAGCTCGTTTTATTTGTGAATCAGCTATTATGAAGTACGTGATGCTCGCTCATCCAGTCAGCTGATTAAGTTTACATAACACAACGTCTGTGGATTTACAAAATGCGGTATTTTCTACTGATTCTGTAGTTATCTACAGAAAAGCTTATACTTTAGCACGCAGCTGCGCGTATCTCAAAATATACTAATTTTTATGTTATGATTTAATCATCTAGTATATACTGACGAATAAATAGTGGTACCTGATAGATCATACAGATTTTGAAATTACTCTGACTGACTAATAATCAGTCTGATTATCATTATCAACGTAGGTACAATAAATAGGTAGAGTGCGTTAATACTCTACCATCGAGATATTATTATTTCGATGGTAGAGGCGAAACCGCTTAGTAAGGAAACTTGGTAATTGTCAACCTGTTGATAAATTTATTTCTAGAAACTTTCAAGTCTAAGTAGGTAAGGAAATTTGGAAATTCTCCCCTAAGGTAGGATAAATGAGTAAAAAACTAAATTCGAAGACACTAGTGTCATAACATAAAAATATTTACATATCGAAGTGAACTGCAGGTTACTGTTATTTATTATACAAAATATGTACAAATGTAAACACAGCGTGCTTTAAGCTAAATAAATAAAATAAAAATAGAATAAAATGAAGCCTCCTGACACCATTATATAAAAATCTAAGTAAGTAAATAATCTACACGTTACATTATTGTTAAGTATGTACCTACTTTGATACTCGTAACTTGTAGAATTTTCTGTGACATGCATGTGTTCTGTGTACCTATACATTCCCAGATGTATTTTGTCCTTTTTGTCATATCATATGACAAAAATAAAACTGTAACCGGTCTTGTTTGTAAATATAAGTAGCAAGCGAGAGTACAAATACAGTAGGTCGGTCTTTTTAGGTAATCAGTGGAATCCATTTTTTTATGTTTTTTTTATAAGTATGTTTGTATACTCGCATCACGCAAAAACACTCATATTTCTGAAGGCGCAGATTTCATCGTACCTCCTAATTCCACGTGGACGACGTTGCGGGCAAAAGTTATGTTTAACTAACATTACAGTGAGTACCTAGCTAAGTATGGAGGACTAACCCGAATGTTTTTAAAAAGACAAAAGAGTCTGTTCAATACGAGAGTTTATTCAAGACTGACTTTAAAAACTAGAGTTACAAAAATGATCTTAATACTAAGTCTAAGAACTAATTCTTATCTCGACGGTTACACAACGCCGGGCCCAGACATAACATCCAGTCTGCTGAATCAGCGGGGCTCCCCACGTTGCCCTGCGTCTCAACACACTGTGATAGAGCTAGGGGTGTCTACTACTGACATAACTCCTCCCCCCATAACTTCAAAATTATCAGAGGGACTATTAATTTGATCGCTCTGATTATTTTGATACAAGCTGTTAAATTTCATACACTCATATGTAATAAAAATGGAAATAGAAAGAAATAGGATTACATATAACGCTATAGTCGCGAATCCAATGCTTTTTACACTATTAGCCTTCTCATAACAATTTTTCACTTCACTTTCACTGATTTTCAATAAATTGTTTAAACTCTGGAGATTCGTCAAATCACTAGTATCCAAATTGAGGGGTTCTCGTTGGGGTTGTAGCTCGGTAACGGCAACTTCTGGCAGGTTAATTATCGGTAGTTTTGTAGATTCAACTCTACTTGTGGAAAAATGATGAGATTTCAGTGTGGTTCCATCTATTTCAACATCACAGCGATCATCGAGAATGAGGAGGTAAGTGCCTTTTATATTATTTTTAGTTATCTCGCCGTTGCAGATTTTGGTAAGTATATTTTCAGCTTTACTGTAGAGAATCCATGTCTGTTTCTCTATTGGCTCTATTTTAACATCATTTAATTCCACCGATATGGGATTACAGGAGCTTGTATTCTTGGAAAACGTCATCAGCGCTTGTATACAGGTATCTGCTATGGATAGCCCAAACTTATCTTCATGGCACAGGTATGTTTCCTCGTGGAGCTCGAAGCATGGCTGGGAGAGCGAGACCATTATGGAACCTTTTACTATGAGGTAAGGATATTTGGGAATTATAATTTTAGTTAGATTAAAGGAATCGGTAATAGGAATAGGAATAACTTTATAGTATATGTATGTGTCATCTTTAATTAAAGGTATGTCTAAAATAAACGTTATTTGATTTCCTTTAGAATAGGCTTTTAACTCTATACATTTCTCAATATTAACTAAATTATCAAAGCTTACTGGGTAAACGAGCTTGTTATATTTTTCTATCTCTAATAACAATTTCATTAATTCATCTGAATTCATAAGGGACTGGTGCAATGTTCTTAACTTACTAAATGTTATGCAGGTTTCGATCTCATTTAAATGACTATACAACAATTGGAAATTGTGTAAAAATAGGTTATATATAATAATAAAATTATGTACTGTAATGTTACCATCTATTGTTCTATTTATAATTTTCCTTATTTCCCACAATTCTTTATCTATTTGAATAAAATTACTATTTGTGGAATTTGTTATTTTTACCAGATTTTTAGACATTTCAGCTACTAGAGTTATTCTATTTGTTAGTGCATCCTGATGTGTTTGTAGGGAACTAATCATCTTTTCGTACCTAATAGCATCGTCATGGTCTAGGTTACCAGTGATAAGCTTTATAATAGAACCGAGAGGATTCAAAATTCCGCGTTTTATTTTAATTGATGGGGCTAGTTGTTGTAATTTATTAACAGTAGAGTTCATAATATAATCTGTTTGGAGCTTTACATTTGATAATTGGAAGTTTGGGGTTTTCTTAGAAAAGTATTCTTTTACATGCTGATTTAAATTCCTATATCTATTTATATTTAACTCTAATTCATCTTTTATAATACTTAAATTTAAAACCTTAATAATAGTCCACTTATCGTTACTTATTCTAGCTTGACCTTGTTTCATCAGCATTACTCCAGGATTTTTATCGATCTTTTGAAGTTGAAGGCTGTGGATCCTCACGATCAGCGCCGCGAATGCGAGGAGGTACCTGCGAAGGTCGTTTAATGTCCTTAATAGGTACTTTTGCGTCACGATTTTTTATAGTAGCGGGACAAGTATTTCTATTGATTTCACCCGAGACTTGCGCCTTTTGGAAGCGCGGTTTATCCTTACTTCGTCTTGTATTTACGCCTTTTACAAATATAGTATCCCCTTCTTGTATATCAAAAGAGGTTTCTCCTCCACGTTTTTGTATTACCTTTTCTTTACCTTTTATTAATTTATCTGTTAGGTGTTTGTATAGGTATTTTGTACGTTTCATATGGTCTCTTACTAACTGCTGTGTAAATTGTTTGTTAAAGTCTACTTCAAATGTACTATTTGAATCTGTGTGTCCGAAGACAACTTCGAATGGCGTAAGGCCAGTTGCAGAGTGAATGGAATGATTATAAGACATAACTGCGTATGTCATAACATTAGCTGCGTCTGTTATTTTATGTTCGTATTTTGCAATTCGATATATCTCTAAAATAGTCGAATGAAAGCGCTCTATGAGGCCCATAGAATTTGGGTTGTGCGGGGTGCCTATGTGTAGATCTATTTTGTAAAACTGTAGAGTCTCTTTTAATAAATTATTGTTGAATTCCGTACCGGGGTCAGCACTTATTCGGCTAGGTACGCCGTAAAATGAAAAATACTTTATCAGTGCACGAACAACTTCAGGTGTAGAGCGATTCGATATTTCGAAAGATTGGCCTAACTTGCTGAAGGCATCTATGATAGTAAGGAAGTATTTGCCTTCTATCGAGAACAGATCTATAAATATTTCGCTGAACGGTTTAGTCTGTGTTTGGGTGAGTTGTAGCTGGGGCTTTAAAGGTTTACGATCGTATTTTTGTGTTTTGCATGTTTCACAGGAATTGATTACTGTGGAAACTGTTAAATCCATATTTGGCCAGTAATAATTACGCTTCAATTTCATTATTGTCTCTCTAATACCGCGGTGGCTCGTTTTACCGCAGTGATATTGAAGTATAACGTCACGCTGTTCATTTTCGTCTTCTATATATATTACTCTTTTATTACATTCATAACATTTTACCGTATCCTTTTTGAATAGTTTAATAACAGCATCAGTGAATTGAGTGCGGTGTCTTTGATCCTCAAAATAAAAGAAATATTTAATTTTAGGTTTTATATATTCAAGGAGAAATTTCTTTACTAAATCCGGGTTATCTACAGGTAAGTGTATTTCAAAAACTTTTTGTTTATCTCGTGATAGATCTTTTACTAATGTTTGGTTTCTGTTCCAGGTAAAGACAAGAATTTGGTTTGGCTTTGTGTCTATGGCTTCGTCTAAAATTGGGATACCGCTGGTATCGATATCTTCAGCAGAGTGAATAGTTTCAGGTAACGAGCATGCAGTGATTGTACTTGACGAGGGTGAACGAGCTAGGTAAGTCATTGGAGCATCTTCAGGTAAGGGAGTACTAGATGTTTCTGAAGCTGAGGTATCCAATACTATCACCGAACTATCGGATCTTTCAGTGTCATCGAGATTAACCTGCATGGAGGAGTTGTCATTTTTATTGGTAAGTACATTTAATTTAATACGTGATAGTGCGTCTGCGTTACTGTTTTGTTTTCCGTTTTTGTATATAATGTCAAAGTCAAATTCTGAAAGTCGTAGTTTCCATCTAGTCAGTTTACTTCCTGGTTCCTTAAGAGAGTTGAGCCAAGCCAACGGACGGTGGTCTGTGTATATTATAAATTTTCGGCCATAAAGATAAGGGCGGAAGTGCTTTACTGCCCATACAATGGCTAGCAGCTCCTTTTCAGTAGTACTGTAGCGTGTTTCCGCGTCGTTTAGGGTACGACTCGCGTATGCAACCGGCTTGTCACTTCCAACGGAACCTTGTGAAAGGACGGCACCTAGAGCGTAATTAGACGCGTCGGTAGTCAGAATGAAAGGCTTGGAAAAGTCGGGAAATTGGAGTATCGGAGCGTTAACAAGTAGCTCTTTACATTGTTGAAAGGCCGTAATGTACTCAGGTGTTATTTCAACTTTATTCCTCTTTTTTAGGCACAATGTCAGGGGTTGTGTAATCTTGGAAAAATCCTTTATAAATTTTCGATAATAGCCAACTAAACCAAGAAAACTTTTAATTTCAGTTGGTGTGCGAGGGAGTGGGAAATCAAGGACTGCTTTAATTTTGTCATCATTTGGTTCTAAACCGTGTTCAGTAATTTTGTGTCCAAGGTAGAGTACTTCCTTACGCAAGAACTCACATTTGTCTAAAGTAACTTTAAAATTCGTCTGTCTAAGTCGGTCAAAGATTTTTCTCAGTTTTTCTATGTGTTCCTGTAGGCTATTCGAGTATATTATTATGTCATCTAGATATACTAGGCAGTGGATCCCTTGCAATCCTCTTAACACGTTGTCCATCGCCCGCTGGAACGTTGCGGGGGCTGTCTTTAGTCCAAACGGTAGACGTTTAAATTCATAATGTCCTGATGAAGTCGTGAAGGCGGTTTTTGATATATCAGCTTTTTCCAATTCAATTTGGTGGTAGCCACTAGCGAGATCAAGGGTACTAAAGTATGTTGACTTTCCCAATTTGTCAAAAAGGTCGTTTATGTTGGGTAGAGGGTATTTGTCGTCAGTTGTCAGTTCATTTAAACGTCTATAGTCAATTACCATCCTAAATTTCTGTTCTCCTGAGGCATCCATTTTTTTTGGAACAAGATGCACAGGAGCACTCCATGGAGAGAATGATTCTTGTATTACGTCATCCTTTAAAAGTTTTTCAACTTGTTTCTCTATTTCAGCATTTTGTGAGGGTGGAAGTCTGTAAGGTCGTATAAAAATCGGGTCTTCGTTTTTAGTCCTTATTTGATGCTTTACCTGGTTACTGAATGAAAGTGGTAATTTGTCGCAGTAAAATATATCTCTATATTCAAAGCACAGTTTTTCTATGGCTTCACGTTCTTCAGTATTTGTGTGATCTAAACGTAACTTTGACAAGTTTTCTTTTAGTAGTTCGTCAATTTCGTAATTATTCAAATGGTCAGTAGTTAAGTTGTTTACGTGTATATTTTCGTTAAGTTTTGTGGTCGTGAGTGGTTCTGTAAATGTCAATATCACACTATTTTGGGAGGCATTTTGGATAACAGTTATAGCAAATGAATCAATGCACCTGACTATAGCAGTAGGCATTCTCACATTATCTCCAAAATCTTTAAATTCAATAATAGCTTCACCGTTAGCGAGGTCAGTCGGCACTTTGACGCGTGTTTCTGTACGGGGTTCTAATGTTACTTCACATGTAGGACTGTATACTATAGGTATTTCGGTATTCTGTGTACGCAGTATTTGATTTTTCATATCAATTGTTGCATTTAATAATTTAAGTAAATCTGAACCAATTAAACCATCGTATCGCCTATCGACATCGTATACATAAAATTTATGCTTACACATGCTTTTAAATGATTTTAACAGGGGTATATAAATTACTTCATTATGTGAACTACGTGCATGGGTACTTATAACCTCAAATGGTTCGTTATATTTATATGCCTGAAAATATCTATCAGCTATAGCGGGACTAATGAAACTTCTTGTGCTTCCGGTGTCTAGCATGAAATTAGCATCAATTTCGGGTATATAAATGTGCGGTAGTCTATTTATACTATCGCAATTTAAATTAATCATTTCGGGTGGTTGTTCGTCGAGGCTAGTACAGAAAAATTTGCGGTCTCTTCCTGAACTTCCGATTCATATTGCGCGCATTCGGAATTATCAATATAAAAATTATAATTTTCGGTCTGTCTGTTTTCGTCAGTATAGTAATTATCATAATTAGGCTGGTAATCTTGGTTTTCATTATCACCACACGAGTAAAATAAGTCATTACTCTCGGTATCGGGTACGTGTGTAATCATGTTTTGTTTCACAGGGCGGCTAGTACGCATAGAAACGTCATTATCATAGGAATTAGATGGATTCTGTTGCATTTGGTTTTGAGGTGGTATACCGAACTTAAATTGCTGATTAGGTGTATTAACGTTTGGTCGGAATTGTGTATTATTAAATTGGGGTCTAAAGCTTTGTTGGTTAGGTATGCCAAACTTAAAACCTTGTTGGTTCGGAACGCCAAATTTAAAATTTTGCTGATGAGGAATACCGAACTTAAAGTTACCTTGCGGCTGTGGAAGATTAGGTCTGAAATATCCCTGATTTGGTATACCGAATTTGAATCCATTAGGACCGGGTTTAATATTATTTTGTAACTGATATGGATTATTTGGTTTATAATTTTGATTTGCCTGAGGGGCAAAATTGTTCGAAAAATTAGGTTTAAATCCAAAGGAAGTCCCTTAGGTGTGTCACTATTATTTCCAAAATTTGACGAAAAAGAATGTTGAGTAGGCTTTAGGTTAGGTCTATTTTTATTTTTTGAATTGTACTGGTATTGGAAATTAACCTCTTCCATGACCACGCTAAGTGCACTTTCTAAAGTTAAACAGTTTTTAAGTCGCACAATCCGTATTAAATCTTCTGACAAATTATATAAAAACACATTAAGACACATATTATTATAAATTGTAATTTTGGCAGCTTTTAAATTTTCATCAGATAATAAGTTGACCTTAGAACAGAGGGCGCTACGCGTTTGCTGTATTCTGTTACAAAACTGTAGGTAACTTTCTCCTGCTTTAATTCTTAAATTTTCTAGTTCGATCGCTATGCACTCCTCGGACCTAGGGTCACCAAAATGTTGTATAAAGATAGTTTTTAATTGTTCCCAAGTTGATATATCTTCACGTTCACTAAGTAAGATAGCTGCTCTACCACAAACTCTACTCGTAAGGCAATGAAATACATATGTCTCCTGGACAGGGTTATTTGGACCCCTAAAATTTCTTATAATATACTCACATTTTTTTATAAATAAATTAAGTATGTTCTGGTCACCATCGAACTTAGGTATTATATTTAAAAAGTCTTTTGGTATTACTTGAACAGTATTCTCGCCAGGAGGTGACATTTTTATTATATTTTAATTTATTTAAACTTAATTCACAATTTAACACACTTCACTATGTAAAAACTCTATATATATTATTTACTAAAACTAAATATACTTAATTTTGCCAATTCTGTGCAGAAATCAAATAACTTTCAATGATTTTAGATTAAAAGTTATGAAAATAAAATAAGGGCTACAAAAAAAACCACGGGAAATAGCTGGGAAAAGACAGGAAAGTAAAAAGGTTCACTTACAGTCTGCTCGATCCCATGCCTTCCAGTATAGCTGCTCTCGTAGACCGGGAAACTTTCGGTGTCCGCCGTTTAACAAATTTATTTGGTTCGGTTGTTTCCGAATCCGCGATACCGACTAGTAGCACTTTACCGAATTTGGGGTGTGTAGACGCTCAGGTCGGCAGCAGGATATATCGGATCCTACACAGGCTGCGCCAGCTAAGTATGGAGGACTAACCCGAATGTTTTTAAAAAGACAAAAGAGTCTGTTCAATACGAGAGTTTATTCAAGACTGACTTTAAAAACTAGAGTTACAAAAATGATCTTAATACTAAGTCTAAGAACTAATTCTTATCTCGACGGTTACACAACGCCGGGCCCAGACATAACATCCAGTCTGCTGAATCAGCGGGGCTCCCCACGTTGCCCTGCGTCTCAACACACTGTGATAGAGCTAGGGGTGTCTACTACTGACATAACTACCTACATGTAGTAAAAATCTGTTACAATATATTGTGTTGTCATTTTTATTTACTTTATGTAGGTAGTAATTTATTTTAAGTCTTCTTGCGTACACAGAACCAAAACAATTGTGCTTTAGGAGCTGAGCCCTTAGGCTTCGCTCCTGTGGGAATTTTGAAATAAAATGTACCTTAAGTGCTATGCTATTCCCGGTATTTTTCTACCCGTGTACCAAATTGCATCGAAATCTGTCTAGGTAGATTTTGCGTGAATGAGTAACACAGTAAACAGGCTTACAAACTCGCATTTATACATTGTAATATTAGTAGAATATCAAAAGCTCAGAATAGGGAAAAATAATGAGTTAAAAGGATGCCAGTAGCCAGGAGTGTGTGTGTTTTAAAATAAACTGACCAAAATAAAAAGAATTTTTTTTTTTCACAGAAATTTCTTTTAACTAGCTGTTTCTGGCGACTCCGCTCGAAGCAAAAAGTATCTTATGGTCTGATTTATGAACCTTTCGTTTTAATAAAAAAACTAGCCTATATTTGACCTTGAATTTGAATCTTCCTTGGTCATGCAATTTCATCAATATCGGTTCGTAACCGCGCGCGGAAGTCCTTGCTGAGGAAGTTAGAATTTTTTTTTCATTTCTTTCATGATTTTTTTAAATATGTCTATGGTATGAAGTACGAATTGAAATGAAACTGGCAACCAATACATATTATTTATTTGTTTTTTATTACATTGACATGTCAATGTTTGTCATTTAGTAAATCGCTCATTGTTTTGCGAATTTTCTTTATTGCGTTACAAATTTAACAATGCTGCTTTCATTTGCTGGCAGAATTCTGAATGTTTTAAAAAATACCATCGTGCCTGCGGCAAGGGCCATATCGATGACCCCTAAACGTCTGGCCCACGGGCAACCCGAGGAATCTGATGAAGAATTCGATTGCAGGTTAGCCAAGGAATTCATACACGCCAGTTTTCCATTCGCTACGATAGGTACATGAAGATCAATCTAGTTTCATCTACTTTAGTTTCTTCATAGATGCTCGAAGACTATCTTATTAGCGATTCAGGACTCGTCCAAAACCTCAAATAATAATGGCCCGAATGGAAATGGAAAAGCTTCCTTCCACTGTTTTTCCCCGAAGCTATAACCTAAGTTCCTTCAAAACATAGGTAAAGATCTGATTGTTGCAGATTGCTATTGGCGATCATGACACTTACGTGTTTCGAATGCTGGTCTGCCTGCACAAGCATAAGAAATCTATCTCAAAGCGGTGGTAGCTGGCCCCTTGCAGTACTTAACTAGAAGCTGTGTGCAATATTTATTCATCTTCTTTCCTTCCTATTACACTAGTGGTTCGCCGCGAACTCAGACCTCGCGATTATTATAAAAAAAAATGCGTATACCTATCTCAACAAGCCTATTATTTATAAACAAAAAAACACGACTGACAACTTACATAGCCTATGACACTCGGAGGAATGCAAGGAATCCAACAATACCTCTCACATCAAAATCTGTTAAGCCGTTCAGGACTTATGGTGGAATAAAGAAACTTACATACATACATACATGAACCCTGAAAACATAACACTCCTTTTTTGGTCAGTCGTGTAAAAAACGGCTGAACCGATTTTGTTTCGCAACGAAATTAAAAATTCTATGGATAGTTGCTACACGTATTATAATATAATCGAAATTAATTCAACGGTTCGAGAGTTATCACAGAACAAACATACATACATACATACAAACAATGTATTTTTTGCCCCAACTTGAATTATAGCCCTCGCTCGCTTCGCTCGTTCGGTCAATTACAAGCGAATTCCAGTGTGCTATATCTTCTAAACCCACTTGATCTGTACTCGCGGGTTTCACGTTTCTTAATATTCTTGGCTTGACAAGCGATGAAGCGACCGGGATCCAAAATTTAAATCCATGACACGTTTATGCTTAAGGCTATACCCAATCAGGATTTTCCGAAAACGTACTGTCTTTAAACGTCAAGTGTGAATCATAGGTTATACGTACTGAAGCAGGAAAAATATCCTGTAAAGAGAAAAATACTAAACTAGAATTATACCGAATCAAATTACAAAAAAAAAAATAAAAAAAACTAGATAAATATAATAATTCATAATCCTGTTTTTTTTTGCCTTTATCGTCGAAAATCACCGGAATTTAAGCGATAACAATAGATTTTTTTTAAAGAATCAAATAAAGAATACATTTATTTACAACGATACCGGCTTATTTTTTTAAAATATGTTTAGTGTTTTATCAAAATTAAAAGAAAACCTCTAAAATAATTACCCTAAGAGCCTGACGAAAACTCGCTAGCAAAAACACAAATTATAGAATATTCGAAAAGTAACCTTATTGTGTCTGCTTTAAGGCGGTGCCTACGTACCGCCCCTCACCCCCTCTGATCAGCCTTGGGTATGGCCTTAAGGCCTCGAAAGTGGTAGAAATTTTCTTTCATAAGATGATTCAACTGGTAGTAATCTAACCAAACTGTCAACAACATATAGATCCAAATTTTTATTTCACTTTTTAATTTACAGATACGAAGCGTTCTTCAACAGATGCGAAATCGATGGTTGGGAAATCCGCAAGGGTATGACTGACCTCCACGGAATGGATTTAGTCCCTGACCCTAGGATCCTCAAGGCTGCCCTCCACGCTTGCCGAAGGGTCAACGACTACGCTTTAGCAGTGAGGATACTTGAAGCTACCAAGGACCAATGCGGGCCTAAAGTAAACGAGATCTACCCGTACATCATTCAAGAACTCAAACCAACGCTGACAGAACTGGGAATTGAGACTCCTGAGGAACTGGGCTATGATAAACCGGAGTTGGCTCTGATCAATGTGTATGAGATGTGAGGTGATAGTGGAAATTTAGACTAGTTCTTATTGGCTTCTAATTTATTTGTTGAAAAGCCGAAGATGATGGTGTATGGTTTGGATTTGACATAAATTATAATGATAAAATGATGTTTTATTAAAACTCGCTGATGGTAATGGAACTTTTGGGACAAAAATAGTCCCATTAGACTATTGGGACGAAATCGTCTCAGTTGTCCCATAATGGGACGCAATGGGACTGGTGGGATAGACAGGATTAATCTAGAACACTTCTAAAAGTGCTTGGAATGTCGTTGGATATCTGTCCTGGTGGAAATAACCTATCGCGGAAAATTGTAGAACATTAGAACAATGAGAAATATGTACACCTGCTTTAAAAATAATTCCTTTATGTACAGCGAGCTCTTTGTCAAAACAATCGCAATCGTAACTGCGCAAAAGAAACGGAAGAATGTTTGACAAGAAAATTCTAGTAAAGACATTACAATAAATTGTTAACAAGCATGTTTTTATTGCATTTCTTGTATTGTCAAAACGCAATAGGTTACCTACTCTGTTTTCCTCATTTAGAATACAAAAGAATATCCGAAAAATTACTACAAGCGTTCTAGGTACACGGGTCCGACCTCGAAATATGACTTTAGGCACTTCATTATGGCAAATAATATAAACAAGGTAAAGTAAAAAGTACCAACAAAGCTGAAAAGTTTGTATATTCGTTTGTTTAAACGTGCTAATCTGTGTAACTGCCGGTCCGATTTCAAAACATTTTTTATGTTAGCCAGATTCTTGAGAAAGGCTTTGGCTATCTGGGATCCTAAAATTCCCACGGAAGCGAAACCAAGTGGCACTCACTAGGTATACTATCATTCCATAAGTGACTGTACATGATCTAGTATATGTATAAAGATAATAAATAGCCCCCTGTTTTTGTTCTTAACCAATTCATTGTGGTTACTTGATCACAAACATTCTTCTTCTTCGTATGCTCTTGACAGAGCAGTCGTGGTCAGGCATGCTGTTTGGAGACGCGCAGCACTGTAGCGCTCCATTTCTCTCGAACTAATGCTTGGCGGGCGTTTTCATTTAGGGTTGCGTTGGTTAGAGCTTTTATTTGGTCGGTCCATCTCATCGGAGATTTTCCCCGAGACCTGACTCCATCCACCCTGCCTTGCACCACTAGGCGCTCCATGGCATTTTCGCGGCGTGTCACATGGCCAAAGTAGCGAAGGATCCTACTGTTGACTATTTCGGAGAGGCGGATCTTGATGCCGAGCTCATTAAGGATGGAGGCGTTTGTTTGTCGCTGCGTCCACGATATACGCAACATTCGTCTCCAACACCACATCTCTAATGCGTTAATTCGCTGACCTTCCCGTTTCTTAATGGTCCATGTTTCCGCGCCGTACAAAAATATCACAAACATAACATGTTTTATTATATAGGTATTTTTTTTATATTTAATTTTGTTTTATTTTTGACTGTACACAATCTAGTGTATGTATAAAGTTAATGAATAGCCCCTCTGGAATGCTAGGCGACCAAGACTGTTTCATGAGTTTCTTTCGGCATTTCTTCTCAGCAGTGGTCGTTCCGAAATGCTAGTAGTTTGTAGCTTTGAGACATAATATATTATGATTAAATAATTAGTTATCGACGTGAAAAAGAGCCTTCTTTGAAGGCCAAGTTTCAATAAAAAAAAATTACTTTGACTTTGACTTTGACCTGACATGTAGACTGTTTCAGGTTGTTTAACATGACTGTTTCATGAGTTTCGGCATTTCTTTTCAGCAGTGGTCGTTCCGAAATGCTAGTAGTTTTTAGCTTAGAGACATAATATACTATGGTTATAGAATTAGTTTTTGACGTGAAAAAGAGCCTTCTTTAAAGGCCAAGTTTCAATAAAGAATTTTTGATTTTGATTTTGAGTGTTTATATTATAAAGTGAGTTTGGAACGCAGTAATCTTCAACCGATTTAAAAAAATATTTCACCAGTAGAAAGCTACATTATGCCTGGCCTGAGTGAAATAGGCTAAAATTTATGTAAGTAGGTATATACCTACCGTGCGAAGACGGGGCGGGGTGCTAGTATTATATAATAGTATATCAATATGCACGCTAGGTGATAAAACATTCACTATAGCTATTTTGGCGTTGATTTCACAAAAAAAAAATACTTGTAACCACCACTTGGGTAGCAAAAGAGAATAGTTTTTGACGTGAAAATATGCCTGAGATTTTAACGCGACATAACAAGATTTTCTATCAACAAAATTGAGTCTAATAACGAAAGTGAGTCTAATAACTCGTCATTCTTATATTCGTACTAGCTTTTTTGAGTGATTTTCTGAAATCGTATATCCTTCTCAGTACTTCAAACTATGTGTATGTGAAATTTCAGGAAGATTAGTTCAGTAGATAAAGCGTGAAAATAAATAAACAAACAAACTCTCTTTCGCATTTATAATATGAATTTACTGAAGTGAGACTAATAACTCGTCATTCTTCTAGTCATGTTTTCTAATTACGTGGAATGAAATACAACAAAGTTCTTTGCAATGTTTGTCATTGTCCTTTCCATTCCCGTTAGAGAGGAAGTCTACTCATAGTATGATAGATCCACCGATTTGAAATACGTAATAGAAACAATTAAAACTTAAGTTTTATCGTAGTCGGTTGTGTAAGCACTATAAAATTTATAGTTGCTATTTGCTATGAGATTGATTGTCTATTCAATATACGCAGTGGTGGATTATAGGCAGACAGCGCCCTGGGCAATCTCACTGGCGCCCCTCCTTGTTGAGATCTGTGGATAAACCATACGTAAAGTCCATACCACTACTAGTTTTTGCCCGCGGCTTCGCCCGCGTGAATTTCCCATAGGAACAGTGCTTTTTCCCAGGATGAAAGGTATCTTATGTCCTCAGTATTTTTAACTATGAGTTTGCGAAATTTCAGGATGATTGGTGCTGTAGATAAAGCGTGAAGAGGAAACAAACAAATAAACAAACTCATTTTCGCATTTATAATATTAGTTACAAAGTTACGATAGTTAGTTTAAGTACTGCATCACTAATAAGGTTGACCAAAGACTTTTTTTCACTCTCCGAAATCTGGTGATGTAGATCGCGCCCCTTTGTGACATTGCGCCCCTAAGCACATGCCTTATTGGTCTAGAAGATAATCCGCGACTGTACGTACGTCATATAGTAACAAATTTATTGATGTAGTCAGATATCTCGATGGTCAGGATTCAGGATAGATAATATTAATAGCTGTTAGTTTTTAGAACATTCTTTTGGTATAAATTGTATCGATTTCGTTGCCAACCATAGAGTAACAAGGACTCCACGGAAGTCCTTGTTGATCGAAGTTGTCAGTCGATTAAATCATTCAATTGTTTAGTTAACTAAAAATAGAAAACACTCCAAAACTGGTATATGTTTTTTTTTTTATTCAGTACAAGAAAAACAGAAGTTATCGAGTGGGATCGAATTTTACCTAATCCTATTACTAGTGTAATTGTAACGTGTGTGTCTTTTTGATATCAATAAACAAATGATCTATCTATCTACTCGGACCTCATGAGTAAGTATACAGTTTTGGCTCAGTGTGCAAATTGTCACAGACCACTACTTGCTTCCGGTGAACGAAAACGAGACGCGAGGAACCCTGCACTTTAGTTCATGATTTATCAGCTATAGTTCAAAAGGATGGCATTAAAACTTATAATCAGTAATAATAGATTTTTACGTGTATAGATAATTACAATAATTTATGCATAGAAACCAATAATTATACGTGATAAATATTGATTTATAAGAATTATTGCCGCAAAAACGATCTATGATCACGTTTATGTTAATTTGTCTTCGTCTGCAAATACCTGGGGCTTGATTCTGTGCGACAAGGATCTTTTTGCACGTGAGTGAGGGCGCCACCTACGTTTTAAAAAAGAAATTTTAGTATTTTAAACATTAGTTCCGTTTTCTACCACGTGTAAAAAGATCTGTGTCGCACTGTATGTTGCAATAATGCAACAAAGCGAATTTATAACGGTTATGTCATAATAGTGTTTCAGTTGTTTTTTAACAAAAGTATTTTTGTGATGACATTATGACACTAAAATAAGATGAAAAACTGCTTTTTAAAATTTTAATCACAGTCATGATTAATTGAAACAAAAAATATAGATATTCAGTTAAAATTGACAAGTAAAGGTGAAATGTTGATTGATTGAGGTTGAAACGTGAAATGTTTTATAAGCAGCCTCAACTTTTCAACACTAAAAGCTTGTATGTAAATAAAGATATATATTTTTTGTAATGAAATATATACTTACTAACTTACTTACTTACTATCCGGGCTCAGTGACCCAAAATGAGTCTTGGCCTCCAAGCTCCAACACAAGAGCACGCTAGCGTCCCCGGTCTCAAGCCAGCTCCCGCCAGAAAATACTAACAAAAAAAAATATACCTACGTATCTTTACATAATAGCATTCCCTATAGTCTTCAACTCATCCCAATAATAATGAGTATTTACTCACTAAACTTGAATGAGTTTCCAGTCAAATGTTATTTTGGTTTAGGCAACAATTATAAAGTTTGACCAATGGGGTTAGAGCCTGAATGACAGAGCAAATAAGTTCGGTTTCATGAATTGGGACTGATGTTCTCAATATGTTCAATAAAATTTTCATATTCTATCCTACTAATAGTATAAATGCGAAAGTTTGGATGTGAGTTTGTGAGGGTGTTTGGTATTCAATCACGCAAAATCTACTGGACAGATTTTGTTTATAGATAGAAAATTACCGGGAATAAAACATAGGGTACTTTTTATCTCGAAATTCTCATCGGAGCAAAGCCCCTGGGCGCGGCTAGTAATAAATAAATAAAAATATTTGCAAAATCTAAATTATTTATTGAATGCTCTACTAAATTATTCTCTTTCTCTCTCTCAGCCGAAAGACGTCCACTGCTGGACAAAGGCAATAAATACGGGAACAGTGCTTTTTCCCGGGATGAAAGGTACCCTATGTCCTTCTCCGTACTGCCAGGTGTGTGTATGTGTATGCGAAATTTCAGAAAGATTGGTTCAGTAGATAGAGCGTGAATAGGTAACAAACAAACAAACTCGAATTTCGCGATAGAAAGTACCCTATGTTATATTCCCGGTATTTTTCTACCTGTAAACGAAATTTCATCGAAATCTGTCCAGTAGATTTTGCGTGATTGAGTACCAAACACCCTCACAAACTATATTTCTTAAATTAGTCTATTATTAGTAACAAACTATAACTAGTCTGTCTGTACATAAATGTAGGACTGGTATTCACAGGGCCCAAAGAAGCCAGAATAAAGAAGAAGACAAGGGTTGCTCTCGCATTGGAAACTATGTACAATACCTACCTACATTCATTTTTCTAAATGTCCCAAACGTACACTGATAGACAATGAAGTCATAAATACATACATATTATCACGCCTTTTCCCGTGGGGGTAGGCAACTAGCGATTTCCACCTGCTACGATCCTTAAAGATTTCTTTCTCTACACTCATCACTCTCTTCATACATGCTCTCCGGTTATGGGTGCTCCTAATATATTTATGAAGTCATACCTATTGTAAAATACAAAAATTTGTGAATTTTAAGTGCAATAAACTTTAAATAAAAAATGAAAAGCAAATAAGTCAAAGTCAATTGTTTTTATTTAAATAGGCTTAAAAATAGCACTTTTAAATCTTCATATTCTTGTTTTTTAGTTGACGTCATGAAATTACTTAAAGCTAAGGTTACCACCACCTTCAAAGCGCAAGTGTAGAAGAGGCGGCGCAACAAACTCCACTGCTGCATTTTCTCCAAAGACGTCACTTCACAACATATGTCTTACATTAGTTTTACAAAACATAAAATAATTATCATGCCGGTTTCTGGTGATGGTAGACTCGGGATTTCCACTTGCTTATCCTTACCTTACAGTTCTCTCTAGTTTCCTTTACTGTCACCGTTAGATGTCTGCCTGCGCATCTGTGTTCCCGAGCACATACAGCCTG
This sequence comes from Ephestia elutella, assembly GCA_018467065.1. Lineage (NCBI taxonomy): Eukaryota > Metazoa > Arthropoda > Insecta > Lepidoptera > Pyralidae > Ephestia > Ephestia elutella. The sequence continues at coordinate 2,348,251 of CM031568.1, read as the reverse complement.
ACTCTCTTCAAAACAAAAGTCACTCGTTACATCGTAGACCTCATCTCTGTCCCTCAGGCAAGATTGTGGTCAAGAGCAAACCCATCTTTAATGAAAAAAAGGATGTAAATAGTTTTAGCCCTTTACTCGCTGTACCTATACTTTTATCGCAGTGTGGCCAAGTTAACTAGATGTAACACCCAAAAAACTGTCATTATTATCCAAAAAACCTATTGCAGTCCACAGATAGCAAGGGGCCTCTGCCATTTGACGTGGGACTGGTAGGAGCACGCTCTTTTTTGGAGTTGTTGTCTTAATAAAGGCCGTGCAGTGAGCAGAATTTTAATTATCATCTTTGTTTTTGATTACCTAATAATTAATTGCTTGGTCTATGGGGTCCTATAGTTTGTTATGGCTGACTAGTACTGCTCATTCATTGTGAGAATTGGTTTTTATGCTAAATTTTCAAATTAAAGAATAGAGGTGTTCTTATTCTTTGACGTAACAAAAATAGATAATCACCTCGGTCGTGGATAACTATGGACATAAAACATGTTACAAAAATAAATTTAATTTAAAAATACACCAAACCAGTTTTAAATCCACTGGCCAATTCTCAGAATTATCATAGAAAACATATTACGCGCACACAGATTATATAAGGCTACCTAGATACCGCATCTTCAGAAAATACTATAAAACCGATTGTGTACATCATAATATACGATTAAGGAAAGTTTTCCATTACGTAACTCACAAGTCATGTAGAATTTTGGTAAATTTAATAGATTACTGCACATTTTACCAGCTTTTATCTAATTTATCAATATGTTCGAGTCAAATCATACAAGCTAAATTAGAATTACTTACTAGGTACTTGAAATTTTACGTGGCCTGAGTTGAATTGAGTTCCGATGGCAATAAATTTTGTGATTAGCATGACCATATGCTGTACACAAGATCGACTTCCAAGCAGGAAATTCCTCAACAGTTAGTTGCACGCATTTCGAATTAAGGAAAAATATCCATTACTTTTCCCATGACGAGTCTTGAAAAAATTGTTCAATTTGTTAACTGCACAATCTACCTTACTCTAAATTTATAGAAATATGGAGCACGCTCAGTCACACTACATGATTATAGTAATTGGCATGATAATTCATAGATCATGTTCAGTCACACATGTTATTTGTAGTAATAGGCGTGAATTATCACGCTTGGGTCGCACGGCTATGGTATCTACCCTAAATTTTAATCTATATTCGGTCATGTTTATTTTAAATAGATGGTTTCTACCACGCTTCATTTATTTGTAGGGCTTATATCGACTCGGTTTTGGGTATCCAATAACATACTATATAAATAGTGATATAGGTACTAGGTAGGTATTATCTTTAGATTGAATGCATAGCTTGTAAGTTTTTGCATAAAGATTTTAAGACTCTTCGATATAAAATAAATGGAATTTATTAAAATCACTAATCATCTTTCTTATTGACACCTCATTTGTGTCAGATGGGAGGGATTAGTTTAGAAATAAAGAGGATCTTTGTACTGATACACTACTTTATAATTATCTAATGTTTGTTTTCGTGTGAATTTTTACATGATTTATAAATAGGTAAAAAAAAAATGGTAGTTACAACAGCCATCATTGTCCCAGTACTGGACAAAGGCCTCCCTCTTCTTCCTCCAAGACTCTCGATCTAAGGCTATATCGCGCTACCCTTTATCAAATTTGTTCAATTAGTCTTCGGATTTACTATATTACCTCTATGTACTAGCGTTCGCCCGCGACTTCGCCCGCGTTAATTTCCCACGAGAACAGTGCTTTTTCCCGGGATGAAAGGTACCCTATGTCTTTCTCCGTTCTTCTAACTATCATCCATCATCATCATCATCTCAAGGGACTCCTGGGCCGCTAGCCGGCCCAGACTACCCACTAAAACCCCCTGCGGATGCCATCGGCCGGATGCCATCGGTATTTACAGGGAGGCGCCTCGGATCTATCTAACACAAGGCGCCTCAGCGACTGGCCGGTCTCTGTTATCGGAGACCGGACTCACCATTCTCAGGGGCCTTCCGACACCTGGAAGACCACTGCCGCCGGGTGGGACATCTAGCCCCACACTCTACGGCGCTTGCACCCCCCACCGCCGTCTTCTAATCGGGTCCGCAAGGGGGTGGTCCTCGCGGTCCTTTTCTTCGGCCTCCCTCTGCAACATAACAGTCTCACAAAAGGAGGCCATTGCCTCCCAGGCTCCGTCGCTCTCGAGCATCGCATTGACGACACTGGGGAGCGACAGATCCACTCCGTTCAATGCAGCCGCCAGATCGTGGCGCTGCCTGCTCCAACTGGGAGGTGTAGGCCTCCTCAACCTTCTCCAATTTGCTCTATCCTGGGCAGTGTGTATCCAGTTCTTGCCCGCTATACTCTTGATGTCGTCTTCTAACTATATGTATGCAAAATTTCAGGAAGATTGGTTCAGTTGATAAAGCGTGAAGAGGTAACAAACAAATAAACAAACAAACTCACTTATCGACGATTATCAAGAAAATAGTATAGGTAATAAACCACATGCAGTTGTATAATTACTTTCTTTATTTATAACTTAAAACCGCTTTAGTCCAGAACATAGTCTAAACGAGCTAATAAAGAGACTTGGCTTCATTAGCCGACACTTGGTTTGTATAACGATTGCCATTTAGCTACATTTGTGCGGTTATGGCCTAGACTAGTGCTCTAGTGTCTTTCTATTTAGGTTATTGTTAATTAACCGAGCGAGCGAAGCGAGCGAAGCGTCTCAGTTTCCACTAGCCGAAAATTCTTTTGTCTGTCCGGATGTTATCGCTTAGAGGTCGCATTTCTGAACCGATTCTCCTGAAATTTTGTGAGCAGGTTCTGCAATTATATAGAATTTTTTAGTCGAGCCAGGTTTTTGAAATTTAAAAAAATGGCGAAAATATATTTAAAAAATCTTATATCTCAGCTATTTTAAAAAAAGAACAAAAATGTCATTTGAATTATTTGTTATTCTTATTAAGACGCAACTTTTTTGTCTGAACAACATAGTGAAATTCAATAAAACCGGTTTATGTCCATATATTTCAATTTCCATACGATAATGTTTCACAAAAAAATCAATAGATGGCGCAGCAAAGCTTTTAATATTCGTAGAACTCGCTATGGTATTTTTTTCATATGTTTACAAGAGTGAGTTGATATACCTATTATGTTTCTTTGTTGATTGTTGATTTCAAATTGAACTTTTATTGTTTGTTTGTTAGTAGTACATAATATCTCGATCAATGTTTATTATTAGGTAATTAATTTTGTTGCGCAAATTACAAATAATCTAAACCTAACCTACAATCCTATGCATTCCGAGGCAACAAAGGGAGGTTTCAGTAAGCGTTGCAGGTTGCAGGAATATCGATAGTTTGACTATCGATAATTGACCTTGAAAAATAGTCATACAATCGATATCAATAGTATCGATATCGATTTGCAATACTATTGATGATAACCAAAACTGGACGTTGTTATGCAAACCAGATCCAACCCACACCTTGGCCAAAATTGAGTTCTGTACACAAAATTATTCAAAAATAGGCCTTACGTTTATGGAAAAAAAGACCAGTGTCTCCAGTGTTTCATTTGTCTAAAAAATTTATTTTTTCAAAGATACCATCTTAAAACAACATATTTGGAACGTAAGAAAAGATCCAAGCAGCGTGATTTTCAGGAAATAAAACATAAAACTAAATCCATGTCACTTGGTTCTATATACAATTATGGAATTGTTATTTTATGAGGATCATGCCGATTGGATCTTATTTGCATAATAAATATATTCACAATTGCATATTTTGAAATAGATCCATTTCACATGGTTCTTTGTTTCGTTTTGAATGAATACAGTTCTTACGAAACATGCGGTTTGGATCTCGTCTATGTAACGTTTTACGTAGTTATGCAAACCAGATCCAACACAAAAATATAGAATGTTGGGAAATTGATGTTTTACTTTGGGACTTAATATTTAAATATAAGGAAAGTTTATTAAATACGCTAATAAGTAATATCATAGATAATACTTAAAAGTACACAGTCAAAATTCTATTACAGCGACTGAACAGTAAAATGTCTGACTTTTCATGGAAAACATTGAATGGATCCTGTTTGCATTAAGTGAGTTTGCAGTTTTTTCTTAATTGCCTATATACCATGTACTGTGAAACAATTGATTTCGTTTTATACATTGATGCAATGCTTTGATATTAAGACAATATAATGAAGAGGCATCGGCGAATTACAAATGGCTTTATTTTTAATCATAAATTTAACCAAAGTTTCAAAATGCTTTGTTAAAAGAATAATATTAAAGAATAATATCTGAAAGCTTTTGCAGTTATTCTCGGAGAATGTCTAAAAAGCTTTCAGATATTATTCTTCGGGTTCATCTAATTCAAACTCGAAGTCCGGCGCTCCCGAAAAACCGTCGACATCATCAACAATCCTGTCATCTCTAGTCAAATTCTTATAGAAATTGTTTACATCGTTTGGAATAACATGTAAAATACTTCTTATGTCTTCCAGTTTTACACTGGGTATTGGCTTTCCATTAGGCCAAAGTGAATCCATTCGGTTCTTGGACATAATTGGTTGTCTACCACGGGTATTCTTTCTGTATGTTGAGCTCCTTGAAATCTGCTTCTAAATTTGTTCTCATATAAATTCCTTTTTAAGAACTAGTTCCTTAATTTTAAGCCATGAAATTTTCGATTTATCGACTGATATTTTCTTATTTGTAATAATGTTTTCTAATTTGTAACATGAAAGAAAATCATCTTTAGTCATTTTTGTTACATGCATGGGTTTATTCTTCTTGCAATTTTTTATTATTTCTATGTAATCTTGTAGTGTATAAAGTCTCTGCTGTAATTTTAAAGTATATTCTATCTTCCCAAAGTCAGTGTCATTAGGCTAAAAGCTATGCCCTGATTCTAAAAATCTAATACTTATCTGTTGCAAAGTCAGATAATCTCATAACATGGCTTTAAGCATTAGGGTTAGCTTTATATTACCATTCTGCCTACCAGCCAAATCACTACAAAGTATTAGGTGTCTAACATCAGGCTTAAGCTTCTCAGTAAGATCTCAGAATCAGGGCATAGCTTTTTGCCTAATGACACTGACTTTGGGAAGATAGAATGTGCTGTAAAATTACAGAAGATACTTTATACACTACAAGATTACATAGAAATAATGAAAAATTGCAAGAAGAATAAACCCATGCATGTGACAAGAATGACTAAAGAAGATTTTCTTTCTTGTTCAAAATTAGAAAACATTATTACAAATAGGAAAATAGCAGTCGATAAATCTAATGAAAAGCCCATACCCAGTGTAAAACTGAAAGACATAAGAAGTATTTTACATATTATTCAAACGATGTACAGATGTACACAATGTTTATAAGAATTTTACTGGAGATGACGGGATTGTTGATGATGTCGACGGTTTTTCGGGAGCGCCGGACCGCAGTCCGGAACCTTCAGGTTCATCTAATTAAATCTTGAATGATTGAATTAGATGAACCAGAAGAATAATATCTGAAAGCTTTTGAGACATTCTTCAAGAATGTCTACAAAAGCTTTCAGATATTATTCTTTTAACAAAGCATTTTTAAACATTTGTTAAATTTTTTGATTAAAAATAAAGCCATTTGTAATTCGCCGATGCCTCTTTATTATATTGTCTTAATATCAAAGCATTGCATCAATGTATAAAACAAAATCAATTGTTTCACAGTACATGGTATATAGGCAATTAAGAAAAAACTGCAAACTAACTTACTGCAAACAGGATCCATTCAATGTTTTTCATGAAAATTCAGACATTTTACTGTTCAATCGCTGTAATAGAATTTTGACCGTGTACTTTTAAGTATTATCTATGATATTTCTTATTAGCTTATTTAATAAACCTTCCTTATATTTAAATATTAGGTCCCAAAGTAAAATGTCAATTTCCCAACATTCTATATTTTGGTGTTGGATCTGGTTTGCATAACTACGTCCTAACTATCGATAGTATTGATTTTCAATTATATTGTTAGTATCTATACTATTGATGTTTTCTAATCAATACTATCGATACTATTGAATTACAATACTATTGATTTTTTACAAGATATCGATAGTGTAATAGTATCATTTGTTGAAATATAAATGTCAAGGTCACAATACTATTGACAATACTATCGATAGTCAACACTATTGCTGCAACACTAGCTTATGGGTAAAGTATGGGTCTTTTTAGGGTTCCGTACCGGAACCCTTATAAGATCACTTTGTTGTCCGTCTGTCTGTCAAACTTTTTTTCTCAGAACGCTTAAAAGTATCAAGTTGAAATAAATATCCAATACCTACTCGGATCTAAGGTCTCTTTCAGCAAAAAAATAATTAAAATTATACGTCAACGCGATCAAGAGATATTACCGTAAATGTTGCGAATTTTCGCATATTTTGCGATTTTAGGCAGCAATCAAAACCATGGGCATGGGGTACTTCCAGTTGACCTAAAATGATGAAATTTGGCAAAAACCAAGGTCTAACAGTACTTATACAGGAATAAATCTGAAAATTCAAAATATGTTGTTGGAAGTCTAAAAAAAGTTAAAGTAAAGTTTTTGTTAAGTTCAAAAGCTTATTTTTGCGCTGAATTCAGTATTCGAGTCTTAGGGATCGATTGCAAAGTTATGTTTGTTTTTGAATTTAGTAGTTTTTTTAGTGAGAGCTATAATGTGAGATGCTTTGAGTGTACGGAACCCTCAGTGCGCGAGTTTGACTCTCACTTGGCCGGTTTTTTTGGCTTTTAATAGCACCCAAGATGCAGTTAGTACTAAAGTACTCTTATTAAATACAGAATTATTTAATATTCTCACTTAATAATTTGAAATGATGAAAAAATTCCATGCGAGCAGGACATTGTATAGGTACAATATCATCATCATATTTTTATCAAATCTAATTTTTATATTAAATAAAAAGATGGATATTTTTACTTTCTTTCCAGCATTGGTAGCTTGGTTTCAAAACTCTTAAATGGCTTTGCTAAGCTAGGAAAACGATAAAATATCGGTTATGACTCGCGAGGTCTACTGTTCTCGCAGAACCACTAGTCTATTTATTATAAGTCTAGCCAATTTCAGAAAAGTAAGGCTAATGGGTTAAGCAGTCTTAAATAGATTGGGCCACAACAATAATTTCTACTTTTTGAATAACATTTTTATGTACATAGGTACTTTATAAGCAATTTAAATGTCCCCACTGATGGGGCAGTGTATTTACAGCTGTATTTTTAGTCGTAAAAACCCACGTACTTGTACTACGAAAAAATCAAACATGTAAAAAAATCATCATAAACTTCAAAATCATCATAAACATTTCGTCCGCGGCATCGGCCGGTGCTTTTCTCGGGATTAAAGGTATCTTATGTCCTTTCAGTACTTCTTACTATGTGTATGCGAAATTTCAGGAAGATTTCAGTAGATAAAGCGTTAATAGGTAACAAACAAACTCACTTTCGCATTTATAATATTAGTTATTATAAAGTTAGTTATCCATCTAAACTCCATTATTTTTAAATTGTTCTATTATGTAAACAATCTTCACAATATTTTTTATTGAATTTTTTAAGAATAAATTATATATATTTTGAAAATAAATCAAATATTAGTTCAAACGTAAACATTCTAAAGTAAAACATTTATTAACCACGAAAGCTATTTCCTAAAAAGTCTATTTTAATTTATATTGTTGTAAAATCATAAAAAGACATGGTAAGATTGACATAATAGGACAATTATGGATAAATGGACTTTACCTACTTATCTTTTTGACCGACATCAACTATAGACTGTATAATGTAATATACATGAAAAATACACAAAATCATGCGGTTATTTTACGATTTCAGCTAAAAATATACATAACAATTTCCATTACCATAACATCACTTGACAAATCAGTGGCAGTCTGGAAACCACAGTGGTAATTATATATGTACACCTCTTGATCTAGGTTTTCCAATATTAAAATGGATTTTCCATTTATATCTCAGACGATTTTCGTTTTTATTACGATGGAAATATGGATCAATTCTGGTTGGAGGATTCATGTCAATAATTAAGTCATGTAGTTAATATTTATTTTAAATATTATTACTAGATTTGCTTATGAACTCAATATAGAAAAGAGTTGATAATTTTTAAACGGCTAACATTTATTTTTAGAGACGACCATGATCCTTTTATTAGTAACGGATAGGATTTTTTTGGGTACGGTATTAACTGGCCCAAAAAAAAAAACTCGCCCGCGGACCAGTTAATAACTTTTTAAACTTCTAGGTATTATCTGGCCCGAAAGTCTATATGAATTTTGGGGCCAGATAATACCTAGAATTTTAAAAAGTTTTTTTTATATTTATTACAACACATAATTATAATGCTTTAAACTTAATTAAGGTGAAATGGTACACCCTTTATATTATCTTCTAGCTTGTGCCCGTAAACTTCGTTCGCGTGATATTTACTAATGTTTATATCTCTGGTTCTAATTGACGTATCAAGATGAAACCTACGCCAGATTTTAAATTAGACCTACAATATAACAGTGAAAACCGCATTAAATTTGGTTTAGTAGTTTTTGCGTGATGCGCGTACAAACATACAGACAGAAAAACAAAAAAAAATGGTTTTGGCTTCTATTGGCCCTATAAAGTAGCCCCCATAGTTTTTAGGGTTCCGAAGTAAACAAGGAACCCTTATAGTTTCGTCATGTCTGTCCGTCCGTCCGTCTGTCTGCGGCTAATCTCAGAGACTACTAGTACTAGAAAACTGTAATTTGGTAGAGATATACATATTTATTGCGCGGAGCGAACTGTAGAATAAAATTAGGAAAAATATTTTTTTTTAGGGGGCCTCCCCTACACCTAAAGTGGGGATGATTTTTTTTTCTCTCGATTATACCATCATGTGGGATATCATTTGATAGGTCTTTTAAAAATATTATGAGTGTCTAAAGAACATTTTTTGATTTAGGGATCCGTGTGCGAAATATTGAACTTTAAAGTGATAAATTTTGTTAGAGTCAAGTGTCCCCCCCCTCGAACAGGAAAATGGTGGAGGGTGGATACATGAAACAAATTATAATATAATAACTAGCAAATATAATGAATTTAAAAGGAAAATTATCACGGCTATGTAGACTTTACACGTTAATGAGTAATAGACGATAAACTTACAAAATTGATTTTAGTATGAAAAATATTCGTAGGAAAAATTTTCATTCTATATGATGGTATATACTTAGGTTATTTTCATTAGTTATATAAAAGTGGAAGTAAATATAAGTTCATGTGTCCGCATTTCTACAGAATAGGTACCTTCGGAACCCTACATTGTTCGTGGCCCGACACGCACTTGACCAATTATTTTTCTTAATAATCTTCTATGTACAGACACAGACCAGTAACAGTTTTATTATATGTATTGATGATGATATTGATTGATGATTACATGTTTACTTACAAGTAAACATAACAATACAACTATTATTTGGTTGTGATAATCATTACACTGACTGAACTACTACACTAATGAGATTCATGTTGCATTGATTGATTTATTTAATTAGTGTTATTAACAATAAAGCAGGGATAATAATAGAGATGCGTATCTGAATACAATTATATTATAATTGAGCTCCATTTCTGGATTTGTGCCAAATGATGACCATACCACAGAGATCTATTCTGATCTACAAGCCAATATTTAGCCCTTATAGGCCACACCGCGAAACCCGATATTTAACCGCTTTGCGTTAGTACATAATATCTCGATGACCGCTTTTGATTTTAAATTCAATTCAATTCTCTCTCATATTTCTTAATAATATATTTTTTGAGAGAGCACGTAAATTTTCCAATATTTTAATTGACGTGATTGTGTATTTATAATTTAACTGGTAATTTGCTCTGAGTTGCAATCATAACAGATTAATTATTAATGAAGTCATGTATTTCATTAATGTAATGTTATTTATTTCATTGATTATTCTGTTAATTGGTGAGAAAAATATAAATGTGGTCAAAGTCTATTGTTTTTATTTAAATAAGCTTAAAATTGCACTTTCAAATCGTTATATTCTTGGTTTTTAGTTAGTCGACGTCATAAATTACCACCGCCTCCAAAGCGCAAGTGGAGAAGAGGCGGCGCAACACACTCCAATGCTGCATTTTCTCCAAAGACGTCACTTTACAACATATGTCTTACAATTAAATGACTATTGGTCAGATTTTTTAACAATAGCAGGTTATTTTTTATTTCTAATTATCCTGCCATAAACCATTTTTTATCTTATTTAACCACGCAAACCAAAGCAAGGTATTTCATATTAAATTTTCCAAAATCCACTTTCATTAAATTGTGTAGCAAATGTCGCGATTAGGTTAAATTTACACCGGCTTATCTTAAAGCATTAATTAGGCAAAATGTACTGTTATTTTCAGATTATAAGATAACAGTTAAATGAAGTGTTATTATTAGTATATTTCGGGAAAAAGTTATTTTCGTTTAACACTTTGCAGGACAATCAACGAGACACAAAAAATGTTTAATGTTTTATTTTTACAACTGCTAGATGGCGGGATGACTTAGATTCCCACTATGTAGAATGGATATTAATAGCTCAAAAACCAAGGGTTCTAGTAGAAAATATGAGAACTGACGTACCATCTCAATCATCTCTCACGCCGCAAAAATACTCCTACGGGTAATCATTAACATACATACATAGAATCACGTCTTTATCCCTTACGGGGTAGACAGAGCCAAGAGTCTTGAGACTCGAAGGCCACGCTTAGCTGAAGAGTGATCATTAAGAGATTAGAATACCATATAAGTGAGCAGATAGCTAAAGAACAGTTTGGGATTGTCAAGAATAAACGAACTCTGGAACAAATACTGAACATTTGACGACTCATAGAGAAAAGTAGAGAGTTCAACCAAAGTTCCAACGGCTCTGTGTCCCGGGGCGTCGAAGTCAGGGAAGAGCACCGACCAGATGGTCGGACATGATAAAATCTACCACACACATGAAACTCCATCTGGCCCTAAACAGGCACAGGACCGCTTTGACTGGAAGGCCTTAGCCACGAGAGCTGTAGCTACTGGTGGTCACGACCCTTAGTTATGAGGATACGATTAAGAAGAAGAAACTCAAAATAGGGGCTAATGGAGGAAGGAGAGGAAGGCGTGTGCCCAGCAGTGGTGCGCGGTGCGCTGTTGATCGTGCTAGACGTGTATTGCTTACTCTTACGCTTAAAAAAATATTAAAAGTGTATTTTCTGCTCAATGTGCATAATAATTTATATCAAAATATAGTTAAAGTGATAAGCAATCTATCTGTGTTAAATCCAGAGTATAAAGTGTTTTATTTTAACTGCAAAGCTGATATTAAAAACTGCATAGTGACGGTGGTATATAAGTGGCAGTGTTCGGATGACCTTCAAAAGCAATTAGTCATTGACTCCGCCTTGTATATACGCAGGACAGCCAAGCTACACTTTGAATTTCGCCACTCGAGTCATAAGCGCCGTGGAACATTTCGCTAGACATTGGTCTGTGGATCGTGAGGAACTGAGTTCGAGCCCCGCTTGCTCCATACAACTTATATTTTTTCTCGCATTTTAATTGCCGCTCAAATTTTACTTTTGGTCCTCGGTTCAATTCCAGCTGCTGACATATTTTTTATTTTCTCACATTTCATTTGTTCCTGGTTTTTATTTTGCCAATTCCTTGCTGGTATTATCACAATGGAGAAAAAAAACGAAGTTTGTTCTGGATGTTTTAATCCAATAGAAGATCGTCAAAATTTATGCTGTTGTTTGTGTGGACATAAGTACGACCTTATTTGTGCAAACGTCTCAACACAGAGATTTTACAATACTATGACTAAGGAGCATAAGGCAAACTGGAAGTGTCCCTCCTGTATGGGCAAGCAGCCTCGTACGGATAACACCAATACCCCTGTCAGAAGTGCTGCGGAGGGGGTAACCTGTAAACGTGGAGCAGCTGCCATGAGTCCGGAAGAAACACACAGCGAGTCCTGTTTTGATACGTCTGCTCTTAACGAAACCACAGAAATGTCGGACATGCAAAAATATGCTATAGAGATGCGTCAATTCAGAGAAGACTTTAGGGCGGAGATGGCTGCTAGTCGACTTCAGAGAGAGAGATCAGATGAGACTCTTGCACGCCTCTGCACGAGGTTGGATGCCTATGAGGGCCGTATTGAACAACTTTCAGTCCGTGTTGAGTTGATGGAAAAGAAGGTAGCGGAACATTGCAGCGCGGAATGTGGTGACAGGGAAAGAAAGCTCCTATCCTCTGTTGAGCAGTTGAAGGCGGAATTGAATGAACGTGACCAGGAAATGTTACTTAACGATATTGAGATCTCTTGTATAGATGAGCAAGGCGGTGAAAATTTATCACACATAGCAATTACTCTGGGCGAAAAATTAGGTGTTAAACTCGCCGAGGAGGATTTGGTATGTGCCGTCCGAGTGGGCCCAAGACCTCGGGAAACGCCGGATAGGGAGGAGTTACGCGCCCGCGTCCAATTGTGGTGCGGCTGACGCGACGTGCCCTGCGGGACCAGATTATAAAAGCTGCGCGTGTGCGTCAGGGCGCTACAACCGAAGGTACTGGCCTTCCTGGCGCTCCTCGTCGGTTCTATATAAATGAGAGGCTGACCAGAGTAAACCGACAACTGTTTCGGCGGACGCGTGAAGTCGTATCACAGCAAAACTGGCGATATGTTTGGACCAGAGACGGCAGAATTTACGTGCGTCAACATCAGAGTACTAACGCCCCGCGGCATCGTATATCATCAGAGCAGGACCTCGTGCGAATTTTTGGGTCCAGTGCGGTTGGTACCCCAGGGATCAATAACATCACAATTTTGTTTCGTAAATGTCATTAGGTTTACACCCCATAGAGTTTGTTTATTACTAAACTACACTTATAGTGCTTTTGCTTTCAAATTGTCTTTCAGATATTTTGTATTATATTGTCAATGTAATTTTCTTTTTAATGTCTGGCTCTGTCATCTGTATTATCCGATTGTTTGTGTATTAAAATACTTCGAACTATTAATGAATTTATGCAAAAGTAACTGTGGTTTCTGTACAGAGAATTTCTCTTCGAAAGTCTATACTAAAAAATATCTTCTAACTTTTTATTATGTTGGGCCCTATTTTATATTTAATGCCTTATTGTATAAATGTATTTATAATTGGTGTGCAGCAGCAATGCAATTTTACATAATATTGTTCTCATATCCAAATACAAAGATGTTTCATAATTTTAATAACCTGCTAACGTACAAAGTACTACACATATTTAAACTTCTCATTTCAAACGCAGTATATAATTTACATAATCAATTAAGTGATAAACAATAAGTATTTAAAATTGGCTCTATATAACGCAGGTTCTCTGAATACTAAACAAGATGATTTTCTTCTTGCTGTTGATAAATTTAAACCAGACATAATTGCAATCAATGAGACATGGTTACGTGATGGACTGGAGGCCTGTGCGCCGGCGGCACCTGGGTATCGGTTGCATCATGCTTCCCGTCCGGTGCATATGAAAGACGGTCGAGGAGGTGGAGTAGCATTTTATATAAAACGTGATATCCGTGTCCGTGTTCTCAAACATCCCATAGCCGATATTGAGCAACTATGGTTGTCAACTCGTATAAATGGTTCTAATCTTTTGATAGGTACAGGTTACAGACCACAATGGGTCAATGTAGATACCTTCTTGGACGCCATGACAGAATCAGTTATGTACTTTTCAAATTTCGATCACGTTGTACTTCTAAGTGACTTCAATGTTGATATGCTCGACTCTACTAATACGGACAGACCTAAGATTATAGAATTTCTGCGATATTTGGATCTTAACCAAATTGTTACTGAGCCGACTCATCTTTCGCGCTTGCCTGATAAGTCTTATAAGGAAACCCTTATTGACCTTGTATGTACAAATGCACGATATCGTAATGTAACTGTTACAAATATTACACATTCTCTTGGTCACTATATGATATGTGCTGAGCTGTTTTTGGTAAAATCTAAAGTTCCCCCTCGTTATATTACATATAGGTCTTTAAAACGTATTGATTTGGATGCTTTCAACAGTGACTTAAATAAAATTGACTGGGATTCTGTCTCTGAGCAATCTACTGTTGATTCGATGGTTTCAACATTTAATTCTCTCGTATTGTCTCTCTTTGACAAACATGCCCCACTGAAATCTAGGAAAATTGCAGTTAATCATTCATTGCCGTGGGTTACTGATACTTGCAGGGTAATTTTAGAAATGCGCGACAAGGCTCTTAAAAAGTTCAAAGAGACTCGATCTGAAGATAACAAAAAATATTATGTTGAATTAAAAAAATTTGCCCAAAGTAGTATTGCAAACGAGAAACGCGCCTATATTAATCACCTGATTAATTCTCAGGTAAATAATAATAAAACATTTTGGCAGAATCTTCAAAGGAAAATTCTAATAGATCCTTCTAAAAATCAAACATTGCCCAGTTCTTTTGATAACCCAGATACTATAAATAACCACTTTTTGACTGTGCCCTTCGAAGATGTCCCTGATAGTCAATTCTCTTTTTATAATAGTCAACATTTTTGCGACAAGACTTTCCACTTAGAAGCAGTATCCGAAAAGCATGTGGCTGATCTTATTATATCCATTAAATCAAATGCAATTGGTTTTGATAACATAAGTAGAGATATGATATTGCTCACCCTCCCAAACTCTTTACCTGCTTTAACCAAAATTATAAATAGGTCACTTCTCACCGGAAATGTACCCAATCAGTGGAAGGTTGCGGTTTTTACCCCGATCCCTAAAACTTCTAATCCCAACAATCTTAGTGACCTTAGACCTATTAGTATACTACCATATCTTTCGAAAATTTTGGAGAAAGCAGTGCACATACAATTGGAGAGTCATGTTATTTCTAATGATATATTACCTTCAGTACAATCTGGTTTCCGCAAGAATCATGGAACTGCAACAGCTCTTTTGGATGTGACTGATGAAATACTTGTTGCTCAGGACAAAGGTCAGGGTACAATATTGACACTTCTGGATTTCTCTCGTGCATTTGATAGCCTCAATATTAATCTTCTTATTTGTAAATTATCCTATTATGGTGTAGATTCGAGGGCTATTGCATGGTTTCAATCATATTTGTCTAATCGATATCAATCGGTGAAGCTATTAAAAGATAATGGGATGACCTTAATGTCTCAGTCTCAACCGGTAAAACATGGAGTTCCCCAAGGATCTATCCTCGGGCCGCTTCTTTTTATAATTTATAGCGCTGACGTTGCGAAAGTTATAAAACACTGCAAGTTCCATATTTATGCTGATGATCTCCAATTATATATATCAGAATCACCTAATAATATATCAGATGCAATAGAGAAGATGAATGAAGATTTGAATGAAATTGCTAAATGGTCATGTAATAATTCCCTGATTCTCAACCCAAACAAATCTAAATTCATAACTCTAGGTTCCAGATTTCAGCTAATGGGCTTTCAGGCCCAACCACTAAATGTTATGATAGGAAATAAAGCAATAGAAAGAGCCGATGAAGTTAGAAATCTCGGGCTAGTTATGGATCCGCAGTTACGCTTTGAAAGTCATGTCTCAAATTTAATACGAAATTGTTTTTATAGGCTTAAAATTATATATAAGATCCGAAATTTTATAACGGAAAATGTTCGCATTCGGCTTTGTGAGACATTGATACTTTCGAAGCTTAACTATGGTGACACTGTGTATGGACCTCGCCTGTTATCTAGAACTCAGCGTCTAATACAACGTGTTCAAAATGCATGTGCTCGATACTGCTTTAACGTTCCACCTCGAAGTCACATCTCCCCATTTTTGAATAAAGCCTCCATGCTCAACATGGACTCACGAAGGCAGCTTCACTTGGCCAGCTTGATGTTTGGCGTGATGAATTTAAAGAAACCCGAGTATTTGTACTCTAAGCTTAGTTTTTTCAATCGCCACCGTAGGTTTCCTAGACCTACCCAGCCTCTGTTGTCGATTCAGGCACACAGAACGGTAGCCTTCAGGGGAAGTTTCCGCTATCAGGCAACAAAATGCTGGAACAACATTCCACCGCCAATAAGACAGCTAAGTTCCATCCACACGTTTAAAAAACATTTTAAAACACTTCTGTTGGAAAAACAAAAAATTGGTGTTCCAAAACGTTACCTGTAGTGGATTTTCCCTTCATAAGTGAGTGGTTGCTAAATCTTATTCGCTGGATTTTTACTTCTTTTACCCCTTATTTTTATTCGTTTTATAATTATTAGATACTTGTCAAAAATACATACATTTATACAAAAAGCAAATGCACAATATCTTTTTTATATATTAACTTTAGCGCTCGCACCTACATTGACGGCAATAACTGAAAATCAGTGTTTCTGTACTAACGTGCAGGAAGACCACTGAGTTATGGCCATTTTGCTTTGCTGCAGCACACTAATTATTATATAATTTGTAATTAGTTTAAGCCTATGTTTTTAAAATGTTTTTGTGTCTGTGGCAATTCAAATAAACGTATTCTATTCTATTCTATTCAGTGGGATCTAAGCGGCTGATTAATAATAAAAATAACTGATAGAACCTCACATTTGATCACAAAAATCACATTTGCATTTATAATATTAATTAGGATTAGGATCATTATGTTTAAAATGACTATAAAGTGTAATCCTAACTAATATTATAAATGCAAAAGTGAGTTTGTTTATTACCTCTTCACGCTTTATCTACTGAACCAATCTTCCTGAAATTTTGCATACATATAGAAGTACGGCTACCTTTCATCCGGAGAAAAAGGCACTGTTTCCGTGGAAAATTCACGCGGGCGAAGCCGCGGGCAAAAGCTAGTAACAAATAAACTGATTGTGGTGAGCCCATTACGATGAATACGAGCTTTATAGATCCATAGCAGACCTCAAATTTTTAAAGGATCAGTCCACCAATTTGAACGTCCTTGGTTCGATTCCCGATCACCAAGATGGAAAAGATCTCTTTCTGATTGGTCTGGGCCTTGGGTATTTAGATTTAGGCTGCTCGTTTGTGGAATGCATTGCCAGCTGATATCCGCAAGGCCCAAACTTTGTCATACTTCAGAGAGTAGGTAAAGTCTCACTATATGAGTCTCTAATTTTAATTTTATTTATTACTGCGCATATTGTCCTGATTGTGTCCTGAGTGTGTATATTTATTTTATCAATGTTTATTTTATTGTTAATTTTTTTTTCCTTTATTTTTAACAGTGTTTACTGCACCCTACATTATTTTCATGTATATTTCCTTCCACCCAAAGGTTGGCTGGAAGAAATTGCATTTGCGATCGTTTTTGTATTTATTTTTGTCTCTACTTTGTATGTTCTTTCTGTAAATGGTGCAATAAAGTGTTGATCTATCTATCTATCTATCTATCTAAAAATAATATATTCATGCATTTATTTGCCAGTAAACTTCATAACATAGGTAAACACGGAACTAATTCGCTAAATACAAAATCCAGCTCTTACTAAAGTCAAACTTGTTACTTGTCTTATTAATTTGTCAACAAACTTCGATATAGCGTTACACGGACGGACAGGGATAAAGTTATCAAAGTAAGTTAACTAAACTAATATGTTTTTAACTAATGTCAAGCGCATTGCACGTTTATTAAAGCGAGTTCATTTAACTTGCTATCTTTCTTTTTTCATGTACGTTGAAGAACTAACTCTGGTGTAGATTTGATATTAGCAACATTTGAAATTTATACAGGAACTGAAACTAAGGCCCGTATTAATAAATGACACTCAAGGCTTAGCTCGATGTTGAAAGCGCACTTGAGTCGCGGTGCTAATTTATAAATCTTACTTGAGTTCTCGCTTGAGTTCCGCGTATCAGCCGAGTGCAGACGTATTAATAAACAAATATCAGCACTCAAGATGCTACTCAAGAGCGTATTTGCTGATGACAGTACAACCATGACTTGAGAGTGACTTGTGACAGTAGTTAGACCAGACTCAGTAAAAAATAATAGACCCGGCTTAACAATCTATATCCAAACAGTAGTTATGCGGCCGGTTTCCATGTTTTGTCACTATTTTTAGTACTTTGTGCCAAATCCTTTGTCGGCGCCGGGTTTAGGTATGCACGGCACAAAGTACTTTTCAAAACATGGAAACCGCCCGCATTAATACTGTTTGGATAAAGATTGTTAAGCCGGGTCTATTATTTTTTACTAAGTTTATGGTTTGTCACCATACGCCATGTCAAAATTCAGCTTTTCAGTTTGAAGTTGTGTGTTCTGAGATCTCAAGTAATACGCCGTTGATATAGGTTTATTAATTAGCGACGATCTTAGTGCGTGAACATAACTTGAGTGCGAATCGGCTGAGTTCGCACTTGACAGCTGTCTTGAGCTTGGTTTATAAATACCGGCCTAAGTATTTACGATATTTTCCTTCGTCAGAAGTCGATTCGTTCATCAGAACTATTGTACATAAGTCACTAAGGTGTGACCATTTTGTATTTCTGAAATACACACTTATTTTTTCGTTATTTTCTCGTTATTTTGTACTATTTTTTTTTATTTATATTTGTGTATGAAACTCTATATGTGTTTTGTAGTTGCAAATAAAGATTGTATATCTATCTAATTCCTGGGGTCCATTTTATCCAAAAAAAAAAAATCACAAGTTAGTGGGGACACGAATTTTTAGGTAACAAAAAACAACTTTGTTTGTTCAATAATTGGGGTTCGCAGGAAAAGTTTAAAAGGAGTCTCCGAGAAAAAAAGTTTGAAAACCTCTGATCTACAGACTTAGTACCTAACCGAATGAGTTACCTATTACAAAATGTTTTATACGGAACCTTATTTGTGCATTGTTTGACGCAATATAGCGACTGTTAGTTGAGTAAACTGTTGAATATTATGAACTGGCGGATATAGACAATATAGATGGTACAAACGGCGGAAGTTTTCATACAATGACTCACAATATTATATGTTTGTCTGATACAGTTTATGGTTAGAACGTAGAAATGAGCATAACAAAACGAACAGTGAAATTTTGTTTAGTTTCCGTGACTTTTATTTAATTATGATTACCGTTTTTGCCAGACACTGAAGTGAATTAATGTAGATTCTAAAAATCGACGTTGTACCAGGATTTCAGAGTTATTTTTTTTTCGAAATTAAAAAGTAAAAAAATCTAAATAAGTTGATTTTTTATTTTGTAAATAAACTTGAAATGGAGTGTTAGTTTATTTTTAATGATAATCATTTATTTATTTATATTTAAAACACAGAAAACATTTGGAGAAAGATAAAAAGATTTCAGATGGGAATCAAATCAATGGGAAAAAACTATGGGGTAGGTATTTCCCGTTGACCTTGAATTCTGAAATTTGGTAAGAAGCAAGGTCTAGTACTTGTCGGTACAGGAATAAATCTGCAAAATGTATAAATATCTACGAAACCCTTAGTGCGCGAGTAGGACTCGCACTTGACCGGTTTTATTTTATTTCTGCAAATAGTAAATCAGTTATTAGTTCCACAAGAAAATCAAAAAAGTAAGGTTTTAAAAATGTTTCTAAAAGTCTATTTTCATTTCAATCCCTGAAAGCCCCTTCTAAAAATTGATATGAAAAATAATAGTTAAAAAACCAATGGAAGGGTATTATGCCACCATTGGGACAAAACACTCTTTCATGGAGTAATTTTTCCTTGGTTAAGTCATTGAGTTTAACATGTTATTTCTATAACTTATATTGAACTAACTGCGCCCCGGGGCTTCGCTCCGGTAGGAATTTCGGGATAAAAAGTACCCTATGTGCTATTTCCGGCATTTTTCTACCCGTATACAAAATTTCATCGAAATCCGTCCAGTAGATTTTGCGTGATTGAGTAACAAACATCCTCACAAACTCACATCCAAACTTTCGCATTTATAATATTAGTAGGATTCCAGTGAATATCTCTCTAAAGCCATTAGTCGGGTTAAAGACACAGTTAGGGTATGATGATCTAACTCAAAGAAATAAGTAAGTAATTAAACTTTATTGAATGGCCTCAAAGGGTCAATCTGTGGAACCCAACTCCATTGGTAATATTTAATCTAATATAATTTCTTCTGTGGAAGCAAGATAAGACTGAAACGGAATCAAAAGAAAATTAACATATTAATTAATGTAGCTTTAATAAAATAATAATATGGATAAGTCATATAGATTAAAGCTAGCTTCAAATTATGTTTCTTTTTATTAGGTACCTATAGGATGCTAGCTCAACCACTAAAGGAGCGAGAAAATGAAAGGAAATTCCAATCAACAATAGCACTTAAATCTATAGGTACTAATAACGCAGAATAGTTCGATTGTTTGTTTTTTGACGGCACGAATCTCTGGAACTAGGTACTGAAATATTATTTCTATGAATAATACCTACCCACGTTAATAGGAAAACTAAAAACTATAAAGAGTCCCAAACTTCCCACGGGAACAAAGCCACGAGGCGCAGCTATTGCTTATAGGGAGATTGTTAAGCGCCTATCAAGTTTAAATAGCAATGAGGTAAATATGCAAATTAATTGAAGTAGTTAGGAGCTGTGAAAGAAACAGATTCTTGATAGATAGATAGTTAGATAATACGTTTATTTGCATCGGCTGAGACACATAACACAACAAACATAACATGAATTAAATTACATGAAAAAACTGCCTAAGTATAGCAAAAAAAAAGGGAAGATGAGGTGAACTTACGGTTATTATAATGAAACTCTCTGCAAAAATTTAGTACTAAACATATTCACTCATACACACACATCCACCAACTTTTACATGTATTTTTGCTTACCTATTCCAAATATCTACCTCAAAAGCTGGAGTGCTCAACAGAAACGCCATCAAATATTAACAGCCGGTATGTTGGAGTTAAGACAGGTTGAATGTTTGGACAGAACCATTGCTATGTGGGATTGTAAGGCGTTATTCCTACCCGCCACCGACACATGGCGGCGGCGCGGCGCACAGTGGAATATGGTAGAACAAACGCATATCATAAATGACCTTTACCAATGACAAATATAGGGTATCCTATGAATATAATTTAATAGTTCGAATGTCGAAATTTAATATTCTGTACCTTATTTTTTTTTTTTTTGTATACATTACAAGTACTTTTTTTTATGTACTAAAGTTAATCGTTTATGCAACTACAAATTTTCAAAATGAAATAGCTTTAAAACTTCAAGTAAAAGGTACAAAGTATTATATATTTTTGGAAAGCTTATCTATTGAAGATTTAAAAAAATATATTACATACCTATTTTTTTTTATTCCTATATCATAACATATTATAAAACAAAGTCCCCGCGGCATCTGTCTGTCTGTCTGTCTGTTCGCGATAAACTCAAAAACTACTGAACGGATTTTCATACGGTTTTCACTAATAGATAGAGTGATTCATGAGGAAGGTTTTAGTGTATAATTTGTTTAGGTTTTGTGTATATTAGTTGAAATATAACGATAATTGTTAAGGAAGTCGGAAAAAATTTTGCCGCCCGGCAGCTTTCATCGAAAACGCTGTCCAATCCCTTAGAGCTATAACAAAATAATGTATGGAGGAATTGTGTATCTTTAATAGATCTATAAAAAAGTCTGCAATAGCATATATCTAGCTTTTATATTTTAGCCACAATAACTACTTTTATGTTTTAAAAATAATTAAAATCCTTAGGTGTTTTTTAACTGGTGATATTAACCACAATTTATTAATCCTTATCAAATTAAACAAGTCTATCGTCACAAGTACTTAATATACCTAATATTTGCTTTTTACTGCATGTAATTTGGATCAATAGTTTACGAAATACTACGAGTTATTTAAAGAACGGCACTGCGTCGCGAAATCACCTATACTAGCGCTAGCTAGCAAAGGCGCAATTGAGGCGCAGTAATCTCTGAGCGGGCCGGGCGCGTTTTGGTATGTATTTATTTTAGTAGGAGGTAATAACGTAATTATCATACAAAAAACCGCCAAGTACGAGTCAAACTTCCGTACACGCAAAGCATCTCACATTATAGCTATCACTAAAATACCTACTGATTTCAAAAACAAACTTAACTTTGCAGTTATCTAACTGGGATCTCCCTAAGACTCATACTGAATTCAGCGCAAAAATAAGTTTGTAACACTTTTTTTAGACTTCCAACAACATATTTACAATTTAGATTTATTCCTGTATAAGTAGTGTTAATACGG
Organism: Ephestia elutella; assembly: GCA_018467065.1. Taxonomy (NCBI): domain Eukaryota; kingdom Metazoa; phylum Arthropoda; class Insecta; order Lepidoptera; family Pyralidae; genus Ephestia; species Ephestia elutella. The sequence continues at coordinate 2,325,820 of CM031568.1, read as the reverse complement.
CCGGTACACGACTTTGCGCGTTCGGTCTAAGCGGGGCGCGGCGCGGGAGTCTAAGCGGCGGCGGCGGGCGGGGCTTATAGCACGCCACGTACTTTCAGTAGCGGGTATTAATTCTGTGGTAGCGATCAGCGGAGCGGTTTAGGTGGACGTATTCACAGAGTCGGAATTCATGTTGCTATACAAATGATCCCTTTTTGTTTTAAAAGTAGCACGAACTGAATAAAAATATATACCTTCGCGGCCAATTTCGTAACTTCTACCAAGATTACAGGAAACATCCGAATAAGTTTTATGACTACACTAGAATGAGGTGGAAACGTTTGACTACATTCTACAGCATAAGGGCGGATACACATACAGGATTATTTCTAGGACACAAGGACAGAGGCGGACTAAGCATGTTGGGGGGGCGGGGGTGCAACAAATCGACGTCCGCCCTGATGCTGTTGCCGCCCGCCTGCCGGGGTCTCACTACGCCACTGCAGAAGGAGCAGATGGGCAAAAAATCAAGAAATAAACCAGTGGCGTTGTCAAAGATCTTTCGACTTTTGTGTTACGCCCATAGAGCTAGCAAAAATTTTTTAAATTTTATTTAGAGGCACTGACAGCTGAGGAAGCGGGAGGTAATATCTTCTGTGAATCCAATTTTCAGTAGACTTTGACAATCGAAGCTTAATTTGGAACTGATATTGTATTGTAAACAAACCTTATAAGTTAATTTATTCCCTTATTATTATAGATAAGCTTTTTAAAGTTTCATCGAGTGAAAAAGGTGTAGTGTTGTTTTCTGAATTGTGATTCATCTTCTAATAGAAATGCCAATCAATACTCTTTTCACAGGTAAATGTTGTTTACAATAGATGAATTTCAGTGAGCTTGTTCTGTTGATATACATCGATATGTTCGTCTCAATGATGTATTTTTCGTGTATTGTACATATTGTTTTCTTGTAAGAAAAAGTATCATCGCATATTAAAAAGAACTATTTAAGAAAATATTGAGTATCGAAATATTAGCATTTTTCGAGGCAATTGCTAGGGTAGGATCAGTGCCGGAGGTATAATTTTATCGATAAAAATTCAAAACAACATTTTCGGTTCAATATATAACTGAAAACTAAACTCCATTTATTCTTACCAGTCCTATCATGTAAGCAATTTTACCATGTCTTTTTATGATTTTACAACAATATAAATTAAAATAGATTTTTTAGAATTTACTTTAGAATGTTTAGGTTTGAACTAATATTTGATTTATTTTCAACAAAATTCAACAAAAAGTACTGTGAAGATTATTTACATGATAGAACTTGTAAGAATAAATGGATTTTAGTTCGAAACTTAGAAAAGGTTCAATTATCGTCAAGTACATTTTGCAAACAATATTTTTCTTAGCTAAATACATACTTCTCTTCGATTTCAGAATCACCACTGATCGGCAACGACGCCACACTTGGCTTAAAATAATTAAAAATGCAACTTGGATAATGCAACCAAATTAAGGATCTCGTATATGTAGTCGACACTTCGACAACAACGACTTTTACATTGCTGGTGGCAAGATACGATTAAGAAAATCCACTATACCAACTAAGTTTGTAACTAACTTTCATGCCCTAATTTAAAGGGTGGGGGTGATTTACTACTATTATATGCTGAGAATTTTGTTTATCTGGTTTATTCCAAACCCTAGTTATGAGGGTTCAAAAAAAATTACGGAGCGCTTCGAGAAAAGGCAGATAGTGCTCTTGCGCTTCATTTGGCTTCTCTTGGATGACTTTTATTTCGACTATTTGGCTTGTCTTGGATGACTTTGATTTTGACTTTTGCTCTTCGAAAACATTGCAATTTTAAAAGAGCAGTCCGTTGAGACTATATTATGCAATTACCATTACTGATGACTGACATGACTTATTACTGTGCCCACGACTTCGTCCGCCCATTAATTTATTATTGTTAATACGAGTATTAATATCATCAAGACGAATGGAAAAAAAGGAATGGTTTTCTATTTTTTTCCATATCTCTCATGAATAGTCACAGACTGGTTACAGTTTTTTATATGTATAGACCATATGTATGTACATATAGATATAAAAATAAATATTTAATTTTGATTAAATCCAATCTTTATTTTTATTACAAACCTCATTGTGTAGAAAATAATCAAAATTATACGTCATAGGATATATTACCGTAAATGTTGCGATTTTTCGCATAATTTGTTTTTCAGACAGGAATCAAATCCTATGGGGTATCTACTTCCCATTGACTAAAATTGTGAAATTTGGCAACAAAGGTACTACTGACACTACCCATGCCTCTTCAGTAATGCATGTAGAGGCACCGGGGTGTTTTTAGTGGGTCCAAGTCCTACACTATTGAGAAGTGAAGCGGTATGCGAAGGCATTTTCACCTCGATAAAAAAAAAAAGGTTTTTGTTTATGTAGTATCGATACAAAATGTCGATGCTTAGTTGTAAGGTATCATCACATCACTTTCATACACTGTCATTAAATTTGGAAAACGTTTTCCGGCTTCATTTGACAACCAAGCTTATCAGTCTATTAAAGAATGATTTTTTTTTTATGTCTATGGTTACGCCGCTCGCTGCTACCGCGCGCCGCTGCCACTCGGAGTGGCGTGAACCGGCTTTTCGACCTTGAGTTTTGCCAAATTTTATAATTTTAGATCAACTGGAAGTAACTCATAGGTTTTGATTGCTGCTTGAAATCGCAATATATGCTAAAATTCGCAATATTTATGGTGATATCTCTTGATCGCGTTGACGTATAATTTTGATTACTATTTTTTTGCTGAAAGATACCGTGGATCCGATTATTCGTTATTAATTTGAACTTGATACCTTTAAGCGTTTGTCAGATATTGAAATTTTTATTATAATTTTGGTTACCTCATTTATATTTATTTTAATACAGATACTCTAATAATTATTATTTGTAACTAGTGTCGGTTGTTTTGGCACCGTAGGTAGTGCCACGGATATATTGAGGTGAATGACAATGTAACTTCCTGTTTAATTCAAATTAAAAAATAATGTCCAATATATTTACTTATATAAAGCATTTCTATTTACATTAAATTCTTAAATATTAAATTAACTATTAAGTGTATTTTATAAACTGTATTAATTAGACTAAAGTATAAAAAGTAATTTTGTTGAATTTGACATAAACAGTTTTTGTATTGACTGTGCAGTAGTCGAAATGAGACGTGGCCATTGATTTCTGGCTCAGTCTTCATTTGGAGCTTGAGGTGTTCAGACATAAAGATAAGTACTAGATATAATTTGATTTTATATTATGTTGTTATTGTTATGCTGTAACTTTGTCATTTGAATATTTCTATATGTTTTTGATGATGATGTTTCATAGATTATGTTCTGAGAAATTTAATGAAATACTGGCAGCCCATCCCGGCTTCTTACGGGAGTGTCTAGTAATGAATACAGCCTATGTTATTTCGAGATAATGTAGCATTTTAATGATGAAAGTATTTTTGATATAAGTCCAGTACTCAGATATTATTTCTGGCTGTTCATAATTTGTATATTGTTGTTGTGTGATAAAAAGATGAAATATGATTATAAAAATATATTAATATATTAAAGACCCCTCTGGCATTAAAGGGACCAATACTGTTCAAATGAGTTTCTTTCGGGATTTCTTCTCAGCAGTGGTCGTTACGAAGTCCTAGTAGTCTGTAGCTTTTAAACCCTATGAAATCAAGGTTCAGTTTTATAAAATAAACATTTGAACCTGATTGTATTGTTTCTTTTTATATGACCTAACCTACCTATGTTATGAATAATTTTTGGGATAAAGTAAAAGTACAAAATATTTATTTATTAAATAACATAAAAATATATAACTATATACACTTTCTTTTTTTTAAGTTTTCTAACACATTCATGAGAAAAAAAAGTTTGGCAAACAGACGGACAACAAAGTGATCTTATAAGAATTCCGTTTTTGCCTTTTGAGGTACGGAACCCTACAAAACAAATATTGTCCACCCGGGCGAAGCCGGGGCGGGCCGCTAGTAATTATATAAAAATGTTAATCATCACATGGTGGAAAAAAGGTATATTTGAACTTCGTCGAAGGTTTGAACTCTTACCCACGTTTGCCCACGCTTCGAAAATACTATTATTTAATAGTATAAGTACTCCTCAAAAACATATGAAATAAAACTTTTTTCCAAAAAAAAATGAACCGACTTCCATCATAAAACTTAAAAACATGAAATAAAAATAAACAAACAATAAAGAAAAATGTATTAGCATGCTACCTACTGAATGAGGTGAAGTCGGTGCCAAGTGCAGGACTATGTAATTGTTTAGCTAGGCATTTTGTATACATACATGATTCTAATGTTAATTTAGATTATTTAATTCAATTTGGCACCGACTTCACCTCATTCAGTAGGTAGCATGCTAATACATTTTTCTTTATTGTTTGTTTTTTTTTTATTTCATGTTTTTAAGTTTTATGATGGAAGTCGGTTCATTTTTTTTTGGAAAAAAGTTTTATTTTATCATTTTTTGTGCTTCTACACCTATTTTCTTTAATAAAAACTTAAACTTTTCTTTCACTGCTAGCCGAAAATAAAGAATTAAGAATTCGAAACTTTTTATGTCAGTTTGATTTGAAATGTCAGAACATGTCAAATTGTCTATTATTTTTGGCACATAAATAGACCGTGAGCCCGCGACGACCAAACCTTCCTTATTTTAAAAATGCTGAATGTTTATCTGCGTGGTATATACGGGTAAAAATATTAGCGACTAGGTATGAAGTTTGGCTCTTGTTGCTTATGCAGGTAATATGGATAGCAAGGATGATTTTATAGGTATAAAAAGCACCCTTGGGGCCTTCCAAAGTAAAATTAAATTCAGCATTTGTAATAAAACAAATATAACCATAATTTAGTAAAGTTACAATGTCTAGCAGGGGTTTATATCTGCACCAATTGCCTGGCAATGGATGGCGTGATTTCTTATATTATTAGGAATAAAATCTTTAAAAAACTTTACTATAAGGAAATTGAGTTACCACTTTAAATGTTATTGCTACAAAAAATCTGCCTAAGTAATCATGATCCAACTTTTATAGTCGCTAATCGCTATTTCTATGTTGGGAACATACACAGAAAATCTTTAGTTTTAATAAAGTAAGTAAGGGCATGCTATCGCGGGCTTTTGCTCTATAATGCAATGTTGGTATTTTTATATTTTGTTAGGTATCTTTAAAATTACCGGACAGATTTTGACGTGGTTAAAATGGGACCAACTTGGGTATATACCATTACGAATAAAAAAACAATTTCGGAAATCAGTCCACTGTAGGCGGAGAAATCGGCGAACATACATAAAAAAAAAACATACATACATCGAAACATATAACCTCCTCCTTTTTTGGGAAGTCGGTTGAAAATTAGCTGCTACTTCCTGCCAATCACGAAGAAAAGTAAAAATATCTACGAAGAGTATAGGAACTAAATCACTATCAGTTGCGGTTTCATAGGTTGACGTGTTTATCAATACGTAATAATTTATAAATATAACAAAGGTATATTTAATAATTAAAGGGCATGTTGCATAGCAGGCTATATCATGAACAAACCAAAAATCTGAAATAATATATAAAACCGATTAAGACTATCAGATATTAGGTTTTTCGTGATCATGTTATGGTACAAAAATACATTTAATATCGCATAATGACCATCCTGACATGGCGCCCGTACGTATGTTCAGAAATTATGATACAGAAAATCAAATACAATGCTTGATATTTTTATTATATTTTAGAAAATTAATTAAAGTCAATGTTCCTAACACATGTTACATGCAATATCACAAAGACAAATGTGTATTTCACATAAATAGGTGAATAACAAATAAAATAAACAATTCTTTCCCGCGGGCAAGTACGTAATAAAAGTACATTTTTGAACGCGAAAAAATGACGCGCGTCAACGTCAAATCATAATGGGTGTCGGCCATTTTGGCGGAACTCGCCTAACCTTCATTACAATTTTGTCAACTAAATGCACCATAGAAAGGCTACGAATTTATGGGATTTACTTATAAGGCATTGATACTGACCTAAAAATGAAAAGTTCAGATAGGTGCTCATGATATAGCCGGCTCCCCATACATTTGTGCAACAACTCCTTTATATGCTACTAGCTTTTGCCCGCGACTTCGTTCCCGTGAATTTCTTACGGGAACAGTGCTTTTTCCCGGGATAAAAAGTACCTCATGTCCTCCTCAGTACGTCTACATGTTTGCGAAATTTCAGGAAGATTGGTTCAGTAGGTAAAGCGTGAAGAAGTAAAAAATAAACAAACAAACTTGGTACTTGTCATTGTCATTTTTGGTTTCATTTCCTGTGAGAAAATAGATATTTGAAATAATTCACACGTTATAAAACCAAATGCTAACTAATATTATAAATGTGAAAGTGAGTTTGTTTGTTTATTTATTTGTTTGTTTGTAACCCCGTCACGCTTTATCTACTGAACCAATCTTGTTGAAAATTTGCAAATATATAGTTAGAAGTACTGAGAAGGACATAAGGTACCTATCATCTCGAGAAAAACGCTATTCCCGTTCACTCTAGTACATCACAGCTAGTAGTTATATATAGAGCAGTAAAAAATATTTCTCCATTATTAATTCGGTTTACATTTTGCAAAGTGCGGCTACTTTATTTTAAAATGTCTTTTCTAAACGATAATGTTCTAAACGAGAGCTGATGAAGGCGGAAAAACAACTGCGGCACCATCAACATATTTAAAAGAAAAACAAGGTTCTGAAGACGACTTTATTATTGGTGAAATTCAAAGGCATATTATCCCTTCGTTTAACAAGCGCTGGCAAGAAGCAAGACGAAATAAAGACTTGTTTTTAACAAATAACATCTATTGGTTGGATTCCGAATATTCTGTGATTATACCGGCATCAGAGGTATAATCACGGAAGAAGCTTTCTGAAGACGCACGAGAATCCCGCAACAAGGAATTTAAAAAATGTCGCCTTCATCATACCCGGAAATGCTCTTGAAGAGAAAATGAAAATGAAGATACTCTACATCTTCTCAAAATTCACGAACTCATTTCAGATCCTGAAGCTCGCCAGGTGTAAGTGGTGAAATGCAAGTTATGTCTGTTAGAATTATTAAAATAACAATTAGAAATTGAAATACCCATATAAACCAATTAACCTAATATTTAGTAGTAACTTTCTTCATAATTTTGATTATTTTTTGTATTCAGGGTTATATGCGTAATACAAGTTATAGCACATACCTGTAAGTGCTATAACTTGTATTTTTTATTTTTTATCATTCTAAGATAGTAATCTTAACTGTTTACCTAACTATTTTTAAGAAATATATACTCATACAAAATGTTTAAAAAAATGTGTCATCAAATATATACCATTAATTTATATTGTGGATTTTCATTGTTAAAAAATAAATAATGCGTTATATTAATTCAGCGAAAGTTACATATATAATACTGTATGAAATAAAACAAGCTGATTTAAGATATAGCACACTTCTATATATTAAAATAAGAAAAAAGAACAGAGCTGTCCACATGGACTTGGATGACAGGAAACAAGAGAGAGAAAAATGGCAGTGATGCCAGCACAATAAAATACAAAAAATGTTGCCATTACATATAATAAAAACTACTTGCTAATTATCTATATGTTCATGTACTGAACATAGTTGGGCGGGCGGAATGACCACCAAGTAAATGTAATTTAAAAGAAACAAAGACACCCTTAGCAAATTACACATACATTACCTCAAAGTTATAATAAAAGCTATATGAAATATAGCTGTTACATGTTGCAGAAATTATTATTTAAATTTAACACATTTTAACTAATTTCTTAAAATAAGTACCTATATAGGCTAAGAATGTAAATATAAATTTTAGTTTAGTGGAAGTGGGCACAACTTTGATATAGACCTTAAATAAATTTTATTATTAAACTTAACTTCAGCTACTCTTACATTATTATCATTTCCCGGAATAACCTTTACAACTCTGGCCATTGGCCATTCCAAAGGTGGAGTATTCATATTTTTTACAAGAACAATATCACCTTCCTTCAAATTAGGAGAGGCATGTTTCCACTTGGGGCGGCTTTGCAGTTGGGTAAGGTAATCCCGAGACCAATTTTTCCAGAAGTCCTGTTTTAATTTGGAGACTAGCTTCCAGAACTTTATGCGATTTGTTGGAACTTCCAATAAGTCCACCTCGGGGTAACTTGACAAAGCTGTACCAATTAGAAAATGGCCCGGGGTGAGATATCCACATTCGCTGGGGCTGGCAAGCAGTGGTCTAGAGTTCAAGACGCCTTCTATCCGCATAAGGACAGTATTAAACTCTTCGTACGTCAAACAAAGAGTACCAACGGTACGCTTGAGGTGATGCTTGACGCTCTTGACCCCTGCTTCCCACAAACCGCCAAACTCCGGCGAGTAGCTTGGGATATACAAAAATTTTATATATTTTTTATTACAATAATTATAAACAGAGTCTCTATGAGATCTTGAGGACTGTAAATCATACAATTGTTTTAATTGATTCTCAGCACCCTTAAATGTTTTTGCATTATCACAAAAGACCTTGGAGGGCATACCTCGCCTTGACACAAAGCGATCGAAGCATGCCAAAAAAGTTGCAGTTGTAAGATCTGATACAACTTCTACGTGTATAGCTTTAGTGCAAAAGCAGACAAACAGCGCCACATAACCCTTAGTCACGAGTGGTCTTCGCATCCTAGCTACTTTTATATTAAAAGGGCCGCAGAAGTCAATGCCTACATGCTGAAAAGGCCTGCTAGCAGTGATACGTTCAGCAGGTAAAGAACCCATAAGTTGCCTGGCAGTATCAGCCTTCATACGCACACATTTCAGACACTTGTGTAACACCTTTTTTACCTCACGGATTCCACTAATAATCCAGAACCTCTGGGATAGTGAACTAAGTACCAGTCTGGGACCAGCATGCAATAAACGAAGGTGCTCTCTTTCGATCATCAGGGTTGAAATATTACAATTTTTAGGAAGAATAACAGGGTGCATTTTATCTCGGGGAATGCCTGCATTTTGCAACCTACCACCCACGCGAATAACACCTTTTGCATCTATAAAAGGATGGAGACTAGCAAGGCCAGACTTCAATTTGTCGCCCTTTACAATAGAGGATATTTCATGAGAGAAATGCTCTCTTTGTACTGTGCGGACGATAACCAACAAAGCAGCCTCTAACTCCTTTGGAGTTAAAGTTGCATCTTTAATTACCTCTTTTTTAGAGGCATTGTTAAAAAACCTGTAAATATATGCAACTACATTTTGCAATTTATTTAAATCTGAAAATTTCTCAAATAAATTATGAGTAAGTGTATTGTCTATAGTTTGGGTAAGACAAGGAATTTCCTGGGAAGTAGAGTCAGGGGTAAAAAAATTATCTAAATCAATAGGTTCAGAAGAATTATCTTGCATATTAGAGTTTAATAAAAATTGAGGACCATGCCACCAAATATTTTTTTCCTGTAATTTATGAGGATCTACACCGCGTGAAATGAGATCCGCAGGATTGTTGCAAGATCGTACATATGACCATGAAGATTTCTTAGTGATATTAGCAATTTGTTGAACTCTATTATTGACATAAATATTAGATTTGACTGTACCTAATTGTATCCAGGCAAGAACAATTTGTGAATCACTGAAAAGACAGACGGAGTGCTCGAATCTAGAGGTAAGCATCTTGCTAACTCTCTGTGTTAATTGTGCAAGAAGTAGTGCACTGTTTAGCTCTAGCTGGGGTATGGTGTAAGACTTAGATAGGGGCGCAACTCTAGACTTTGAGCAAAGGAGGTTGACTAGTACAGTCCCGTCTGATCGTAAAACCCTTAAATAAAGGCAACAGCCATAGGCCTTGAAGGACGCATCAGAAAAACCCACTAATGTAATGGATGAAAAATCATGACACTGCATGAACCTAGGAACTGAAATTTTGTCCATTGATTTTAAATTGTTTAAAAACTTTTCCCACACTTTGAGAGACTGAAAAGGCAGGACTTCGTCCCACTCTAATTTTAAAGACCACATCTCCTGCATGATCATTTTAGCCACAACTACTATAGGGCCTATAATACCCAATGGGTCAAAAATTTTGCTAATATAGCTAAGAATTTTTCGTTTTGTATTCAAATGCTCACTATACTGTGGGGGAGTCTGAAAATAAAAATTGTCAAAACCAACATCGTATTTAAGACCTAGAGTTTTAATGACGTTTTCAATATTGAAATCGATTTTCTCAAAATATCTTTGCTCAGAGGGAATTCCCTCCAGAATTGAAGGATGGTTGGAGCACCATTTGTGCAATTTAAAATTGCCCAACTTGAGTAACTCTGTAAGTTCACCTCTGAGTGAGTGGAGCTCTTTTACACAATTACTTCCTACTAAAATATCATCGATATAGGTGTTTTCTAATATGGCCTTTGCTGCTCGGGGAAAATCTTTTGAATACCTATGGGCAAGCTCTACAAGGCTTCGTGTGGCCAGAAACGTGGATGCTTTCAAACCGTATGTGACAGTCTGTAACTGCAGGCAACGTATGGGCTTACGTGGATCATCTCTCCAAAGAATGTTTTGAAGACTTCGGTGATGTTCGTTTATGTAAACACAGCGAAACATTTTCTCAATGTCACTTATTAAAATGTACAAAAAAGTTCGAAATAAAAGAAGGATATCGAACAGCTCACCCTGTACCACTGGCCCATTCAGCATGACATCATTGAGTGACTTTTTATTTTTTGACTTCATGCTCCCATCAAAAACCACTCGCAATTTTGTTGTTTTGCTATGCTGATTGAAGACTGCATGGTGTGCTAAAAAGTAAACAGAACCATTGTACACATCATAGGAATTTATATCAATTTCTTTGGCATGCCCCAATGCAACATATTGTTCAATAAATTTTGAATATTCTTCCAATAATATTGGATTTTGTTTTAATCTTCGCTCCAAAGATAAAAAACAAAATCCAATATTATTGGAAGAATATCCGGCTCGAAGGACCACAAGCTTGTATGAAATAAAACAAGCTGATTTAAGATATAGCACACTTCTATATTAAAATAAGAAAAAAAGAACAGAGCTGTCCACATGGACTTGGATGACAGGAAACAAGAGAGAGAAAAATGGCAGTGATGCCAGCACAATAAAATACAAAAAATGTTGCCATTACATATAATAAAAACTACTTTCTAATTATCTATATGTTCATGTACTGAACAAATACCTTATATATCCCTTTATATTACTGCAAAATTTCATAGCTTTACTTTTTAAATTGACGGTTTTACAGATTTTTGATCCCAAACGGACCCATATTTTCCATAGTGCGGCGGTGTGTCAGAGTTATGCCTAGTTAATTATCTACGTTCTATCATAATATTGCATATATCATAATTTGCCTATTGTCCGATTCCCTATTTAAAAAAAAAAAAACACCTAGAAGGTAAGGTAGTAACGAAGTTTTCATTTCAAAAACAATATTATTTTTGGTAGGTAAAATAATAGTAGAAAATGCTATAACAAGATATAGAAAAAAAATCATTCTTTAATAGACCTCTTTCTTCTCTGGTCGCGATGTTTTTTTTTGTAACTGCACAGTCATGATTGGAGCAATGACATACAAATCCTACTATCCTACTAATATTTGGATGTAAGATTGTGAGTCGTGTGTTAGGTAGGTACTCAATCACGCAAAATCTACTAGACGGATTTCGATGAAGTTTGGTATACGGGTAGAAAAATACCGGGAATAACACATAGTGGTGATGCGGGTTTATATAAATAATATAGTCCACTTAAATATAGTTCGCTGGGGGAATTTTTGACAAAGGAGCATGCACAACGTACATAGAGTTCGAAGATCTGTTTTTCACTTTCACCTGGCCAGGGAAATGTCCCAGGGAACACGTGGATCTCACGGCCGGATCACTTTCTTCGAAATAGCACACAGTACGCACTATAACACTGTCCAAATGCAATTAAAGAGTCTATTGTTGATTTAGCACGAGAAAGTAATAAATATTAGCGGGATTGCAGCTAAATTACTGATATTTATGCGGAGTTAGGCTGAGCGCGATTTTAACTCATTCGCCATCTTTTTTGAACTGAAAGTCTCCAGTTTGTCATCGAGACACTTCGTATGCGCTCGGAGAATCTTCTGTCTCTCTCTTTCGTTGTGCACGCAAAAGGGAGAGAGGATTAGGAATGAATAGGATAGCGGGAAATTCAAATTAAGCGACGCAAACACTAGGCAGCTAGTAATATATAATTATGAGTAAATCATACAACCACATAACCCTCTTTTTCGCTTCGCCGGCGTAGTTGGGTAAAAATTAACACTGCACAGAGCACACACATTCGCGCCAAACTAAGCAAATTAATTTTGATGTAGCAAACAAAACTGCAATGATTCAGTTAATCGGACAAACTATCAAACTATTGATATTCCACTAACAAACATTACGGGAATTCATACGAGGTACAGTCGGCAAAGTAAATTATGATATTTTTATCTTTTAATATTTTTATACTGCCAACAGGGATTTAAAACTTACGTATTCATAGTAGGAACCTTTAATGTAAATGCGAAAAATTTGAATTTTTGTTTTGTTGACTCTAGGGAAAACCCAGGCAGGGAGTTCATTAGATAAGCTTTGAGTAAGTGGGTGAAGTACGTAACACTTTCGACTCCGAGGTATTAGGATGACCATGCCGTCGGTAATAAATAAATAATAAATTCTTTATTTCTCCCACAAAAAAATACAGTTTTAGTTAGAATATAACAAAATCTTTACACAAAGTGGGAGACTGGTGCCTATGCTAAGAAAAACCAAGAAAAATACAATAACGGTTAACGTTTAATGCCGTCGGTGGTGATAAGTTGTCAGTCGTGTTTTTTATTTTTTTACTAATTAGCTTGTTATCTTTTGATCAGACCGTACGAAATATTTGATAGTAAATGCATGTTTGTTTTGCATCTCATTTCAGTATTATAATATTGATTCTCTTATAATTATACATACATACATACATATTATCACGCCTTTTGTGGGGCAGAGACTAGCGATTTCCACTTGCTATGATCCTTATAGATCTCTCTTGCTTCCTCTACACTCATACTCTCTTCATACATGCTCTCCGGTTATGGGTGCTCCTAATAAGGGAGATATTAGGAGCACCCATAACCGGATTAAGGAGGTCCGCAAACTGGTTGGAGTGCGTTCTTCGAGGTCGACCTTGACCAACTCTTCCATTCACCTCTGCATTATAAATACCTTTCGTCAATCTCTTTTCATCCATCCTCTCAACAATATAATATAATATCCACTCTCTAGTATAATTATTACAGGATTAATTTACTAAGCACTAACTTGTGCCTGCGAATTCGCACGGAATATTATAAATGCAAAGTGAGTTTCTTTATTTGTTTATTTGTTACCTTTTTACGCTTTATCTACTGAACCAATCTTACTGAAATTTCGCATACATATAGTTAGAAGTACTGAGAAGGACATAGGGTACCTTTCATTCTTTGGAAAAGCACTGTTTCCGTGGGAAATTAAATTTATTTAATTTTTATTAATATCTCAGGCATAGAGCAACACGCACTGCCGCGCGCGGAAGTTCTGTTGCTCAAAGATCTCAGGTCCTAAGCGCCCTATCAAGATAAATCATGCGCCAAAATAATAATAATATAAAAAATGCATTATAAGTAACAATACTTCAAAGTACAGTTGTTTCTTAATTATAGAATTAATCAAGTAATATAAGGTAAGCTTCAAAAGGCTCCATATCGGCTCTTCATGCATTTTTTCTTTAATATCTCCGATGTACAGTGTTATGGCCGAAGCCTGGCAACACCGGACCGGATGTGGGAGATACTAAACGAGTGGAAGGAAACACCATGCTCACCTATGAGCCAATCACGTTCGATATAATACAACTTGTAAAGGAAATAAAATTCTTCTCCATTCAGCGATATAATTACAGACCCACTCATACATCGTTACCCAGGCTTCAGCGCCAACAAACAGTTACAATTTTATATGAAGAAGACTTGCTGGAAAAATATTTATTAATTTTTATTTATAACTTTATCGCACAAAATTAAAAAAAAAAATATGTACAATTGGTGCACTTAACGCCATATGGCATTATCTACCAGTCAACCATTAGACCAAACAGAGAGCAGTAAGGTGGTGTGATAAAGTGCTTTATTTCAGTGATGTGTGATTTATTTCTTTTATTTAAGGGCGAAACCTTAGGAATAATTCTAAAATTCATCAGATAGTAGAAAATAACGGATGATTTTCGCCGTTTAGTCCTACTGGTAGGAATTAACAATAGAACTATACGGACCGAATGATTTCTTTTTTCGTCACTCTTTACATTCCGTTTTTCACCTACTCATCAACATGTTTAATGTGGCCTGTGGATCTGGCCTTAGGCTCTGTCTACCCCGTAAGGGAAACTGACGTGATAGGTAATATGTATGTACGTATGGCGCGCAACGAACTATGTTCTACTTACATATATATGGATAACTAGGTATATTTCCTTCTTATCCACGCATAACGAAGGACACTGCCCCTGCAGTGGGCACATGAACATATCTGAAAACTTAAAAAATACTAACTTATTGTACTCGTACCTACACCTGTAGATATCCTTCTAGGTTGTTTTAAATAGTGCAAATGGTTTTAGTGTGAACAAATAAAGTGGCTGCTAACTCACAGGGCAATTAAGTTGAGCGGCGATAAACAGCATATGCAATCAAGCTGTAACTTACTTACTTACTCCGCTGGCTCAGTGACCCTTAAAGTGGATCTTGGCCTCCGAAACGAGAGAGCGCCATAGACTCCAATTCTGCGCGGTGGCTTGCCAGGTTCGCTGCTTGGTTAACATGGATAATTAGAAATTAATTTAAATTAGTAATTATTAATTCAAAATCAAAAATACTTCATTGAAACCTGGCCTACACAGGCACTTTTTCACTTCAAACGTGAATTATGTTGAATTATAAATCTCAAAGCTTCAAACTATGTACTCATATTATATTAACGCAAAGAAATAAGTGGTAATTAAACTTAATTTAAGAAAAAATAGTACATTACTGCAGAGGCCGGGAAGTCAGAATTTGCTGGACGAAAAGGTTTGAATATTTACGAGTCCAGCAAATTCTAGTTCCCGCCGAGGCATGTATAGTGCTTTTCTCAATAAATATGAGGAAATAAAGAAATAAAAAAAATAATATATACTCGGGCGGTATTCCTGGACACGGCCCGCATTGTGAGGAGATTTCTTTCGATGATCTTTCTTTCTTTTGATTCGATGGAGCCCCGCTGCCGATAGATTACTTTTTTATCTGTCTTTTATTTTTTGTAATACTGTAAATTTAAAAATGTACAAAAAAAAATGCAAATAAATAAATGAATAAAAAAATAATAAATAATGTCGGTAATATTTGTTATATTCGGACATTTTTAAGTATTTAATTGTCAATTAGTGACAAGGAAAAATAGCCCATACAGCCCAGTCATATTTTACGCAAAAAATGTAGCACAGATTTTGTTTTTTTCTCTCACAACGAAAAAAGCAATAAAATCACAGACTTAAATACTCTTAATATAAAAAAATTTCTGTGATTAATATGCTCGAAGAATTCATTTTTTTTATGAAGGTAGCAAAATTGGCTGTATGACAAGTTACATAATTAATGTGACATTGACAGATGAATTGAAAAGTTTTGAGCAGCGGCCAGGAATGAATTTTCATACAAATTTCCCGGCCTAGGCCAGGAAGTAATGTATGAGCCAAGAATCACAAACTTCCTGTCAACTTTTTACTACAATAATGTCTATGGGTGAATTTCCCAAACGAGTTTTTCGATTGTACTTCTTGAAATTCGTAGTTTATAATTAAAATGGCGGACCGAATTATTTTTTTTTGTTAAGATAAGATAGTTATTGGTTTGTGGCAAAAATATAATTCTTTTGAGACTACTTTTGAGGGTAGAAATATATACATAAACACCAAATTTTCTGTAATCGGTGGCTGTTCTTCTACTGTTCTTGTAGACAAAGAAGCTCATAATTTATCAAATATGCGTAAATCCAGTTTAAAACTTATCCATTTTTATAGAATATTAGTTCCATTATTAATATGAAGCATATTTTCTTACATAACTAGCTAAGTTTTTTGCTGACAGGTACAAACGTATTGTTTTACAAAACGTCCTGAGATCGGTGGGCAAAAGTAATTTAGGCCTAACATTACATATCAGAACGCGTAGGTATCCCCGCCCCTAATTTTGTTTTACGTCAGTTATGTGCTAAAGCGTAGGCAAGACGGACGTGCGCCAGATCGTCGCGTTTTCGCGCCAATAAGGTAAGTAAGCCATTTCAGTTTCTCCCGGACAATTTTTTCCTATGATCGGTGGTCTGATTTATCTAGTCTAAAAAGCAGTTATGTCATAGTTGTTGGATTCCAATACATGTAGTTAGAGTATAAGTTTAATTAACTGTTATTGAAAATAACGTACATATTATGCATCTCTTCAAATTTTTGAAAAAGTGCATTTTTTCTGACCTCGGTGTTCTGAAGTCGGTGGCATCGGTGGACATTTTTGTCCACCGATCTCATAAAATCCACCGATAACACCACAAAATTTGAATCGGTGGCATATGTCTGTAATCGGTGTCAAATTTATAATTTAAAGCACAG
Source organism: Ephestia elutella (assembly GCA_018467065.1). Lineage (NCBI taxonomy): Eukaryota > Metazoa > Arthropoda > Insecta > Lepidoptera > Pyralidae > Ephestia > Ephestia elutella. The sequence goes on along the minus strand of CM031568.1, from coordinate 2,308,965 downwards.
TTATCTGAAATCGGTGGACTGCTTTATCAAATCGGTGGGCAATTCTATCTTATCGGTGGCTTGTTTTATGAAATCGGTGTGATTTCAATTTTTTTCCTAATATTTTATTAAGTTTTTGCATATATAATAGCAATCAAGGAAAAAAAATTTTTAAGTTTCTTGATTGGTTAATATTTAATTTATAAGTACTATTAGTGTACTATATGGCTCTTATATATTACAGAACAGTTTTCAATATTAGAAGGCCACCTTCCAATATTGAATCTTATATCGGTGTATAATCTTCTCAAATCGGTGGATAGCCGTCTCAAATCGGTGGATAGGATTGTATACTCGGTGGACAGAAAATCTAATCGGTGGACAATTTACATAATCGGTGGCAACCAAATTTGATCTCAATTTTCTCCTTCGTTATGACTGATACGTTGTTGTCGTAAACAATGCATATATATAATATCATAAGGAATACATAAAAACTCAAAAATACATAAAAAAAAGGAAAACAAAAAAATCCACCGATAACATAAAAAAATCACCGTTTGTTGAAATTCACCCCTATATTTCCGAGCATTTTTGAGAAAAAATAACTACCTAATAATGATTTTGCGAAAATTCGCCTGCCAGTTGTCTATAAGCAAATGTCTCAGATCGCTTACTATCCATTTTACTAGTGGTCAATGTGCTTCCCAAACAGTAGTTCTTCTTTTTATTGAGTGTGTAGAATAACACTGATAACAGGTCTTAAGTCACCTAAAGGCATCCGACTTGACGACTACCGCCATCTACCGGCGGTTATAGTAAACACAATATTAAACTAATAGCGCAGTAAATAGAGCGAACCTTCCCTAGGGCTTAATTACGTGCGGTCCAGTAACTCAATTTTTTTTATATTATTGTTTAGGATGGTTGTAAGTATTTAAAATAAATATGGCACAATTGAATAGCTTTTGCACTCGCCGCCAAATTGGAAAAAAAAAAAAAAAATCACCACTTTGTTCGGTTTTTCGCTTATATTTTCTTTTAAGTGCATTTTCGCTAGAAAAGTGTTCTACACAATGTTGTAGAAAATTAAATTTGCCGTTATTAACATTTTATAATTTGTTTCTACGACTGACAGTTTACGAGAAAAAAAAAATCCTTTGCCTCAAAAAAATCTAATTTTTCAAACATTCGTCAATCTTTTTTAATTTAGAACGATGTAATCCAGTCATGACCTATTCTAGGAGAAAAAGTAGCAGAACAAACATTGTAGGGAATTTAATTACCTGCAAAACGCAATTGCATATTTCTTAACCAACCCTGCAAGGTGGAGAGTAAAAACTAAATGATAAAACAACGGAAATTGTTTTTTGCTATAATATTTTACTTTTTACTAACTGAACCTCGCACCCATGGAAATTTCGGGATATAAAGTACCTTATGTGCTAGTCCTGATATTTTTCTACTAGTATACCAAATTTAATCGAAATCCGTCTAGTGGATTTTGTGTGATTAAGCAACAAATATCACATCCAAACTTTCCCATTTATAGTGTGATTCATTGCAGGTGAGTAACCGGTACCTGATCGGGACACTGTAAAAGTGTCTGTGGACATTATCAAGTACAGATATTAGATAATATTTGCTTCATCAGCAATAAAGATTGGGAAAGAAACCCGATTTTAAAATGAAAAAGTTTGGATGTGATATTTCTTGCTCAATCTTAAAAAATCTACTGGACGGATTTCAATAAAATTTGGTATGCTAGTAGAAAAGTATCAGGGCTAGCACATAAGGTACTTTTTATCCCAATATTCCTATGGGAGTAAAGCCCCCGTGTGCAGCTAGTAGACATAAAATATGATAGCAAAAACGTAATATTTTAACTTTAACTTTTACTCCCTACTCCGTAGGGTTGGTTAAAAAAAATTACATGTGTTTTGTCGGTAATTAAATTTCCTTCAAATTTTATTCCAATATATATTTTTCTAGAGTAGGCCATAAATGAATTACAGCGCTCTGAAGTAAAAAGTTTGACAAATTTCCAAATGCGATCAAAAATGCGATTTTTTTAAAGTGCATATCTCCATAACTATTAGTCCTAGAAACAAAATATAAAATGTACATTATAGGAAATTTATCTTTACAACATTGTGTAGAACTCTAATGTAGCTAAAATGCATCTAAACGAAGGTGAGAGCGCAAATCTGAATAAAGTGGCAATTTTTTTTTGTTTTTCCAACATATGACGGGCGTGGAAGGGGGGCGAAATTGTGCCTCTTGCATTTTAAACACTTACTAACCATCCTAAATAACATATGAAAAATTCAGAACTATTGAACCATTTGTAAGTAAACCCTACCCTTAGCTCTATTTTGGTCTTTATTCAATGAACTATGGACGGAATTGTGTTAAATTTGGTATACTAGTAGAAAAATACCAGAAATAGTACATAGGTTACTTTATATTCTGAAATTCCCATGGGAGCGAAGACCCGAGGCGCAGTTAGCAGAAAATAAAATATTATAACAAAAAAAGCAATATTCCGTAGTTTTAATATTGAGTTTTACTCCCCATTCTGCAGGGTTGGTTAAGAAAAATACAAATGCGTTTTGTAGCTAATTAAATTCCCTACAAATTTTATTCCAATACTTATTCTCCTTAAATATGCCATAACTAGATTACAGCGTTCTGAAGTGACAAGTTTGACAAATTTCAGAAAAAGAAGATTTTTTTATTTTTTTTTACGAGCACACATCTCGGTAACTATCAGTCCTAGACACAAAATGTAAAATGTAAATAATAGGAAATTTTATTATCTACAAGATTTTGTAGAACACTTTCCTAGCAAAAATGCATCTAAACGAAAATATGAGCCTAAATCTGAAGAAAGTTTTTTTTTTTTTAGTTTTTTTAAGATTACTACGGACGCTGAAACTTGGCAATTGTGCCCTTTTTATTTTGAATACTCACAATAATCCTACACAATATTTCAAATTCACAATTACTGGACCGTTTGTAATTTGATTCTCGTCTATTTACTGCGCTATAACCGGTCAACAAGGTAATTATTAAAAAAATTAAAAATACGACTCACATAACCTAATCTCACTCGGAAGAATGCAAGGAATCTAAAAATACCTCTTACATCAAAATCTGTTCAGGACTTATGGTGGAATAAAGAAACTTACATACATACTTACATACTAAACCCTGAAAACATAACACTCCTTTATGGTCAGTCGTGTAAAATTCTGCCCATCACCGGAAGCAAGTGGTGACCTATGAAAACTATACCATATATATATACATACATAGAATAACGTCTTTATCCCGACAGCGCGCAGCGCCAAGAGTCGTGAGACTCGAAGGCTACGCTTATCGGGGCTTTATAATAGTGAGCTCTCTGATGGAATGGAGATTCAAGTATAGTGACAGGTTGCTAGCCCATCGCCTATGAGTGGAGGAATCTCCAGTTTAAAGCCCTTTCCCTCGATTGACTTTAATAATCAGCGCGGGAAGAGAAGCAGCTGGCACATTCTATGTTTTGTCTTCGCTCCCAGACCAGCATGGAAGCACCATTTATAAGTCAGATTTAAACGTAAACCTAAAAATACAAATTATTTTGTCGCCAAAAAGTATCTACAACACAAGTAGCAACGTTAGGAAGTTCAGAGAAACGGTCCGAAAGTTGCCAAAGAACGTCTACGAAGTTTTGCTACGACGACGCTACGACGTAGCATTCTCGTAGCACTACACGATGCAGTGTTCAGTACACCTTGATTTAAAACACATTTGAAAACTCTACGAACTTTTGAAGTTTCCTAGTAGGAAACAAAATTAAGACAATATATGAGTATTGAGTTGTTTAAAATAATACTACGTACTACTTCTGAATACAAACTAAAAAAGGTACTTACCTTTATGAACCCTTCAACGCCCACAGTTGGACTAAAGAAATCCCGATCTCGAGTGAGAAATCTAGAGAAATGGTGATTTGTGTTTTTATATAATATTATTTCCTGCGTAAAATCTTCAAAATCTTGATTTTACGCTTTTAAGATTTTTTTTATAAAAAATTATTTTAGTACTTGGTACCTAGTTTTAGATCTTATTCTGTTACTAAAATAAAATAAATAAATCCTTTACATTACAACTTGTGAAACATTTAACTTTATAACTAAACACTGGCAACGAAACCTCAACCGCAAATTTCTTAATTAAAAATAAGGTAAAAAACCATCCGCTTCATAATTTAAATATTATTCATTTAAACATTTAATAAACATACTGGCTACAAATTCTCAAATATAAGTTCCAAATTTAAGGGAATAAAAAATTATCCTCGCTAGGATTTGGCGGTACGTCAGTATTAGCTGACGGCTCGTGGCGGTCGGACGCGGCGCGATGCCGTGAAGATGCGGACGCTTTTATTACTATACATCGCGTCTTTAGTGTACTGTGAACATAAAAGTGATTTTAAACATGTGCGTCATAATGGCAGGACCCTGATACGGCATGGGCGGTCGCGCGTGCACTTCACGCGTATGCACGCGCGGACGCGCGATTTTGTCGCACAAGTCATCGAGGCTGAAAAAAGTAGTGAGTTAGGTGAGTTAAGAGTAAAAATTTTAAAGTTATAGCTATGATTATATTTTTAATTTATTTTTTGCACATTTAAATCACTTTTCGAAAGTTTGAACTTTGAAAATATTCAACTTTCGTAAGAATTTTTTTATCAAACGTAACGGGTAAACTTGTCTTAATTTCCAGGAATTATGAATAAAATGATTGTTTATTTTAAGTTTAACACACTTTATTCAAATTAAACACACTTAGTGACAATTTATATCACTAATGTTACAAAATCGCAAAATAGTTTAAATTTAAAATAGCTTAAAATTATTGTACTTTAATTGTATTGTTAATTTTTATTTAGGTACTTATATAAATATTTTTTTATTTGTATATATTATTGAACACAATATACCTAATTTATTTCATTGTATTATAAATTATTATGCATAATGATATCGAGTAATGCTAGTAATTTGAAGTAGGTGAACGAATCTATCCTACTTTTTAAACTTACAGTTTTTCTAAAATTGATGTCTATTACCTGTTAACATGAAAATGGTTCAGCGGTTTATTCATGAAAGGTAACAATCTTTTTACGGGCGTAAAAATGGCTATTTGACGTTTAAACGACTGAATTATTTTTTATGAATTTTGTTACAAAGGTAGAGAATAACTTGAAGGAATAAAATTGTTTTATGTTAGCAAAACAAAAATACTCAACCACTTTAAAAACTTACATGAATATAAAACTTTTTCATTAATTAATGGTAATTTATAAGGTTAAATCTTTTATACAAATATTATTTCAATATTATTTTGTAATGCCATCATGGAAATCTAAATAATTTAATGTAAGTATATACAATACAGTAGTATTTGTATAGGTATACATTAAATTATTTAGATTTCTTTATGATCGCATTATACAATAATATTGAAATAATTTTTGTAATTACCGACTAACATTAGCTAGAACAGTAATGAAGACCCGCCGCAAACTTTACAGTGTAGCAGTTTTTCCAAAGAAGTTTATTTACAAAAATCCTAATACAAACATACCTATGATAAAATTGTAGCGGGTTTACATAGATAACAGATATATATGTATGTTTTTTAAATAAAGGAAGGTTCTTTCTGTACGTCTGCGCGCATCACTTAACAACCTTTTAACCTTAACCTACTGAATTAATAATGTAGTTTTCACAGTTACTAAAGGTCTAATTTAAAATAGTGCGCACAACAGTGATTTCCGCTTAGAACCTGAGATATTAACAACGGTAAATCCCGCGCGAACAAAGTCGCAGGAAAAAACCTCATTGTATATTCAAAAATCTCCTTTTTTTATGTTTCAGCGAATTCATTGAAATATCAATGAATTGGCTTCGTTAACGACTAATTAGCATAATTATTGTAATAGGCCATCAGTATGCGGCGTCGAATCTCCGCTCTTCAGATAATGGGACGCTCAGAGATGTAGATATAAAGCCGAGATAAATTCCGAAGGGAATTCCTAGGCCTGAGATAACGCTTGATCACGTTTTTATCATAATACTAAAAGCCATTTTGGGTTTGCTTTTCTTAAAATTTGGGATGTTATATTCTTCTTCTCTCAGCCGAAAGACGTCCACTGTTGGACAAAGGCCTCCCGCAAGGATTTCATCCATGGAGGGTTTTGCCGTAATCGCCACGCTTAGCAGGCGGGTTGGCGATCGCAGTGTGATGGCATATTACGCGGAAAGATGCTGCTGCCCATCCTCCGGTGTTTTAAATCCCTTAGTCGCCTCTTACGACACCCACGGGAAGAGATGGGTTGGTGCTATTCTAGGGCCACACCACAGGCCAGTTGTTATATTAGTTAACCTAAAAAATAAACCTGGCTATCATATCCATTTTTTTATACTTGTGGTTTTATGATCAGTAGACCTCGCGGACTCCGTTTCCTCACCGTAGAGCTACAAAGCACTTTCCCACATATCCCCATTTTCCCTCGTTTTGAATTTAGTTATTTCTTATTTATTTTCCTTGTACTTTCTCCCCAATTAAAGAAAGCTCTCGACAAAAACTCAAGGAACTCATGTGCCGAGTTTTAAAAATCCGTTCCGTTTAAAAATCCTGCCGCGGTGGGAATGCTTTTTACGGTTTAGAAATTTGGAACAAAAAGTACTTCCATTACCTTTACTATGCCATGTTTTATTCTTATTCTATAAAAAAAATGTATCAAAATTCAACCAGAAGAATTTACGTGATTAACAAACATTCATACATTTTTTGGATCTGAATAAAGCTAGATTTTTGCTTACACAAAACCTGTATGCTTATAGACAAGAATACAATGAATATACTAGTTTATATAAAACATACAATCGCAAAAGTTAGCGAAAGTTTTGCTTCAGCATCCAAATACTGAGCGGTAAGCAATCTGAAAGGAATAGGGTTTCCGATGTATTTCTCGCTCCATTGAACACTTTTCGAGAAATCAGCTTTTTGACCGAGCGAGCGAAGCGAGCGAAGGTCTCTAAATCGAGTTGGGGGCGAAACACATTGTTTGTATGTATGTATGTATGTATGTATGTATGTATGTATGTATGTATGTTTGTACCGCGATAACTGCCCAACCGATGGTCCGATTTTGATGAAATTTGGTAGGCATGTAGGAAATATCAATAGAATTTTTAAGTTCGTTGGGCATCAAAATCGGTTCAGTAGTTTTTGAAATATTAATAAAAATGTCCGCGATTACGTAGCAAACGAAACCATAGCGTGTTCTAACTTTGGATAGCGCCATCTACATTTTATTTAGGGAACTGAATTAGTTAGAAAAGTCGAAATCAGATCTAAGCAGAGGTTGTAGACTTGTAGATGATTTGTAAGGTACACCCTCATATTACAAATTATTATTTAAAAAACAATCATTTTATAAACAACGCTTATAAAACTATACATTTGAAAAACATATGCTTTGACAAACTCATCCATTTAAAAATGTAATCATTTTACAAACTAATTACTAGACAAATATTGTTTTTTTTTTCAAATTATCATTTTACAAACAAATTATTTAACTAAATTTTCAATTGGTAAAACAACGTTAGACAAAATATCTTATGGCAAATACATCGTTTGATAAATATTATTTACCAAAACTAGAAGATATGAAGTTTCAAGTTTAAACTTACTGATCCCAAGATTTTCATTTCATTACTAGTCTTTACAAATCGTATTGTGACATGATATCAACATGCTAATACCTTTTATTGTGTCACACCGGGTGGGGGACCTGGGGCCCTATTTTTGAAAGTGTGACTCACCAAAAAAGCGTGAGCCGAATGATTTTTCATTCGATATCCATTGTTCCGTATTTTTGAATTGTCTATGTCGAATAATTCGCAACGAGTGGTCTAGACCACTCGTTTTCGTATGATTTGGTAGTCGAACGTATTTTGCGTCAAAATCATGAATGACATAGACAACCGGATACGGATATAGATGGAGTCTATTAGAATTTTCATTTTTACGTTCCGTTTAACTCTTACGTTCTCTATGATTGAAAATTGACGAACATTTTTTTACGTTTCGTTACCGATTCGGTTATCATTGCGTAGAATGGACCAGAAATTATTTCTCGCATTATTTTCATATCACTAGCAACATTGCTAGACGAATGATTTCAAAATTACGGCTTTTATGTTTTTAGTGACATAGTAGGACGAGTGCGACATAATAGTCTATTAGTTTTCGGCGGTATGTCACACTTTCAAAAATAAGGCCCCTGGTAACCTGCAACACAGGATCTTTGATACCTAGCGCGGGCACCAGATCTACACAACGATACTGTCCTTTATGGTATTAAATTTAATTAATGTTTATCACATACCTATGTAATGTAGTCCAAGGCCATTTGTTGTGGAGTAAATAAACTATTTTTATTTTTTTTATAAAAAAGAAAGTTTGTCTCCAAACGATCTGAGCTGTAAGTTAGGTTCAGGTTATTTTTTTATGACTGCCCGGAAAGACTTGAGGACAGAAAATAAGTTGGGTTCAGGTTATTTTTTTTTATGACCACCTGGAAAGACTTGAGGGCAGATTATAAGTTGGGTTCGGGTTATTTTTTTTTACCACCTTTGGAAAAGACTTTGAGGGCGGAAAAGAAGTTGGGTCCAGGTTATTTTTTTATAACCACCCGAAAGACTTTGAGGGCGGAACAGAAGTTAGGTTCAGGTAATGTTTTTTATGACCACCCGGAAAGACTTGCAGAGGGGAGAAGAAGTTAGGTTTAGGTTATTTTTTTAAAACCACCCAGAAAGACTTTGGGGGCGGAAAAGAAGTTAGGTTCAGGTTATTTTTTTTTATGACCACCCAGAAAGACTGAGGGCGGAAAAGAAGTTAGGTACAGGTTTTTTTTTTATAACCACCCGGAAAGACTTTGAGGACGGAGAAGTTAGGTTTAGGTTATTTTTTTTTATGACCACCCAGAAAGACTGAGGGCGGAAAAAAGTCAGGTTCAGGTTTTTTTTATAACCACCCGGAAAGACTTTGAGGGTGGAGAAGAAGTTAGGTTTAGGTTATTTTTTTTTAAAGACGGAAAGACTTTGAGGGTTGAAAAAACGTTCTAATTCATATTGATGTTTGTTTGTTTGGATTGGTCGTTCGTCTCGTTAGTCGTTTGGTAAAAATAATTTATATGTATAATTTACATAAAAGAAAATACAAGTCGTGTTACAGTTAAATAATAATTTCAGCTTCGTATGCCCAGTCGTTTTCGGCTGTGCATTGTCTGTAAGTCAGTCAGTCACTCCCTAACGCAAGATTTTATATATTTTGATGACTGATTGATACTATAGCGCCTGGGCTATTAAGAGGTCTTCCAATTTTTTTTTATTGTAAATTATACTATTTCTTTAACTGTGATTTTACCCAGCTCATCAGCACTCTTCAATCATACATACATACATACGTAAGAGTAAATCAATAAAAACGCGAGTAATAATCGCGAGGTCTAAGTTCGCGGCGAACTACTAGTTATACATACTAACACAACATATAGGACTCATATTGTGATGATTTCTTATATGAGTAGAAGCTTTTGCCTATACGCTTTTTTTAAGTCATGTGACCGTTGCGTGTTGTGAATATTTTTTTTTATATCAAGCTGAAAAATCTAACTTTTTTTCATTGAATTCGTAATTGTTACTCAGTTGAGACAGCTATTGCCCTTGGCTTCGCTCGCGTGTATTTTGTTTTTTACCCGTTTCATCCCTTTAGGGGTAGAATTTTCAAAGTTCTTATATTAGTGTTCACTTATGTATAAAATAAACTCTCTTCTGCTAAATTTCTACGTTCAGCGGTTTCATCTCTGCGTTGATTTACAGATAAGTCATTCATCGTTAAATTTTACACAATGTAAGTATATAATAAAATTGTTCTATATATAGAGATTGCCTGTTGAGAGGCCTGTGGTATGGCCCTAGAATAGCACCAACCCATCTCTTCCCGTGGGTGTCGTAAGAGGCGACTAAGGGATTTAAAACACCGGAGGATGGGCAGCAGCATCTTTCCGCGTACTATGCCATCACACTGCGATCGCCAACCCGCCTGCCAAGCGTGGCGATTACGGCAAAACCCCGCCATGGATAAAATCCTTGGGGAAGGTCTTTATCCAGCAGTGGACGTCTTTAGGCTGAGAGAGAGATATAGAGATTACCAGCTTTTGCTCTCTTTTTTTTTATCACCCGCGTGAATTTTATTTAAACCCGGGTTAACTACCACCCTATCTGATTCTCTGTAACTTCTTTAACGTTCTAAAGAAAATTGTATCTAAATCGGATTAGCCGTTAGGAACATATAACTTAGGGAAATATAAAATAAGGCTGCTAAAGCTGTAGACCAAAGCTTTCATAAACTTCTCCATCGCAATTCATTGAAACTTTTCCTATTATTGTCTCTTTTTAATTGGCAGCTTGTTATGCTTTTTTTTTCTCACTAATTGACACTTCCAACATCGAACAAACGAATTTGCGAATTTTTCGCGTTAATAAAACATTGAAATGTGAGCCAATTGAATTTTAAGCAAAGTTATGCCTTTTGTGTTTTGTTTTTACATCAATTTAATTTAAAAAGCTCTAGTCGTTTGACCTTGTCCATTCAATTTGAAACGCGACTGAAAAGAAAGGTTAATTTTTAATCCGCTTTACATTCGGTTAATACGACGACGGCGACCTTACTCCCTGTCCTGCGTTGGCGACAGAATGCCGCAAGGCACGATGCTGTGCTGTGCTTGCGATTATACATGTGACAATGCCGTCAACATAAGCCACAAGTATACTATGCATACATTGACGCATAGCGCAGCGCGGTGCTGCTTTATCGCATTTTGCTGCTCACGTAGGACAAGGAATTACCCAGCATCCTAGGTGAGCGATAGAACGCTGCGCGGTGCAATGTGATGTTGTGCTACTAGGAAATACTACACGCGACAACGACAACAACACAGGCCAAGTGATATGTACATTTGATATAAAAGTTTCCTCAGTATTTATTAAGTTATCTATGTTACATTCGTAGAATTTAATAATTAATATGTTCCTCGTTTAACTTAACACCCTATATTTTATCTTGTAACGGGGTCCGTGTTCACGGTAGCACGTCGAGTACCCCCAAGCCTTACTCACACAGCGGGATTTCTGAAGAAGGATTGCATAAGCTTCAGGATATCACCTATTGCGATGTGCCTGTACTCCTCCAGTTCCGGAACCGCAGTTCTAAAGAGGGCCAGTCGCTTTTTAGCCAGCGCGTCACATTCACACATAATGTACTCCATAGTTACAGAATTAATATAAGTACTGCGTACAGAAAAGAAACTCCCTGCCCCTCCCGCAATATGGCACTCCCCGCACCCCCCGCACTTTTCCCCCGTTCTTGTGTGTATTGGGACGCTATGACTATGAAAACATACACATTGACGTGTTACTGACGTGTTCACGGATATACAGTTTCATTTGTAGTAGTAGTAGGTATATTTGACGCCCCGTTTCTATGATGCGCCCGCCCTGAGCTGTAGTATAACACCCTGTATAATACTGTATATACACCGGCCAAACTTTCAACTAACCCAATTTCATATTCAAAGGTCTGTAATCAGTTGAGTACCTACCTATTCAAGAAGGTCGGGAATTTAACCTTCGGATATAAACATTCAACTAACGTTTTCAATTTAACCAAACAAAACTCATTATCAAATTAATAGTTAATTGAGGTCAACCCACTGAAAACCTACGTCAATATATAATTCAGTATAGATATAGAATGATTTTGTTCTATGTTTCAAACCAAATTTATGCTAAGCATATTGTGGAAATCTTTATAAACTACTAGCTTTTGTCCGCGGCTTCGCCCGCGTGAATTACCCACGGGAACAGTGCTTTATCGGGATGAAAGTTACCCTGTGTCCTTCTCAGTACTTCTAACTATGTGTATGCGAAATTTCGGGAATATTGGTTTAGTAGAGAAAGCATGAACAGGTTACAAACAAACTCACTTTGGCATTTATAATATTAGTTAGGATATCTAGACGCTGACTGACTGTTAAGATATTAACGCAGAGACGAACCCGCTGAACGTAGAAAATTTGAAGAGAGTTTCTTTATATGTATAGCGTAAGTGGAAGAAAGAAAGGAAAAATAAGAAGCGAATTTGGGAAAATCGACCCCAAGGGGGTAAAATGGGTAAAGAACTAAATTTACACGGAAAGACGAGGGCAAAAGCAAGTTATCATTTGGATAACAAAATAATACGGACTACCTAAAGAACGAACGTGCCGCGAAGCCTATATAGCGCCAGCGAAATCGCCAGGTGCAGTTAGGTCCTTGAGCGGTCGCGTCTTCGTATTTATTTCTACGGCAGCATTAGTAAAGCAGTAGGTAGGTAATAGTAGATTATTAACCAAGGGCTGTATGACATCAATTGCATACGAGGTTTTTGGCGCCTGAGCGAAGCGAAGGCGCTAATTAACCCGAGTATGCAATTGATGCTTACGCCCGAGATAAATACTCTGCTTTACATATCGATTGTGAGGTAAGTAAACAACAAGACAGCAGGTTTCAATGAACATTTAAAAAAATGTGTATTTAATTAAAATAAATTGTCTAGATTCCGATTCGAGTAATTAATCGATACCGAGAAAAAAAATATTAACTTTTGTAGAGGGTGGTTGATTCACAACACAAACACACTTATAAATGTTATTTTAATCAAATAATAACATAATATTATGAACTACACACAAACGTAAGTATTTCAAAATACGGATGGAAGCCGACTGACTGGCTGCGCGAGAGAGTCGAATGCTACCGAGGCGCGGGCGGAGGTGCGCGGGACGAGGTATGGCTCGTTGCCTAGCAACCACCGCGGTCGCCTAGCAACGCTGTTACCTATTACTACGTGCTCGCTCGCTACATCCTCCCCCTCTATCCCGAACTTGACGTCCCCGCGTTTGGGATAGGATTCTTTCGCGGTCGCCCTCTTCTACGCTTTTCCCTTATAGGAGCTTGGATGGTGCCAACAAATGGAGTAAGGACTGACGCGTGATATTTGCCTATGAAGGTGCCATCATTGATACCTTCCAACTCATAAGTAGAAGCACTCACTATTTTCCGTATCTTGTAAGGACCATCCCTCCTCGGAATAAACTTTGAAGATTGACCTTTGTCCGTATCATTGAGACCTTGAGTCTTGAGAAGCACCAGGTCTCCTACTTTATAATCAGGTGCCTCGCGGCGATGTTCATCGGCGTACTTCTTCTGTAGGACTTGGTTTTTCTCATGTATATCTCTTGCATTTGACAGGGTCTCCGCCATCTTCTTAAGGTAAGGGGTGATGCTTGGAACGATATTGTCGCTTTCTAAAATTGTACGCATGTCATTTACAGCGTCTGCTGGTGCGCGAAGCTCCCTACCAAAAGTGATGTAAGCTGGTGAAAAACCTGTACTTGATGTAACTGCAGAGTTCATTGCGAACCTAATAGATGCGAGATGCAAGTCCCATGTGTCGTGATCTTGACCGACGAGGATCGCGAGTTGAGGTTTTAGATCTCTATTCTTGCGTTCAATCGGGTTAGATTGTGGATGATACAGAGGCGTTAGAACTTGATCTATATTCATTACATAACAAGCCTGTTGCATAATTTCACTAATAAATTGGACGCCATTGTCGCTTATCAAGCGTCGTGGCACACCGAACCTGAAAAAGACCTCATTTATAAGAACTTTGGCGCATTCAAGACTAGTAGCATTTTCCAGAGGAAATAACTCTACCCATCGCGAACACACATCCTCAACAATAAGGATCCATCGGTTATGTTGGGCGGTAACGGGTAGTGGGCCAAACAGGTCAACTGATAAGACTTCAAAGCGTCTAGACATGGCAGGTGTTTGTAAGAGGCCGGTTGGCTTTCTATTGTCCGCCTTGTATCTCTGACATGAAACGCATTGTTTTATATAATCGGCTACATATTTCCGCATGTTTGGCCAGTAGAAGCGAAGCCTCAAACGAGCCAATGTACGTTCTACTCCGAAGTGACCTGCAGTGGGCGCGTCATGAAAGTCAGCTAGTATTTTAGGACGCTCATGGTCCGGCACGACAAGGCATGCCTCGTCGCCTTCGTCATCTTCAGGGCCGTAGCGGTATAGGACACCATCAGATGTGATGTAGCCTTTGTCCGTCCAGGATTTTCCTTTGAATGGATCTTCGGATTCAATATCCTCGAGTATTTTTCGTATATCAGGGTACACTACACACAAACGTAAGTATTTCAAAATACGGATGGAAGCCGACTGACTGGCTGCGCGAGAGAGTCGAATGCTACCGAGGCGCGGGCGGAGGTGCGCGGGACGAGGTATGGCTCGTTGCCTAGCAACCACCGCGGTCGCCTAGCAACGCTGTTACCTATTACTACGTGCTCGCTCGCTACACTTTTAAAAAATATTCTTCGTGCAGTATGAGTATGACAGTTCTTTTTTCAAATTCCAAAACCTATGCTGTAATGATAGTCATACACCCCGGCATTCAGGGGTGTAAGGGTGTACTTACAGAGCAAGAGATATGTAAAAATATTAATTACATACAAAAAACGAATGTTTAAAAAATAAATGTTCACCCGTGCAAAGAACTTAGAAATTATATAGATAGATAAAATAGAAATTAAATAAAGTCTTATATAGGAACCGTGAAACCATAAAATCCTTGAGCTTTCATGTTGGTAAGCCATAATAACCAAATTAAGTTGGCTTCAACTTTTTGATTGATTACGAATAATTTCTCAAAGGAACAAAATATGATAACCTTCGACGAAGATCGTTAGTAACTTAGCAAGAAATGGAGGAAATTATATATGAAAGTTGAATGCAGCATGTACATATTTGTACACGGCTACTTCTTTTGTTCATTATGTATTCATAGCTGTATACTATTTATTTAAATGTTGCTGTTATAAGTACCTATGTATGTCTAAAGACCTTTTAATATGAAACATTTTTTTTGAAACTGAACCAAAATAAATTTATTTTTTCAACTTCATACAAATTCAATTCCAAGATGTGACCTAAACATACATTACTTTATTTGTACATTTCATTTCATAAATCGTGTCATTACAGGCTTAACCTAATTCAAATTGAATTATAAAGCTTGTAAAAATAACCTTTTATGTAAAGCTTTTATTTTATATTGTTTAATGTTTATATTATTTTCCTTTTAATGCCCAATGACTCATTAGCAAAATTTTTTTTGAGTTTGTTAGTCATTTGTTTGCTTGCTTTACGCTCTATCTACTGAATCAATCTTCCTGATTCGCATACAAAATCAAAATCACGTCTTTATCCATTACGAGGTAAACAGAGCCAAGAGTCGTGAGACTCTAAGGCACAATTAGCATAGTGACAGATTGCTAGCCTATCGCCTATGAGTGGAGGAATCCCCAGTTTGAAACCATTTTCCTCGATTGAATTTTACAATCTGCGCTGAAAGAGAAGCAGCTGGCTATGTTTTTTCTTCGTTCTCAGAAGAAAAATTATGCATACACATAGTTAAAAGTCTTGAGAAGCATTTAGGGTACCTTTCATACTTAGAAAAAGCACTATTCTCTTAGTAACATCAAGCAGAAGAAGCCGCGGGCTAAAGCTCGTAATCTATATATATATAACTCAAAGGTGACTGACTGACTGACATAGTGATCTATCAACGCACAGCCCAAACCACTGGACGGACCGGGCTGAAATTTGGCATGCAGGTAGATGTTATGACGTAGCATCCGCTAAGAAAGGATTAACGCGAGGGAACCGCGGGCAAAAGCTAGTTTATAAATAAAACCCAAGAGATAGTGATGTTAAATTACCGAAATAATCCTTTTTAACTTTTAGTCATAATTTTTGGCAATTACCATTAGTCCTACAGAGATTAAATTAATGGGTCCGTTCCCAATTAAATTGAGTAACTAAATTGCGAAGTACCTACCTAGTTTCTTGGATGAGATTTCTTTTCATGATTTCAAAAAAGATAAGAAAAATATATTTTACACGACTGACCAAAAAAGGAGTGTTATGTTTTACAGGGTTCATGTATGTAGGTATGTAAGTTTCTTTATTCCGCCATAAGTCCTGAACGGCTTAACAGATTTTGATGTGTGAGATATTTTAAGATTCCTTGCATTCCTCCGAGTGACATAGGCTATGTGAGTTGTCAGTGGTGTTTTTTATTTTTTAATAATTAGCTTGTTAACCAAACCTTTAAAAAAATTTAGACGTGTCGTACATATTAATTTTATAATAGTTTATTATATTTTAGTATTGTTATAATATTCATTTGATAGAGAATTAATATAATTCTACAATATCGACGGTTAAGAACCAAGACCGCCTATCTTCACTTTTGGCGATTTTTTGTTTTTTATGTAGTTCGTTTTAAGGTCGTTTTTTTGCATCGTTTTCTCTAAACATCTAACTCAAAATCACAATAAATAATGAATTATGGAACAGAACCAATACCACCTAAGTTATGTGACGTAATAAATTTCTGACAATTCCACCTATCTACACGAAAAATATTGTAGATAGGCGATCTTGAAATCAAAATTCAGTTTTGTCACTGCAGATAGTTGATTTTGATTTTATTCTATAGTAAGTCCGAGGTACCTGATATTAGCCTCATCTCATCTATCTACAGTAATTTCGAAATTCATGAATCTTTAAAAAAAATTATGTATGTACGTGATTACCTATGCCTTTCACAAAATTACCCAGGTAAAAAAAAAATATATGAATTATCAGAAAAAAATTAAACGTTTTTTTCGCCTCCTGTAAAATTGACTTTTTGTATTTAGGTGGTCTTGGTTATTAACCGTCGATATGGATTTCGGTGAGTTACGAATTTAAAAAAAATAGAACTCACGGCTACAGAATTCTTAATAACTCGACCGTGCTTCAGGAATTAATTTCACCAAAATCTAGATGTAAATATTTAGAAGCAAGAACATGAAATGTCCGTAATACTAAAAGCTTTTAAACACGCACAAAAGATTAGGAAAAATTAGCAGCTTATAAAATAAATTAGTGTTGTCCGATGATCGATAGTAATATTGTCGAATGTTGTAATGAAACAATAATTAATAAGGAAAGCTATTATCGATACCATCGATAATATAGTTTATTATCAATTATAACTATTTCCAGGAAACTTATGATTAAAACTATTCAAAGAATATATGTACAGTTTGTTTTTAAATAAATTATTTATTAGTGAATAGAAAAAAAATCTGTACTATTGCTTTTATATTCAAGTTCTGAACTTCAGCAACTAACCCTGATGCAAATTTGACTAGATCTAAGCCACTTAATACAATTTATGATAAAAATTGTCGATACTTTATCGATGTAAAACTATCAATTCACAACACTAAAATAAAATAGTAAAATCTCATTGGCCATAATTTATGAGACACTTTTTGCGTGCTTATCAACAAGGCAAAATATTTCATTATGACAACATTATATTTAACAGAACAAACACACTATGTTATGGTTATCAGTCATCATGAAACGATTAATTTTCTAGTATTTTTGCTTTATTTTTAATTTTTCCGTCATGCGACTGGCGGCAGCAACATGGCATTTGATACCTACATCACTTTAGTAATACTTATTTTTTAACATTTCTACTCTCAATAGTACTTACTCATTCAATTTTTTTGCAAAAAAATTAAAACGAGAGCGTCGAGGACAAACTGATTTTGGCGCATAGAGAGCCTAACGGCCGGACCCATATTTTCGTGCTAAATAGAGTACCAAACCGTTACATAAAATTCAATTTTACCAACATATAAGAACAAAAATAAATAAAAATAAAACTATAATACAAGGCAATAATTCTGTCTGTCTATCAATTACTTTTCCCAGGAAAGTTTGGTCCGCGATTCTTTGAACTGAAGAAATACCTATCAACACAATAAAACGTAGAATTGCATATTTATTAAGGCTACTTCCGGGTCTAAAATCATAAAATTTGGTAAGAAATTTATTAAGGCTACTTCCGAGTCTAAAATCATAAAATTTGGTAGAAGTTATATTTATTTTTATATCATTTGCAGTTTTTTATGCAGATAAATTTATTTTTGTAATTGAAAAATACATAAAACTAATTAATAAATCTAAAGAGAAAAATATCGTACAAGAACTCGTGGTAATGTATTTTTTTTATAATTATAAAAAATAATATGGAAACTCTAATAACCATTTTATCAAAAAATGTGACAGATACAATTTTGTACGGTTCCCTCGAGACCAAACTCGCTCTTGGCCACTTTTAAAAAAATCCCTAAACGAAGAATAAAATTAGATATTCTCATTCCAATCACCACGGGACCCCAGCCAGTCTTAAAAGGTTTCTTCAAAACTAATAGCGGGCTGCATTTAAAACCTACATTATTTTGGAGGGAATAAAGAATCAAGAACGGTAAAAGTAATTCGATTTAGACTCCCAGACGGGTGACTGACCTTTTTTTTGGAATATTTAAAAATGAAATTGTATGCGAGATTTTTTTGAGAGTGCACTGACATCATTCATCATACGGATCATACTTATCCATACTATCCATACTAATATTATAAATGCGAAAGTTTGGATGTGAGTTTGTGAGTTTGTGAATTTGTGAATTTGTGAGTTTGTGAGTTTGTGAGTTTGTGAGGATGTTTGTTACTCAATCACGCAAAATCTACTGGACGGATTTCGATGAAATTTGGTACAGAGGTAGATAATGACCTGGAATAGCACATAGGCTACTTTTTATCCCGGGAAAAAGCACTGTTCCCGTGGGAAATTCACGCGGGCGAAGCCGCGGGCAAAAGCTAGTATTATATATATTTTCACGTTATAACAGAGTATGTAACTATGTACCTAATTCAATCTGACTCATCCTCCTAACTAATATTATAAATGTTAAAGTGAATTTGTATGTTTATTTGTTTGTTACCTCTTCACGCTTTATCTTCATGAAATTTCGCATAGGTACATATAGTTAGAAGTACCAAGAAGGACATGGGGTACCTTTCACTCCGGGAAAAAGCACTGTAGAACTAAACTTTATTTTAAGACCTAAATGTAACTTACTCCGCTGACTCAGTGACCCCAAAGTCAAAGTCAATTTTTTTTATTGAAACTTGGCCTTCAACCAAGGCCCTTTTTCACGTCGATAACTAATTATTTAATCATAATATATTATGTCTCAAAGCTACAAACTAGTAGCATTTCGGAACGACCACTGCTGAGAAGAAATGCCGAAAGAAACTCATGAAACAGTCAACATGCCAGAGGGGCTATTTATTAACTTTATACCTCTACATATAGATTGTGTACAGTCAAAAATAAAATAAAATATAAGAAAAAAAAATATAATAAAACATGTTCTGTTTGTGATCGAATAACCACAATTAATTGGTTAAGAACAAAAAAATAAAAATAAAAATCGAAAATCCCCAAAGTGGATCTTGACTATGATAGACTCCTATTCTGCGCGGTGGCTTGCCAGTTGACCGCTCCCAGCTCACGCATATGTAACTCGCTCGCTCATATGTAACTTATGTTGACAAAATAAATGAAGTATCAACTGTTTCCGTGGGAAATTCAATGATTTTCGTCGGGCACAACCTGCTACTGGTGAAGAAAAACGTCGTGTGGAAACTTGCACTCTCTTTACCCCGTCTTAACAATAACTTTTTATACAAGCTTAAAATACCAGTATCATGTCTTTATCCTTTACGGGGTAGACAGAGCCGTCAGTCGTGACTATTCAGCTAAGCGTTGCCTTCAAATCCCACTCAACTTAAAGGCAACGTATAGTTGAGTAGTGGGTTTATTGATGGATTGGAGATTCAGATATACAGTGACAGGTTGCTAGCCCAGCGTCTATGACGAGAAAACTATATTCACAAGATTGACTTTTACAATCTGCGCGGGAAGAGAAGCAGCTATATGCTTCTTCTTCGTCTTCAAGTGACTGAAAGTATTTATTTTTTGACGTCAACTCGTGAATGGGTGTTGCCTGCTTCGATCCTGATTCGAATTTTATTTTTATTTTTTGTTTTTAACCAATTCATTGTGGTTACTCGATCACAAACATAACATGTTTTATTATATATTTTTTTTTTCTTATATTATATATTTTTTTTTTTGACTGTACACAATCTAGTGTATGTATAAAGTTAATAAATAGCCCCTCTGGCATGTTAGGCGACCAAGACTGTTTCATGAGTTTCTTTCGGCATTTCTTCTCAGCAGTGGTCGTTCCGAAATGTTAGTAGTTTGTAGCTTTGAGACATAATATATTATGATTAAATAATTAGTTTTCGACGTGAAAAAGAGCTTTCTTTGAAGGCCAAGTTTCAAAAAAAAAATTGACTTTGACTTTGGCTCGTAAACCAGCTTCTCTTTCTCTCCCTTTCTAGCATTTTTCATTTATTTGGGGTCGGTTCTCCTAATAATTAGGAGAGCCTAATAATTATTATGATTCCCAAACCAGCATGGAAGTAATAAATTGAATTATTAGGGTTGAATTTTATTGATATTTTAATATTGCAACTTGTGCAATATTTCGCTGAAAAAAGCTAATTAGGCTATGCCCGAATTCTGACGCCGTACTAGTAACCGGGAGTTTTGATCGGACGCGGTAACGGAAAAAGTTCGCAAACTTTCGCACCGTTTCGAGTTCTCGACTGCCGATGGCAGTGAGCGATTTGTCGTGTTTTTACACGACTGACCAAAATTATGTTGTAATTAAAATTACTAATTATTATTATATGTATGTATGTATGTAAGTTTCTTTATTCCACCATAAGTCCTGAACGGCTAAACAGATTTTGATGTGAGAGGTATTTTTAGATTCCTTGCATTCCTCCGAGTGACATAGGATATATGACGTCATCATAAAAACAAAATGGCGGATTATATATGCGATAAATAGCAGACCAAAAAAATAAAATATGATCAATCTTATCGAGTGGGGTATGAAATTGAAGGGCTTTAAAAGGCGATTTCTAAAATGTATATAACTTATATGTTTGTATGTACTTTTTGAGTAAAAACTTTGTCAGTCGTGTTTTTTATTTTTATAATTAGCTTGTTTTCATATCTATTAAGACATGGTCAATTTATTAATAAAGGTATACTTGACTGCGCCTCCAATTGCGGCAAAAAGTATCGAAGAAGGTTGTACCAATTGTATTTGCGATACCTTAAAGTTTGGGTCTTATGTGATAACTTTAAGACATTCACACTTGGTTCGCAAATGACTATGAATATCTAAATGTACATGTAGTATGTTTTTCATACAAACTTTTACCCCTCAGATTTAAAATAAAAAGCCTATTTAAAGTAACAATATTCATACAAAATTTCATCAAAATCAATGCAGACGTTTAGCCGTGATAGCGTAACAGATTGATGTATATATAATCAGTATTGATAGAGTAGGAAATTTGGATTAGATACATACATAGCTAAACATCCAAGGCCCAAGACAATCTGAAAAAGATCATTTTCCATCTTGTCCTGACCGGGGATCGAACCCGGAACCCGTAGTTCAAAGGCAAGTACTTTACTATTGCACCACAGTTTGTTGCGCCCTGCCTCTTCTCCACTTGCGCTTTGGAAGCTGCAGAAACATAAGCTTTAAGTAGTTTTTTACGTCAACTAACTAATCTAGTTTATTAAGTATATGACAGTTGAAAAGTGCTATTTTTGAAGCCTATTTATATAAAACAATTTTTATTTCATATCACAGATGCCGACTTAGTTACTTTAATGATTAATCATACTAAAAAGCGTGCAACTTTGAACCAGCGTATGAATTTTAGAGATAAAATCTTGGAATGCGCATAAAGCTCTTGTGGTTCCGGACATTCACAGAACTGGGTCAAATCCGGTAAACCGGGTAAACCCCGCGTAATAGCACAGCTCAGTATAATAAGTGTGCTAAAATGTTCGGTGGAGGGAATTCCGTTCGAACTTATATTGAGCGCTATATTTTTCAGTAACCACTTATAGTACGTTTCTACAACTTATTTATCGTGTCCGTCAAGATGGAGGGCACACATGTAAATGACTAGCTAGCGCCCGCGGCTTTCGCTCGCGTTAATCCTTTCTTAGCGGATGCCTACGTCATAACATCTACCTGAATGCCAAATTTCAGCCCGATCCGTCCAGTGGTTTGGGCTGTGCGTTGATAGATCATATATATAGATAGATAGATTATTACCATAAATCTAGTATTTCCTTCCTATGGTAAAAATTTAGTTACCTCATGCGTGTGATTGAAACTCACTTTTTACTCACGACGCAAACAGTGGATGTGTAATAAGTTTTAAGTGTCTGTGTATCTATATGTCTGTGGCATCGTAGCTCCTAAACTAATGAACCGATTTTGATCTAATTTTCTTTGTCGAGTTAATCGAGAGTGATCTTAGCGATAATTTAATTCGACTCCCTTAAAAGTGACAGCATCGATTCTCACAGTCACGAAAGTCACAGAGAAACTATTGTTTTTGACATTATAAAAGTAGGTATCCTTATATAGTTTTCCTTGTCATGGTTGTGTTTTGAATGAGTGTGTATATTTATATCATCAATGTTTATTTTATTTTAAATTTATTTCTTCCTTTATAATTAACTAGCGACCCGCCCCGGCTTCGCACGGGATATAAACCTTCCTCTTGAATCACTCTATCTATTAAAAAAAACCGCATCAAAATCCGTTGCGTAGTTTCAAAGATTTAAGCATACAAAGGGACATAGGGACAGATAAAGCGACTTTGTTTTATACTATGTAGTGATAATGTTTACTGCACCCTACATTTTTTTCACGTATATTTCCTTCCACCCAAAGGTTGGCTGGAAGAAATTGCATTTTCGATAAGCCCGCCTTTGCGCTCATTTATATATGTATTTACTTTTGTTACTACGTTGTATGTTCTTTTCTATAAATGGTGCAATAAAGTGTTGATATATCTATCTATCTATCCTGATTTGACTTGTTTGCATGTTCCCTATTTAGAAAATCCGAATTTCAATAGTCACTTAAAGCGATTAGTCCACACGGCTATCTCGCACACTGTTAGACGGGGAGCTACACGTTCAAACGGCTCTCATATTTGGTCGGCAATATTTGGTGAAGGGCATAGCTGGCCTGAAGCAATTACTACTACGTATGTTGGACCTTACCTGGCTAAAACCGTCAGTTTATTCGAGATACTTAAACGGGTAGCCAGGAATACTAGGTTATGTTGGTAAATAGCATGTAAATCGTTAACTCCACAAGGAATAAAAAGGTACCTAGTTTACTGTAGTCCATGAGTTTCAAGTTACATCATAGACATGGAAAAAAAGAAATTATCTCAGAGCAAGGACTCGTGAGAACTTTGAGTTACATAGACAAAAGTTACAATGTTATCATTGGTCAATAATAATTTGACAATCACATGACACATCCGGTCAGTTGTCAAATTCAAATGGCGTGTTGTACTATCCTCATGTTGCACTGGTAAAATCTGGTGTAAAAATAAAAACCCTTATTATTACCTAACAAATATACCTATTTTCGTAAGTCAAACTTGTCTTGACGTATAAAAATATTTGGCGAAGATAGTAAACATTCGCTAAGATCCCAACTTTATTGATAGATTTAGACAGTGATGGATCGGCGGTTCTGTGTGTCTGAACGCTTATAGATCAGGGGTCCAAGGCGGTACGATACACGAACACATCATTTTTCAAGATAAAACATCAGTTTTATGAGCAAGTGTGAGAAAATATCTAAAAATGTTGGGTGATTTTGACGTAACTAGTTTGTGCCTAGAAAGCAGAAGAAAAATTCCCTTAGGATCATTTATACGACTAACTATAACTATACCATTAATTAATAATGGTATAAGTGACCCAACTTTGTATCTCTAGTACCATAAATTGAGCTTCGGCCAGATATTGAACGAAGAATATGTTTAAAATTAAAAAGAAAACGGTAAACCAAATATTAAACTCACAAAATTCTGAATAAAAGGTAAAACTGAATAAAAGCTTGTAACAATAAAGAGTTTTCAACCCACGTGGAATTGCTTATGTAGGATCAGAATCCAAGTCAACAGAATTGAATACAACACATGAATCGTCTTAGAAATAATACGTTGAGCCCGTGAAAACATTGGGAGCTTATTACTTAAAAAGGAAACTTTTAAGTAGCTTCAGTGTGTTGTTGGGAACTTTCGCGTTACTTGGCAAACTTCATTCACCTTATGCAAATAAGCTTAGCAGTTCACTTTATTCGGTATTGTGACCTTAGAAAAGCTCGAGGAAAGCTTGCTTGGGATAGGCTTAGACTTTTTTATTTGATGCAATTTATTTGGGTTAATGTATGTGTACACAGGACCAAAGTGTTGTGAAAATAGTAAGGCCTATGCCCAGCAGTGGGCTAATATAGATTTAAAAAGAAGAAGAATGTATATGAACATATAGTGGGTCTCTATTGTTTCCCCTAATTTTTTGTACTCCTAATGTAGTTTGGTGCACAAACTTTTAGTACAACATTTTTTCGTACATTTTTATGAATTCTAATTTAGTTTAGCCTATTTTTGATTGCCCTAAGTTTTTATCGCCGTATGTTTACTTCCCAAATAAGTCATTAGGCCTAATAATTGATTATTTCTAATATTCACAAATACTAATTAATATTTCGTACAAAGTAATTAAGCACAAAGGTGTAACACCTAATTATTTCTGTTATAATAATTTCTGATAATTATTACAAAGTATTTAAATCTAATAGGGGGGACTTAAATTAAACATTGATGGATTTGTGTTTGAAAAATGTCGAGAAGTAAAAGAAAGTTATATTAGGCATGTGAAATAAAACGTGCAGCATGCAAGCAAGCAAGCAGCATGCAAGCAAGCAAGCAGCATGCAAGCAAGCAAGCAGCACACAAGCAAGCATGCAGCATGCAAGCAAGCATGCAGCATGCAAGCAAGCATGCAGCATGCAAGCAAGCATGCAGCATGCAAGCAAGCATGCAGCATGCAAGCAAGCATGCAGCAGGCATGCAGCAAGCAAGCAAGCATGCAGCATGCAAGTATTTCTGGGTGGCTCCACCAGAAGACTCGCTCCGTCGGCCCTTTGATTCTTTCGTGCACTCGACCTCGCTACGCTCGAGAGGTCGCCGGCTCGCTTCGCTCGCCACCTCCCCCCCTCGCTGCGCTTCGGCCTCGTGCCCTCATTTTCTCAGGACCTCCTTCGCGAGCTTCTGGTTCCGCGCGAAGGAATAACACTCTAGTATAGGGCAAACTTGAGCCACGTAGAGTCGGGGTGCTCTAAGTCGGATCTGTCACTTATGAAGAATTTTTGGAATTATTATTAGTAGTGCATTACTAACATCATTCTGAAAATGATTGACGACAGACTGGACTGTCCTTATCTCCGGCACTGCTGTGATAGTCATGTCACAGTACCCATGCCGGTGAGAAGGTACTAATAGTAATAATTAAATTTACTAATATAATGATTCAATTAGTTACATATAATTATAAGAAGTGATTATAATAGTAAGTAATAATTGTCTCAAACAAATTTATACGAGGATATCGTTACGTGTAAAAATTTAAAAGCCAAACGATTTTAGAACATCTAATAATAGAGACTCAAAAATTGCATCTAATAATTATTAGGCTAAATTATTATTGTGCAAAAACATCAATTAGGCGAGACAATAATTGTGCATAACAAGTTTTGGCCAATAAGGTTCGGCGAAGTGAAATTGAAGAGACAAAAATTTTAAGCGAAACAAAGGGCACCCACATATAGTATACTAGTGGTTCTGTGAGAACAGTAGACCTCGCGAGCCCTTCCACGAAATAACCGATATTTTACCGTGTCCCTGGCTTAGAAGAGTTTTGAAACCAACCTACCAATGCTGGAAAGAAAGTAAAAAGTTCTTGTGGTTGGTCAATACCACAAAAAAATTGACTGAGACCTGCCTTTTCCGCCTCGAAATAATATAAATAATATTAATAAATATATACGGACAAATCACACAGATTAAGTAAGTTCAAGACTTTACGGGATGCTAATTTAACAATACTATATTTTATAACAAACTAGCGACCCGCCCCGGCTTCGCACGGGATATAAACCTTCCTCTTGAATCACTCTATCTATTAAAAAAAACTGCATCAAAATCCGTTGCGTAGTTTCAAAGATTTAAGCATACAAAGGGACATAGGGACAGAGAAAGCGACTTTGTTTTATACTATGTTGTGATACATATATGTAAATATAAATGTAACACATGTAACAATGTAACACAATGCTCGATGGCCTCTGTAGAGCCTCTCAACAAGTGGGTCTAAAAATGAACATGGTCAAGACGAAAATCATGTCTAATATCCGTGTCGCACCCACTCCTCTAAAGGTTGAAGACTCTACACTCGAAGTTGTTGACAATTATGTATACCTGGGACAAAAAGTTCAGTTAGGTAAGTCCAACTTCGAGAAAGAGGTCAACCGTCGAATCCAACTCGGCTGGGCAGCGTTCGGGAAGCTTCGCGATATCTTCTCTTCCAAAATACCGCAGTGTCTCAAGACTAAGGTCTTTGACCAGTGTGTGTTGCCAGTAATGACATACGGAACAGAGACGTGGTCGCTTACTATGAGCCTCATAAGAAGGCTCAAGGTCACCCAAAGGGCGATGGAGCGCGCTATGCTCGGAGTTTCCCTGCGTGATCGAATCAGAAATGAGGAGATCCGTAGGAGAACTAAAGTAACCGACATAGCCCGCAGAATCGCCAAACTTAAGTGGCAGTGGGCGGGGCACATAGCTCGCAGAACTAATAGACGTTGGGGCAGAAAAGTTCTCGAGTGGCGACCACGAACCGGAAAACGTAGTGTTGGCAGGCCTCCCACTCGGTGGACCGACGACCTGGTGAAGGTCGCGGGTTGCGCATGGATGCGGGCAGCGCAGGACCGGTCGTTGTGGAAATCCTTGGGGGAGGCCTTTGTCCAGCAGTGGACGTCTTTCGGCTGAGAGAGAGAGAGATAGATAAATATCCAAAACCCACGTCAATCTGAAAAAGATTATTTTCCATCTTGACCCGACCGGGGATCGAACCCGGGACCTCTGGTGTGGCCGTCTGGCGTGATGACCGTTAGGCCACGGAGGTCGTCAGTCGTCAGAAATGCATGGTTTGACCTATTGGTTATAGGTATGTATATTTATGTAATTTGCGCAACAAAATTAAAGTTCAAAAAAGAAAGTTCAATTTGAAATCGAATCTATTATATACATATACGTATATATTACTTGTGGCTAAATTGATTCGATAAGTAGAAATTAGAGTACACTATCAATCACCACATTGGATCGAATACTTATTGAAAGCATTCGCCGTTAATAAGCGTTGCTACAGACGATTTAGACAATAGGAACAATGCACAAACCACTTACCATGTAGGCAGGCTTCGAGCACGATTCCTCACGAATAGTTCTTCCTTTAGACACCTAGCCGGCCAGCCACACACGATTATAAAGTTCCAAAAACACTGTTGAGCACTTGAAGTTTTATTAAGAATAATTGAGTAAAATGTAATGTTTGATGCGCGCGCGCGAGGTTTTTACTGGTTCTGCCACCAGCCTTCTGCTACCAGCCTATGGCGTTGATCTCTCAGACACCGGTAGGATTTGCGCATGCGCCAGCGGAAGTCCGGGCGCCCCATTGGCTAAATAGAACTGCAGCACAGCGAATTGTGATGATTGATAAGTGCATCGGTAAGGCGCGCGAAATTCAAATTGAAAGGTAAACAAGATTTGCGTTGAAAACGGAACATTCCGCCCACCAAAATACCAATAGGATTTTCCCAGAGTAAGAATAAGAAACGGTAATTAACGATAAATATGTTTAAGTTATTATTCTAAACTTAAAAGCTAACAAATGATAAGTTGAAACGATTATACGGAGGGTAGAGGACATAGTTTGACCAAAGGTCTCTTAAGCGAGTGATCCCTGGCTGTTCTAACGGTTGCGACTCGAACTACCCCATCAGGGCCAGGATGCAAGGAAACAACTCGTCCTAATGCCCATTGAAGAGGAGGCCGATTGTCCTCTTTTATAAGTACGATTGAGTTTACAATTAACGGTGTTGAGTCCGTGGTCCATTTTGCTCGCTGAGTTAACCCATGTAAATATTCATTTTTCCAGCGTTTCCAAAATTGTTGTTGAAAAGATTGGATAAGTTGCCATCGATTTAGTCGATTGATTTTTACGTCCTTGTAGTCGAAGTCAGGAACTGCTGTAAGAGGTTCCAGCGTTAAAAAATGACCGGGCGTAAGAACGTTCAAATCGTTAGGATCCGAGCTCAATGGACACAAAGGCCGCGAATTTAAAATTGATTCGATCTGAGCGAAGAGTGTGGTAAGCTCTTCAAACGTTAAGACCTGATCGCCAACAATACGGTACAAATGACTCTTTGCGGCTTTGATTTGGATTTCCCACACCCCTCCAAAGTGGGGAGCAGAAGGTACGTTACGTTTAAAATCTATTTTTTCCGCATGAGAGGCTTGTTCGATACATGACGCTAGTTGTGAACTTGCCCCAACGAAATTCGTACCGCAGTCAGAGTGAATAACATTGCAGCGGCCGCGACGAGAAACGAAGCGACGCAATGCCGCGATGAAGCCGTCAGTCGATAAAGTAGAAACCACCTCAAGGTGCACTGCTTTTGTGCTCAAGCATACGAATAAACACAAGTACGCTTTATCGATTTTAGCACCACGATGAAGCCCGAGCTTAATTCGAAAAGGCCCTCCTAGATCGACACCTACGACAGAGAAGGGTTTTGCCTGATTGACACGAAAGGCCGGAAGGTCGCTCATAAAGGGTTGCAAAGGTTTCGGTTTAAGACGGTAGCATCTTATGCATCTTGAAAGATGATGACGTACAGCATGCTTTGCCGCAAGTATCCAAAACTGTTGTAAAATCAGATAGTTGGTTGTGTTCAGACCGGGATGAAAATTGTTTCGATGAATAGATTCGATTACAGCTGATGTAAGAACACTCTTTTTGGGCAATAATGCGGGATACTTATGTTCGAAGTCAAGATCGGAGCGCGATAGGCGCCCGCCTACTCTGAGTATACCCTGCTCGTCCAAAAACGGGTTTAGTTTACGAAAACTGCGAGGTAACTGTATCTTTGATTGTAATTTGGATATGACATCCAAAAAACAACGCTGTTGGAAATGTTTGACGATAATTAGTAACGCACGATGACGCTCAGCGTCCGTTACGAAAAGATTATCTGATCGCGGAACAGTGTTACGCATGTTATTACAAAACCTGCGAACGTAAGCGATAATGCGACAGATTTTATCTAAAGAAGAATATTTTTCGAATAGCCGATCAATTATAGACGTGTGATTAACGCTTTCGATTTGATCCGAAACGAGAACCGTGGTGCGACGCTGCTCAGAGAGCACCGCATTGTCATCGTTTGAACGATTTTTCGATGTATCGATTGGCCACTCAGACTGTGGTTGAGACAACCATTCTGGGCCCGCCCACCATAGGGCATTGTTTAGCAAATCGTGAGGCAATTGCCCACGCGAACAAACATCTGCAGGATTTGTGACAGATGGTACGTGCCTCCAGCACTCGGTCGGTACGATATCTTGAATGTGACTTACGCGGTTTGCAACGAATGTCACCCAGCGAGAAGAAGGAGCTCGCAACCAGGATAAGGTAACGGTGGAATCACACCACAGATAAGTGTCATGAACAGGAATCCGCAGCGTGTCCTTGACAAATTTGATAAGGTCTGTAAGCAAAACTGCACCACACAGCTCTAGGCGAGGTAACGATTGACGTTTTAAAGGAGCTACACGAGCCTTTGCACATACGAGAAAGACGCGAACGGAGCCGTCAGACTCGATAACACGCAGGTATATAACGGCGCCATATGCTGCTTCGGAGCTGTCACAAAATCCATGCAGTTGATATGATTGAGCGCTATCGGTAGCGTATTTACGTGGAATTTTAAGATTCCTAACTTGAGGAAGCTGTTCGGAGAACTTTTCCCATTGAGAAACAATTTCCGGTGGGGGCTTATCATCCCATGAAAGACCTAGAATCCAAAGCTTTTGAATAAGGCATTTGGCATGAATTGTCAAAGGAGATAGAAAACCCAGAGGATCGAAAATTCTGGCAACCTCACTCAAAATCGTTCGCTTGGTGCACGGTTGATTAGATGGATTAACGGTAAAGACGAACGAATCCGAAGCAGGCTCCCACTTAAGGCCCAGAACCTTGATAGTTGTGTCTTCAGTTTCGGTAAAAGTGATTGCTTCTGAAAGACACGCCTCCGCGGGAAGATCGCTAAGAAGCTCGGGTCGGTTACTCACCCATTTTCGGAGCTCAAACGAGCCAAGACCGAAAAGAGCGATGAGTTGAGTTTTGATTTCTCTGGCGTCCTTCAGCGATGAGCTTCCGGATATGACGTCATCAACGTATATGTCGGAAGTTAAAACGGTTTTGGCCTTTGGGTACTTGTGACCCTCATCGTTGGCCAGTTGCTGAATAGAGCGGCACGCCAGGAATGGAGCGGAAGACACTCCGTACGTTACGGTATTTAATACGTACTCTTGAAGAGGCTCATCTGGGTGAGCTCGCCAGAGAATACGTTGATAATCACGATGTTGAGGAGCTAGGTTGATTTGACGGTACATTTGGTGCACGTCTGCCATGAAGACAATTGCGTGCTCACGGAAATGAAGAAGGATCTCTACGATATTTGATTGTAGCTTCGGTCCCGTCAGCAGCGAGTCGTTTAGCGATTTGGAAGTTGCATCTTTAGCCGAGGCGTCGAATACAACGCGAAGCTTCGTTGTAGCGCTGTCGGGACGTAGCACACAATGGTGCGGTATATAATACTTGCCTTGACCCATTTGCTTGGCAGGTACCAGAGTCATGTGACCACTGTCGATATAGTCAGTCATGAACTCCACGTATTGTTGGTTTAAATTGTGATCGCGATACAGACGCCTTTCAATGGCATGAAAGCGTCGTAAGGCTATCTCTCGAGAACCTTCAAAGACTGGCTCCTCGTCGTCCTTGAAGGGGAGACAAACTACATATCTACCTGTCTCGTCACGGTAGTGATTACTGAGAAAACTATTTTCACAGCGTTGCTCTTCTGGGGTCAATCGGGAAGATTGTGGAACGTTATCGATTTCCCAGAAACGTTGAACAATTTTGTTTAAACTATCGTATACGGTAGAAGGGGCTACTCCTAGTAGACTGGACGATGCGAGTCTGGACTTCCCAAGAAGAAGCCAGCCGAAGACTGAGTTGAAAGCTCGCGGTTGAGAGGCGTTACCCTTCAGACGTTGTTCGAGAAGTGACTCAGCAAAGACGTCGGCACCTAACAAGACGTCGATTGGACCAGGGATGTCAAAACCAGGATCAGCTAGCGGTAGTGTTTTGACCTCCTCCCATCCTTTCGTATTTAGCCTTGCTATCGGTTGATCTCCGCAAATGCTCGGTATGACGAGCATTCCCAGACGAAACTTTACGTTACAGTTGGTGCCAATGTCGCATGTAACAAAGCCACTGACTGAGGCAGGGCTGCTCCCTAACCCATAAACGTTGATATTACCAGTTATAGGTTTTAGATTTAATCGTTGAGCGGCGTGAGCCGTGAGAAAATTGTTTTGACTGCCGGTGTCAAATAACGCGCGAAATGTATGAAATTCACCAGAAGCATCACGAATCTGGACGAGAGCTGTTGCCAGTAACACGGTTGTGGTTACGGTTGGATCAGACTGAGTTAACGAATCCTTAGCCACTAAGGTCGCCGAGCTTGCCGCCGGCTCCTTATGTAGCAAAGTGTGGTGTTTACGTCTACATTGTCGACATGAAAACATTGATGTGCACTCTCGCACTGAATGGGATGCGTTAAGACAATTGTAGCACCATTTCTTTTCAGTGGCCACAGCCATGCGCTCATCTATTGATTTTGCCAAAAAATCACTACAGGCCGAGATGTGATGTTCATTACGACAGTAGGCACATTTACGAATCGGAGTGCTCGAATTATGAGCAGGTTTCGCTTGTTGTTTATCACCAACATTTTTATGAGTAGTGACGGTGGGAGCGACAAGCGAATGCGTGACGTTATGTCGCTTGAACTTCTGTGAAGTTCCCGGTGTGTCCTTTGAAACGTTAGCGGTTTTATTGGTAACATTCGAAAAGTGCGTGTCGCGAATTAATGCTTCACCTTTAGAGTGTAAAAATGCCCTTAAATGGTTATACTGTGGAAGCTCAATATCGGTATGTTTTTCCTCAAACTCGCGTCTTAATTTGGTATCGAGTTTGGCCAGAACATTATAACAAAGAACAAAATCCCATTTATCGGTAGGTAATTTTAAAGTTTTTAAAATTGTTAAGTTCTCATCGATCGTGTCTAAGGCGCGTCGAAAATCTTGAGCGTTCGAAGTTTTTAAACTAACGTCCAAGATATCACGCCAGCACGTAAACGCTAATTCGCGTTTATCTTCATAACGGGACTTGAGAGCCTCGTACGCACTTAAATAATGTTCACTTGCAACAGGAAAAGTTCTAATGAACGATAAAGCATCACCACTTAAAACTGACACGAGATAGTGAAATTTCTCAATATTACATAAGGAGGTAGAATCATGTATCAACGCGTTATAAGTTGCAATGAACTCAGGCCATTCCTTGATACCACGGGAAAAAGTTGGCAACGAAATTTTTGGTAACCGCATATTTCCACTGTGCGAACCGGTCAATGAATTATGTTTCGAAGTGTCAGCTTGTTGAGATGAACGTTGTTCAAATTTTCGTTGAATTGCCAACACTTGAAAATACAATTCGTCAAATCGATCCTGAAGTTCATCGTCCTCCTCATCGGCATCATCCTTAAGAAGGTCCAAAATAATAAAATGGGAGTCATGAAAACTATCAGCAATCGTTTTTATTTCATGACAATATGAAAGAAATAACCCTACTTGTGATTCATCGGTATTGGCTAAGGTACCTACTTCCAAAGCCTTCGTTAAGCGATTATATGCTATAGTTCGTTTACGTCGCAAACTGGGCAAATTATTAATAGTGTACGTATTTTCGATACCCTTTTTAATAGTAGGTTTAGATTTACGCCTTGATAGTAAAGACATATTAATATCAAAACAATAAAAACTGATAGCAACAAATATTCGGATTCGATAAAAAAGTTTAGTTGCGAACGTCTTCAGCGAGACCGCGTTCACAAGAATCGACGAGAATCACTGGGGCGGTATTACACGACAACAGGTAATATTGTCACCTCGGTCACCTGAGTTTTAAATTGAAATAAATTAAATTGATAAGGATGAATTAAATGAGCGTTAGGAACACTAAAAACGGTTTGCGATATTCGTTAATGTACGGTAAATAAAAAAAAAAATAAAAATCAGTTTTTTTGTAAAAACAAAAAACTATGATTTTTAACCTAAAACGGTAATAATGAAAATGTGAACGCACCAAAATTCGTTGAAAATATGATACGATAAACGATACAACGTCACGATAAAAAATATTTCGTAATTTGAAACGAAATAAATTTTCGATAAATAAATATCAAGAGGAAACGTTGAACGGTTGGAAAAAAGTAGTCGAGTTATAACGAACTATCAACATAAAATTATGAGAAGGTGGATTTGCAATATTGTATTATTGCGAACGGTAAAACGGTAGATAATTTTATGCTAATAAGTATAAAACGACAAAAGAATTTATTTTCAACAAATATTCTAGAAACTGATGGAAGCCATCTTAAATCGATAAACGGTAGGTAAGGTACTCAACAAAATAAAATGGAACAAAGACTTGTCTTCCGATTAGTAATTGAAACAAAATGTTATGTTTATTCGTTTTAGCTGTACTAGTAAGTATAATAAGCGTGGAATACGGTAAATGAAGTAGCAATTACTAAATCGAATTGGTATTTAGCGGCAGACTGAAGGTAGGTATCCAAAGTTCCCGGGTTTCGGCACCAAAAAATGTGGCTAAATTGATTCGATAAGTAGAAATTAGAGTACACTATCAATCACCACATTGGATCGAATACTTATTGAAAGCATTCGCCGTTAATAAGCGTTGCTACAGACGATTTAGACAATAGGAACAATGCACAAACCACTTACCATGTAGGCAGGCTTCGAGCACGATTCCTCACGAATAGTTCTTCCTTTAGACACCTAGCCGGCCAGCCACACACGATTATAAAGTTCCAAAAACACTGTTGAGCACTTGAAGTTTTATTAAGAATAATTGAGTAAAATGTAATGTTTGATGCGCGCGCGCCTTCGCTTTCACGTACAGACACGGAGAGGTTTTTACTGGTTCTGCCACCAGCCTTCTGCTACCAGCCTATGGCGTTGATCTCTCAGACACCGGTAGGATTTGCGCATGCGCTAGCGGAAGTCCGGGCGCCCCATTGGCTAAATAGAACTGCAGCACAGCGAATTGTGATGATTGATAAGTGCATCGGTAAGGCGCGCGAAATTCAAATTGAAAGGTAAACAAGATTTGCGTTGAAAATGGAACACATACAATGAAGTTTTTTGATATCAGATTTATTTCAAGTGTTCAAGATAATTCCACCAAGCAAAGCAATCCACAATACAATACCATTAACCAAATAAATACTTGAGTTTTTTTTTCAGTTTGCGTGTACCACCCTAGATCTCATCTATGCTTCTCATCAGGCAAGATAGAGGTCAAACGCACTCAGTTTAAAAAAAAATACACGCAATTCAAACAATCTCATTTTAATCAATAAATCAAGTCACTCTTAAATGAATTTGCGAGTATTAAAAGCTTTGCTGCGCCATCTATTGATTTTTTTGTGAAATATCGTATAAGAATTTAATATATGGATTTATAGCGGTTTTATTAAATTTCACTATGTTGTTCATACAAAAAAGTTGCGTCTTAATAAGGATAACAAAAATGTCTAATGACATTTTTGAATTTTTTTTTAAATAGCTGAGATATAAGGTTTTTTTTTATATATTATTGCCATTTTATAAAATTTCGAAAAACTGGCTCGACTAAAAAATTCTATAAAATTAACGAACCTGCTCACAAAATTTCATAAGAATCGGTTCAGAAATGCGACCTGTAGGCGATAACATCCGGACAGACAAAAGAATTTTCGGCTAGTGGAAACTAAGACGCTTCGCTCGCTGCGCTCGCTCGGTCGATAAGAAAAATATTTTTTAGTTAATGACTAAAACAATATATATTCGAAAAATATCACGAGGAAATATGTACACAATAAGTTTTTCAATACACCCTGTATAGTTCGTTAGATATTTGAATGTTTAACATATTAATCACTTGTTATAAAGGTGAATTCATACATTTTTTACATTTCGATTCACAATAATCGCAAATATTTTACGTGCAAACATTCAAACTGGCTGGTGAAATTTCATGATTGCTGCGTCATTTAAATTCTTTTGACGTATAATAAAAGCTTTTAATGAAATAAAACACTTTAATTTATTCTACGATTTAAAAAATGCTTTTTGTATTTCATAATACATCGTTATTTATTCTAAGAGAAGAACACACATCCATAGATAATGAATAATAAAGGTACCTAGGCTTAAAAATATGAGACTTGTTATCCGGAATACCAAAACTTCCACAAGAGCGACGCAGCGTGGCCCTAGTAATGATGTGAAAGGCCATCGATGATAACAACATTTTTTTTTTACTTAACGAATCAGTCTTTAATTTAGCCTTTAGTCTAGTCAACCCATTGAGAATTACTCGGATCAGCGGCTTTAGTAGGAAAACTGTTCTAATCAGGCGAACCGTAGTGATTACTTTCGGATAAGGTCAAACACCGAGCGATTCTTTCAATTATCCGCATTTCCGATTATCCGGTTCGCAGGTCACAGGCCACAATCACACGAGTAGGCTGGTGGACATAGAGTAGCAATATTAGAGTCAAATTCCTCAAACTCACTGCCTTAAATAAATAAATCGACTTTATTTCAGACTTGAGTCCATATAAAATGTTAGTAACAATTTGATCCTATAAACTAGTATTAGTAACATATATACACAAAAACAAAATAAAAGATTATAGCAGCAAGCAGTGCACCTTACTGCCTTAGTTAGGACTCATCAAGAATTGCCGATCGTTGCAAGATAAAAATATGTTTTCATTTACATGTGTAGAATATAAGACACAGTTATTTGCGAAGTAAGGTTTTTAGAAAGTCTGATGTAAAATCTACAGTGATGTTGTAACGCCAATCTCTACTTGGGCCTTTGATTCAAAAGCATCTTCGTTGTATTCGCGATAAATAAAAAACAGACATCCTCACCTCATCACTTCATTTATTAACAATACTAGCTGTCGCCCGCGGCTTCGCCCGCGTGAGTTTCGCTTAGATGAAAAATCTCTCTTGGAGCTTTTCATCAGATGTTCCAGATCTTCAATTTTTATACGTCAGCAGAAAATGCTCATCAGGTTGAACGATTTTTGCTAAGGCGCCATTTCCATATATGTTATAGTGTAGCTGGTCTCTTGGAGCTTTTCATCAGATGTTCCAGATCTTCAATTTTTATACGTCGGCAGAAAATGCTCATCAGGTTGAAGGATTTTTGTTAAGGCATCATTTCCATATTACTTATAGTTTAGCTGTTCCGTTATGGTTCTTCATCAGGTGTTCCAGTTTTCAAAATAAATTATAGCCTATATGTTGCCCAGGCTTAATAGCTATACAACAAAAAAAGTTTCATTCAAATCCGTCCAGTAGTTTTTGCGTGAAACGCGTACATACATACAGACAGACAGACAGACAGACAGACAGACAAGAAATTCCAAAAAAATTTTTTTGCTTTCTATTGTTCTTTTTAGGTAAGTCTCTATCCATTTCAGTCAAAAATATTAAATGTACAGACAAAATATTTTTACTGTTTTATTATATGTATAGATGAGTAAATAACAAAATCCAAAGGTCGACTGTTAGATAATGCATCTGCATTAAGTCCACCTATTGTGCCATACATTGTGTTTGTACAATAAAGGTTATATAAATAAATAAAATCCTATTACAGAATTTTCTATGTAAATAAAAAGCTTGGTATCTATATATCCACCTCCCCTGTGAATCTAACGTACACGCAATCAACGACTACCCAAAAATTATACAATGTTATTTTTATTTCCCTTTTCATACCCAGTTAGGTCCCGTTATAAATATTTCAACCGGATAAAAATTAGGCCGCATGGTGGTTTTGCATACAAATATAATCTTTTTTACTCGTGTTAAAATCGTGTGTTATTTTTGTTCAAGCGAAAATTGGATCGGTAAAATTAGGCTTACTTAACTCCAGCTATTTATAGGTTTAAATAACAGTTATAAACCTTATCGATCTATACCTTACCATATCAATTTTTGAGCGTAATCAATCTAACGAATCCTTAAATAACTGAAATTTGAAGTATTCGGCAATGAATCTATTTCGGATCTCTTGAATTCTTCAATATTTGTTTCACACCAATCGATTCTAAACTCTATACTGTTACAAATAAAGTGTGAATTTCAATGAATCGAATTCCGGACAGAAACTAAAAGGCAACAAACTCTATAGTATGAAAAATAAACAGAGCTCCAACATCAGTGTTTGGTTTTCATTTAAGAATCCGAGTGGTCTATTCTTCGGTTTGTTTGTTCGGTGAATCGTTTGTGTCAATTAAACTGAGTGTGTTTTTCGGGATATTCTCTAAGTAACTATCATACATACATATTATCACTACTTTTTCCCGCGGGGTAGGCAGAGACTAGCGATTTCCACTTGCGACGATCCTTATAGATCTCTCTTCCTCTACACTCATCACTCTCTTCACACATGCTCTCCGGTTA
Source organism: Ephestia elutella (assembly GCA_018467065.1). Taxonomy (NCBI): domain Eukaryota; kingdom Metazoa; phylum Arthropoda; class Insecta; order Lepidoptera; family Pyralidae; genus Ephestia; species Ephestia elutella. The sequence goes on along the minus strand of CM031568.1, from coordinate 2,270,893 downwards.
TGGGTGCTCCTAATATCTCCATTTTTAAGGAGGTCCGCAATCTGGTCGAAGTGCGTTTCGTTCTGGTCGAAGTAATTATCAGATTCATTGAAATATGAATAATATAATACAAAATTGGCAGCCGCTGTATTTTATATGACAATGAGTGGCTCTCTCACGCTCGTTAACAATATGTACGCAGCAATTCGTAATTGGCAATTCAAATTTGAACGGAAATTCGATTTGATTGAATGTGCGTAGGAACTTTGTCTTATGTGGCTTATGTAGGTAAGCGAAATAATGTGTCTATCTTTCTAAAAAGCGGTTAAATGTCACTAGTTAATAACCGTGACGAAGTAACAAAACAAAAAACTTCGTGACTTTTTTAATGCAGTTTTTACCAATGTAGGGGTGAGTCCTGAGGAAGGTTTTGGTGTATAATTTAGCAGGTGAAGCAGGCAAACGCTGGTATATAATGTAGTAATGTATGTCTATAATATGTAGGTATGTTGAATATTAGCATAAAATATGACTAACTAGAACTCAGCAACTCTAAACACGACTCTGTATAATTGCTTTACCATTTCCATTTAGTGCGGCGTTCATAATTTGATCTACTACGTTTAATATTTTATTTGAAAGGTAACGTCTCTGCCATTAATGAATATTATATGCGATGTTGATACGTAAATTGCTTGTTTCAATTCCGGGAATACTAAAGTTAGCCATATCTCTGTGGGAATTCCTAATGTCATTAATTAAAAAGAAATTCAAATTTCATGATATGGGGCGAGAATACCTTATTAGAAAATTTTGGAACACAACGAATATATCCATTTGTTGAATAAGTAGAAAACGTTAACACTCAAATCTAGTCTTTCTAAATTATTCGCGCTTTAAGCACTTTACGAGTAAATGACTGACTTGAGATTACTTTTGAGAAGAAATAATGAATGTAGTTCGTTTCGGCATTTCAATTACTCTATACTACTTAACTACTGTACTACGTAGTTACGTAGTATAGATTAATTGAATTCAGTCAATTTTTGTACCTTTTACCTGTTAGAGTTCCAAGAAACCATCAAGATTTTTTCTCTTAAAATTCCATTAATTAGGTAATTAAACCGGGAAGTAGCATCCGGCTGATGAAACGTAATTTTTGCTTTTTAAGTATTTTGTAAAATATTTAATTATCCTCGAGGAAATAATTTTAGAATCAAGTCATCAAGAGATTTATATAAACCAAGCTTTATTATAAACCTACAGTATGACTTACAGTAAGTTCCTAGTGACCGCCGCACTCAACTTTATTATTTAAATATTACATATATTCCAAATGTCAACCAAAATCTGTAGGGACTTGCAGAATTATCAGCGTTGCAGTGCATTGCGCTGCTGCTTTATGCTGAGCAAGGTCCTATTGACAACCAATGCGACACCTACCATATAAAAGGTTATTAATAAGTTTTTGTTTTGTGTCTACCTTGTCGCAGTTTGTGTTTGGCCAATAATTTTTTGTTTCTTTCACAGCTAATCTAATGCAAGACATGCCAAAAGCTTGTCCCTCTGTACGTTTTGCTTTTACGGCTAAACCTATTTTGATGAATGGATATTGTTGAAGTCAAAGTCAATTTTTTTATTGAAACTTGGCCTTCAACGAAGGCTCTTTTTCACGTCGATAACTAATAATTTATTCATAATATATTATGTCTCAAAGCTACAAACTACTAGCATTTCGGAACGACCACTGCTCAGAAGAAATGCCGAAAGAAACTCATAAACAGTCTTGGTCGTCTAACATGCCAGAGGGGCTATTTATTAACTTTATACATACACTAGATTGTGTACAGTCAAAAATAAAATAAAATATAAGAAAAAAAATAATAATATATAAAACATGTAATGTTTGTGATCAAGTAACCACAATGAAGTTCCAAGTTCAGAGCTAATTATATTTTTATTATTATGGGCAATGAAAATATTTCAAAAATCAAACCATATGGGCAATGAAGGCTGAAAATATGTATGAAAAACACACAATATAGTAGACATTTTTGATCTTTCTGGGGATACGGGTCAGTCAGCCTGAAAAGAGGACAATCCCCTCCAAAGTGAGACATAAAGTCATGTTGTACACGCATGCGCTGGTTATTCCAAATCACGCAGAAAACGATATCACAGCAAATATTACTGACTTAACGTTATACGAAAACTTTGCTAGGCAATCAGTCGATATTAGTTTAGCAGAACATTCGACGAAACTTACCAACTAATAAGCTGAGGAAACCAATCGAAATAAATTTTTATGTCGTCTCGTAATGAATACAGCTGAGAGGAATGTGTTAAGTTTTGATATCATTGAGTTCAATATAATACTAATTAATAGGTTATGGTACGCAATTGAATTGCACGCCTCATAACGCGAAGCTTTTGAGGTTACTGTTAACTGTACAAGATCGAGCAACTTTTTATAAGTATCTGAATAAATAAATTGACGAAAGAACGCAATGCCTTATTAATAGAAAGTACAAGTTTTTTTCGTTTCATATCTATTGGGGTGGAATGGGGTATCAAATGATGGGTTTCAATAGGTTTAAAGCGGTTGTAGCTCAGTTGGCTATGCGCCTAACTTACGTCCGAAAGGATTCAGGTTCTAATCCAAGTCTTGGCTCGGGCCAAGCCAAGGAATTTGAATCCTTATCCTGACTAATGTTATAAATGCGAAAGTGAGTTTGTTTTTTGTTTGTTTGTTACCTCTTTACGCTTTATCTACTGAACCAATCTTCCTGAAAATTTTATGGACATAGTAAGAAGGCCATAGGGTCCCGGGAAAAAGCACTGTTCCCGTGGGAAATTCACGCGGGCGAAGCTGCGGGCAAAAGCTAGTATTATATAAATTTTAAATATATCATAAGTGTTTTCTCCAATAACAAGTTATATATCTCCGTACTATAAACAAAACTCTTCAAAGTTACAGTCTACAGAAATCCAGTGATTCCATATCGAAATAATCCTCTTTCGCTGCCATTGAGATCATAAAACGTAGTAATTGCCCCAATATGAGATGGGTATCGACCGGGAACCCTGTAACAGAGAGGTATCAGTCCGAAGTTCCAAAGTTTAAGTACCATTGCAGCCCGACCCCACGAGGGGTACAACTATAGCAGCTAAATCGTTGTACAATCACCGTGCGATGAAAAAGGAATATAATTGACGACCTCCGTGGCCTAACGGTTATCACGCCAGACTGCCACGCCGGAGGTCCCGGGTTCGATCCCCGGTCAGGTCAAGATGGAAAATGATCTTTTTCAGATTGGCCTGGGTCTTGGATGTTTATCTATATATGTATTTGTCATAAAATATAGTATCGTTGAGTTAGTATCCCATAACACTAATCCCGAATTTACTTTGGGGCTAACTCAATCTGTGTGATTTGTCCGTATATAGTTATTTATTTATTTAATATAATTCTGATCATCACCAGGCGTCCTCATTGAGCTTCTTCTTTATTTGCACACCGTTTCAACGGTTGAACATTGCTGCTCTGTAACTTCATTCATTTTAAAGTATCAACAATGTTTTTTTGGCAAATAAATATATCTTTATCTTCTATAGGTGCCTCTCCAACTAGTGAAGGTAAGCGATCAACATGCTCAAGTTCTTCTTGTCCTTAGCTCTGCAGAACAGCTCAGCAGCATTCGCTATCCCGGTCCACTCTCGGATGTTTCGCTATCAAGATTTTTCCGTCTTCCGACCTTTCTCTTTCCAGCGACTTAATCACATCTTGACTAAGGTGTAGTTTGTGAAGTTAGAAGTATGGCTCTACACGAGATCTGATAACTATTTGAGATTATTTTTCTTTGTAACGCACTATTTAACAGTGCCTTTACATGAAAATATTTTTGGTGGGATTGTGGCAGTTTTAACTATTCTCATGCCTTTTCCCTATTTTGTATACACTTTTAGGGATTAGACGGTGATTTATACGAACGTTTTTACAGTAAACTATATACCAAGTTACATAACAAAAAAACAAAACACAAAATTTTTACGATAAAAAAAAAGTTACATAATATGGAACTTTATTCGGCGGTAATAGAGACGAATTTGATTGCAATGAATTTCGGTAGATTGATGTTCTTAGTTGGATTTCGTTTGACATTTGTTCCAGAGTGAACCTTCTGTACTTTAGTATTATTTTTATTCTGTGGCTGTAATCACATTTTTGATCGTAAATTTTATTCCTTAATAGACGGCTACCGGCTATAACATTGTCACAATTTGATTATCTGAAAGTGCTTTTAGTGACATTGTGACAGTATTTACCTTTTAAAATTTAAACAGATTATTAAACAACTAGCTTTTGCCCGCGGCTTCGCCTGCGTGAATTTCCCATGGGAACAGTGCGTTTTCCCGGGATGAAAGGTCCTTCTTCGTACTTCTAACTATGTGTATGCAAAATTTCAGGAAGATTGATTCACTAGATGAAGCGTGAAGAGGTAACAAACAAATAAACAAACAAACTCACTTTCGCATTTATAATATTAAGTTTTTATATTATTTGAACGATTTATTATTTTAAGTAGTTCAGCAGAAATTGAAATAAATATAACAACAGAAGTGGGCGCATAGGAGTAGTTTTTACATTTTGTGATAAAATAAAAATAAAATCTGAGTTAATCTTAGTTTTAATTTCCTTTTTTTGTTTTTTTTTACCTGTACTGTCCCACTGCTGGGCAAAGGCCTCTCAAAATTAATCCAATCAATGTTTTATTAACTAAAAAAGAATAAATTAACACAGAAAATATGTTTAGGATAGACGATAATAAACTTTGAAATTGAGATAGCAGAGTTTAATTTGGTATGTCAAATGTAATTGTTACAGGGTTAATTTGAATGGAGTTATAAAACAACCCTTTTTCGGTTTTACAATCTGATAAATAATGAAATTGTAATCTCGCTGTATGGTCTACGTGTGCGACATTACATTTTTAAAATGTTATGTCTATTTCTGTAATGAAGTGTCGTTTACCCTTTCAAAACGAAGCTTTTAATATACATATAAGTAACTTTATTTATATATTTTTTTCCGTAAAACATAATGTTCACCTATACATACCTCAACATCAATTTGAATTGTATTAATTTGGGTGAAGGGTTGGTAACCTGAGACACAGGAACTCTCCTAGTTCAGGTGCCAGCCCACCATAATCCCTTTTGTATTTAGATTACAAAATAGTTATAAGTTAAAATTGTGATAACTGGTTATGGTGAGGAAATAAACGTTTATTATTATTATTAATTAGTTACCTACTTGCATAGAAATATGAATGAAACAATAGAATCAGAAGTTATCTGATGTTCTTTATATTTACACGGAAATTCAATGAGGATTATCTTAAGGCCATACCCAATCAGGATTTTCCGAAAACGTACTGTCTTTAAATATCAAGTGTGAACCATAGGTTAGAAGTTCTGAAGCAGGAAAAATATCCTGTTAAGAGAAAAATACTAAACTAGAATTATACTGAATTAAATTACAAATAAAATTAATAAAACTATTTAAAAAAAAAATACATAATCCTGTTTTTTTTTTCCTTTATCGTCGAAACTCACCGTAATTAAAGCGATAACAGTAGATTTTTTTTAAAGAACTAAATAAAGAATACCTACATTTATTTACAACGATACCGGCTTATTTTTTAAAATATGTTTAGTGTTTTATCATAATTAAAAGAAAACCTCTAAAATAATTACTCTAAGAGCCTAACAAAAACTCGCTAGCAAAAACACAAATTATAGAAAATTCTAAAAGTAACCTTATTGTGTCTGCTTTAAGGCGGTGCTTATGTACCGCCCCTCACCCCCTCTGATTAGCCTTGGGTAACGCCTTAATAATGGCGCTCACTAGGTCATTAGTTGGAGTGAGTTCCGTCAGATAGTACAACACTGTCATCAGTTGTGAAATTCAAATGAAATTATTTTACCATCTGACCAGTAGCGTCACCTGGTGAGCGAAAAATTCGATTGGGTGTGAGCACAGACATTAATTCAATGTCTGTGGGTGTGAGCGAACTTTAGAGTCTTATGCAGCTTATAACAAGCGGAGGCATAATGTCGCTTCTATATCCCTTGTTTATAGTTTCCTCCCCTTTAAATTACCTATCAGGCTAATAAAATAAATACCTTGTAATCATACTATTAATTAGGACAACACTAATTAACTACTTATTTTCAAACATGTTATTAGGGTATTCATGTTCGAATATTTAATTTGAACAACATATGAATTATTCACTGCGAATGAAATAAGTTAGTTTACGCGTAATTCATATTTTATTACTAATCGAAGCTCTTTTTACGTACAATTTACTGAAAAAAAATGTATGTAAAGGACATAAAGTCAAAGTGAATTATTTTTATTTAAATAAGCTCAAAAATAGCACTTTTAAATCGTCATATTCTTGTTAGGGTTCCGTAGTCCGACAAGGAACCCTTATAAGATCGTTTAGTCCGTCCGTCCTAGTCTGTCACAGCAGAATATCTTCTACGTTTATGGACATGGATGGTTTGAGAATAATTCACATATAGATCTCATTTTTCAAAATACAAAAAATTAAAATTACCCCTTTTTAAGGGTACCTCCCCATACATGTAAAGGGGGGGTGAATTATTTTTTTGAGTGCACCCCCTTGTGTGAGGTATTGTTGAAAAGGACTATGAAAATAAGGTAGGTTTTCCATACAACACTTTTTTATCAGCTTTACCATTTGCGAGATATAGCCCGTCAAAGTCATTTACACGGTGTCCCCCCCTGTAATTTCTAAAGTCTTGGACCTATAAACTTCAAATCACTCACGTAAAGAAACAGGCGTGGAAACTCTTATTTAAAATTATTTCGGGTATCCTGTGAGGAATACTTTTGAAATTATAAATAAAATAAAAATATATACTTTTTCCAAAAGAACAGTACAAACCTAAAAGTTTTTTATGACTACGGAACTCTACTTTATGCGTGGTCCGACACGCACTTGGCCGATTTTTTTTTTAGTTAGTTGACCTCATAAAATTACTTAAAGCTAGGTTACCACCTATGCGCAAGTGGAGAAGAGGCGGCGCAACAAACTCCACATATATTAGGTACTTTTCTTTATTCATATGTGTTTTTCTTTTTATCTTCTTTTTATTTGGGATGAGTGCCTTCTCCATTTTATACATTAGCCTAGAGTACCCAAATATTTTCATATGATGTTGTGGTAGTATAAAAACTAAAACTTATAGTCCCGAGTTGGAATCTAAACTAGATCCTTTCGCATACAGGCGCCGCCGCTATATAACAAGCAAACGGACCAACCAGTTGCCCACTTTTGATGTAAAACATCTATCGAATACCGTAGCGGGAAATAATGTGATACGTCGTACCACGATGCTCATTTGTTTTACATTTGCCAGGCGTCTTCTGAAGACCAATTGTTTTTTGTTTTTTTTTTTTTATTAAAGATGAGTTTTCTCCTGACCACAATCTTCACAAGCTTACCCAGAAGCAGCCTATTCACTCTGGTTTTGAAGAGAGTCAGGTTGTATGTGCTCGGGAACACAGACGCAGTCAGGGAGTTCCACTGCTTCGCTGTGCACTATAGAAATGCTGACGAAAGGCACTTGGTGGCACGCAGTGCGTCTGGTTGTCCGATTGAAGAAAGCGGCAGGTGGTATCAGCTCATGCAGCTCGTGAGCACACTCTTCGAAGTACAGTGTCATTATATTTAAAGCCTTTTATACTTAATTTCCCTTCAACTCATTAACGAACCCAATAGGCAAATATAACAGAACTGTAGCAAACATCAATATCTTACAATATTGCGATAACGTTCACAATACAGTCATACAGACAATCAGTTCCATTGTAATCAAATATATCTACTGAGAGATATCATTCCGTCCCTTACAATTGAATTGCTTCAAATATCTAATCGTTTCCATGGAAGTAATAAATATTAGTTATTCTCGAGTAAGTTCAGAACATTAAAATAATAACCCTGAGATATTGTAATGGGTATTGGAAATTTGAAACTAACATTTACTCAAATGTCCAAACATGTATGTTGTTATTTTAGGGTGAATTTGTTGTCCGTCCGTCTGACCTTTGCAATATCTTAAATTCCTTGAATTGATGCAGAGTTTGGCCAGTCGGCTAGGCGCTAGACCAAACTCTTTTGAAACTGGTTACCGGCTTACGATTTTTTTACCCTAAATTCCCATAGGTATTTCCTGTGTTTTTTCAAGTGTATTATAGCTAGTTTGTACATACATAGAATCACGTCTTTAACCCTTACGGACAGAGCCAAGAGTCGTAAGACTCGAAGGCCACGCTTAGCTGAATAGTGGGCTCTCTGACGGAATGGAGATTCAGGTGATAGATTGCTAGCCTATCGCCTATGAGTGGAGGAATCCCTAGTTTAAAGCCCTTTCCCTCGATTGACTTTTACAATCTGCGCGGGAAGAGACGCAGCTGGCACATTCTATGTTTTTTCTTCGCTCCCAGACCAGCATGGGAGCTAGCTAGTTTGTCTTTTTGTTTTATATTTACGATCAACGATGCTTTAAGCAGATCTATGTGGCAGCAATATATCGAGTGTATCCAGCAAGGACCTCTACTCTATTTTTTTTTCTTTTTTTTTAGAAATTTATTATGTCCTTCCTGTTCAATCTCCTTCTGCAGGCAGGTGTTATCAGCTTGGCAGCCAGTTCATTAGGGTGGACCTCCAGTCTTTCCCGATATCTTTCAGCAGCCACGAGGAATTCCTCCTTTACTGTGTTGATAGCTAGTTTGTTAAGCAAAAGTTTGTTACGATGTGTCATTCCATCACACAAAATCTACGAAACAGATTACAACGTACCTGAATATAGAACCTATGAGAGATCGGAGGATACTTTTATCCCGAAAATTCCACACGAGCACAGCCGCAGAGCGCAGAACTAATATTATAAATGCGAAAGTGTTCTTTTCTGAAATTTATTTATTTGTTTGTTACATCTTCACGCTTCATCTACTGAAACAATCTTCCTGAAATTTCGCAGACACATAGTTAGAAGTACTAAGAAGGATATAGGGTACCTTTCATCCCAGGTAAAAGCACTGTTCCCGTAGCAAATTCACGCGGGCGATGCCGCGGCGGGGCGTTAGTATTCCATAAACATTTAATGCTTGCCTTCATTATTATTGCCACAAGTTTTCCGCTCTAACATGTACATTAATCCTCACAACCATACATGCAAACCTTCTACCACGAGATTGGCAAGCCGACACACCTGACTGGTTCCGTACCCTTTTCGGGCTGGCTGGGTAATCCACCTTGAATATTTCACACCGAGCGAACATTACAATGCCTCGTCGACTTGTGTTTGAACAACAAAGATGCTCGATGCACACGTGGCTACACATTTTTTTATGAGAAAATTTCGCATTAAAATTGTATGAAAAAATTGCTACAGGTTATTAAGGTCGTCGAGTTTTCTAGACCGGAATAAGGTCTTTAAAATTATTTTACAATAACGCCCCGGGGCTCTGTTTTTATGGGAATTTCGAGATAAAGAGTATAATATGCTATTCTAGTATATATTCTTCTACTTAGTAGTTCACTCTTGATAGAGTGATCGTGATTAAGGATCGGTCTTCTCAGATTTGGCCGCTGCTCTTGCGATGGCTCTCCACTTATCTCTATTGGTAGCTTGTCTGGAGCATTCTGTTGCCGGACACTGAGTTGCACTTCTGATGAGGTCGAGCCATCTGGTAGGAGATCGACCGCGCGACCACTTGCCTTCAATACGGCCCTGGATTACCAAACGTTCCATAGCGGTATATATTCTATCCATGTTCCAACTTTCATCGAAATCCGTCCAGTAGATTTTGCATGATTGAGTAATAAACATACTCCTCACACACATCCAAATTAGGTATAGCAGGATGGGCTAAAACTGGGTTTATTGTATTCTATAGGTCAGTAGGCAGGCATTCCGTAGTTTATGCAGATTTAACTGAAGAAATTAATCGACCGCTGTGTTAGTGACACACTCAAAGAATAAATTTTGAAATCGAAAAATATTCACGCGAAATTTTTGCGACATTTTCAGTCACACCTTTGATTGCGTTGACCTATAAGTTAAATTTTTCAACTGATAAAGACGTAGACTCAAGATAAATTTCAACTTCATCTTATACGCATTGCGGAGAAAAAGGATGTTGACAGACAGACAGATGAACAACCAACCATGTGGCATCTACCATTTTAATCTTTTGAGGTACGGAACCCTTAGAAAAGAGAAAGATGAGATAAAGTGATTCGAGGTGATATTTCAGTATCATGAACTTGCCTTTAGGGTTATGTTAATGTTTTAAAACGTACCTTTTTATTCTCTTTGTCAGTCCGGTGTTCAAAACTACGGTAAATTTACGCCCATGTAGGTATATCATAATGTTTAGATAGGTAATTGCGTCATCATAATGGTTTTATTTTTACACTGACCAATAAAAAGGGTAATGTTTTCAGGATATAATATACTTATGTGAGTTTTTTATTTCTCCATAGCTCTCTTTATTGCCTTTGCTTATTAGGATATAGATTTTTATGTTTTCCTATCAATACATAATAAAACTGTAACTGGTCTGTGTCTGTACATAGGAGATATTTAAGAAACAAAAACTAACAAAACAATTTTTTTTTACAATTTTTGTCTGTCTGTCTTTCCGTCTATCTGCCTTTCTGTCTGTATGTTTGTACGCGCATTACACAAAACTACTGGACCAAATTTGATGCAGTTACTGGTTACAAAAAGTTGCAAAAATGGAAAAAAAAAATCTTCTTTTACAACTAGGTTACCAAACAGCGAAAGAAAAATCTTTTCTTGTAACTGATTACAAAAATGGAAAAAATAAATCTTATTTTACAACTAGGTTATCAAACAGCGAAAGAAAAATCTTATCTTGTAACTGGTTACAAAAGTTTAGTTACCAAAATGGACGAAGGGTTGTATTGTTGAAGGTTTAACTTAAAATCTGGCGTAGGTTTCACCTTGATACCGAGAGAACCATCTGAGAACCGGAGATATAAACAATAGTAAATTACGCGCGGACGAAGTCCCGGGCACAGACTAGTGTAACACATTATGAGTTGAATTTGTGGAAAACCATAAACATATGCTGAATCATCGGCAAAACTGACCCTTGTTTGATTGCTTCATCTTTATTTGTAATTTATGTAAGTATATATATTTATAGGTACGGATATCCTTGTGTTTATTTGTATTATATATGTATTTTATGTTTAATAATTTATTTTATTTACGTAGCATCTTTATATGTATCTGTTTAATTTACCAATAATTAATTTGTATAATAAAATTTATTTACACCCACATGAACTCTCTGCTCAACCCTAAGGTTTGACTGTCAGACAATGCTTTTAGCATTAAGTCCACCTTTTGTACTGTACTTTTGTATGTGTGTACAATAAAGTTTAAATAAATAAATAAATAGAATAAAACAAGTGAAACTATTGTCCGAAATTAGCTTTCTCTCTCTCTTATCTGAACGTTTCTTCTTATCTCGGTTGCATCCTCAGCGTACGCGTTGGAGCCCAGGATTCGCTTTCCTACTTCTTCTTCTCCACTTCGCACCGTCTTCGGCATCCTTAGTTGTGAGACCATTGTCATGCATATCCTCCTTGACGACCTGTTTTTCGACACTATGTAGATGCGCCTCGGGGCTCTGCTCCCGAGGGAATTTCGGGATAAACTATATATATATATGTGTATATATATGTTCTATTCCCGGTACTTTTTTACACATGAACCAAATTTCATCGAAATCTGTCCAGTAGTTTTTGCGTGAATGAGTAACAACTAGACATCCCTTCATATAACCTCAAAAGGATTACAATTTTGATATGATTATGTAGTAAGTTACTTCAAAGAACGGCAAGTTTTGTTTTATATTTAAACATTTACGTTTTCTTCATTGTTATTTTTTTCAAGAGCTTGGTTCTCATGTTTTTTATTTGAAACAGGAAAATATAAGTAATAATACAAATCCCTTTTTTCCCTAAAAATATATTTCTGACTTGGCCTAAACCGACAGGAAACATGAATAAGATTGAATTACGTAAGGAGACTACGTCTTATTTTTTCTTTTCAAACTAGATCGTTAAGTAATAGCTACCTCGTCTTAATAGTCTATTTTAGGGCATTATTACGAGAAAATATGAGTATTACAGACGATGGAACATTCTAGTACATCATATCATAAGTAACTATTTGTGGTTTGGGGTTTTGAAATATATGCTATGTGTTATTATTTACAAATATTAACTTATCGAAGCAACTGCCCGTTCTTTTATTTTCATTTTTAAGGACGTGAATTACATTAAAATCATTAAACCTATATATAAAAAACTAGACTTTGGTGGCTGCACGATGTGTAAGCAATTGTAATATGCGAAAACATTAAGTTTTCGCATATTACAATTGCTTGTTACTGTACTGTGTTTTTATTTGTTTAAAATTTTTAGTAATTCAGTTATATTCTACTGTAAGTTTTCCGATTAAAATAAAATAAAATAAATAAAATAAAAACAATTATTTAAAGGCAGTTGCAAGTTGGTTGAAATTTTTTGATAAATTTGCATAAAGTCATCTGCATAAAAAAGTTGTCGGTTGGGATTAGGTGAAGAGCCGAAAGGCTGCTCTGGCTTCTGCTCTTTGCTATAAGACGCAGCTCGGCCTGCGGCCTCGTTTCCTGTTGGTTGGTCCTGAATAAATAATGATTACAGGCAAGAAGAAACACAATCATTAAAATGTCATATTTTTTTTTTACTTTATGAAAAATTAAAACAGACAAGAACATGTCCTTAGTCTGAAAAAGTTTTTTTTTTAAACACGTCCTTAGTCTGAAAATGTTTTCTTTTTATTTTAAAACGTAGAATACCTATTTAAAGGAATTAATAGAAGCAGTTAAACGTGAAATCATATCTCCAGATAAGATTGGTAACATTGCCTGCCATTCTGAAACAGTGCGTGCCTTTAAATTTAATTAGCCACCATCACGGTAACAATAAGACCTTTTGATTTTGCCCCTTTTCAAAAAAGTTCCTTGGAATCCGGTTACTCGGACTGCGGATCGAGTGAGCGTCGGTCCCAGTCGCCGGAATCCTCTCAGGTATAGTTAGATGTGTTAGGTAGTATAGATTCCTTAGGGTAATGGGTATATGACGTCTAGCCGCATTTGTGTAATATTAAGTTTATGATAAGTTGTCTTAAATTATTAATTTAAAAAATCGAACTATTTTTCACACATAAATTTAATTGAATACACATACACAACATCTGTCGAGTCAGCTTGTTTGAAAAATAATAAAATTTTAGGCAAAACAAGTGAATCATATTCCAAGATAAAACTGGTAACATTGCCCACCATTCCGGAACATTGCGTGCCTTTGGAAACTTAATTCGGCCTCATTAGTCGACATCAAGGAGATGATTTAAGGCCTTTGAATTTTGTCCCTTTTTGAGGTTTTATTCGTGTAATGAAAGATTAATAACACAAGATGATAAAAGGTACCGTCAATCTTTCAGCTAACGGTTCTTTTTAAAATTGTTACAACACATTTTCTTTATCTAAAAGAGTAATTGAATAATATGCATACTTAAAATATAATTATATAAAATTGCCAGAACGCACTCCGACCTGATTGCGGACCTCCTTAAAAAGGGAGATATTAGGAGCACCCATAACCGGAGAGCATGTATGAAGAGAGTGATGAGTGTAGAGGAAGCGAGAGAGATCTGTAAGGATCGTAGCATGTGGAAATCGCTAGTCTCTGCCTACCCCTACGGGAAAAAGGCGTGATAATATGTATGTGTAAAATTGCCAAGATGCCCCCTTGATATACTTCAACCATCTGCGCGGGAAAAGAAGTACCTGGACGTTTAATAAATAAACAGAAAATGATATAACATACGTAACTCAACCCATCAATCGAGCCTACAAGTAACACTACCTGAGATTTCGGTAATGATCGCCGAGAGCACACTTCTTACTTTATGCTAATGTGTGAAGCTGATGTAATGACGTCACATTAATTTGAGTGCCGAGCCTCGTTTGAAAAGTTTTAAATTGTAATTTAAATGTGAGCTAGTACTGACTACTTATCACTCGCTACTGTATATATATTTTTCTAGTGGAATTGATAGTGATGTTGTTAAATATCAGGCTTCGATTCGATTATAAAATCACTAGCTTTCGCCCGCGGCTTCGCCCGCGTGAATTTCCCACGGGAACAGTGCTTGTTCCCGGGATGAAAGGTACCCTATGTCCTTCTCCGTACTTCCAGCTATGTGTATGCGAAATTTCAGGAAGATTGGTTCAGTAGATAAAACGTGAAGAGGTGACAAACAAACAAACAAACAAACTCACTTTCGCATTTATAATATTAGTTAGGATTAGGATAATGTATGCAGACTTACACATTTTCATATCGTTACAAGTCAGAAATTCATTCGATGTGATGCAAACAATTCAGCAGAAAATGCTTCCTTTTTTGCGCTTCGTAGATCTTCTTAAATATTTTATTGTTATAAGAAAAATTGCATAACCAAGCCACTCCGGTAACATGGCCAAGACTTTGCGTGTGTTTTGCACTACATAATGATACTGACAACAGCATACCTCTTTATATGTAGTAAGAACAGTTACTGACATGCCAGTAACTGTTCTTATCAACGCATCTGTCGTGATGGGCCCTAGCCTGATGTCTCAGACGACGATATAAGAGTAGTATTTATTGCTAAGAGTTATAAAATTATTTACTACTAAAATTAGTATACATGATCAGAGTTACTGGCGTCAGCAACTCGTTCGTTCAAACGGGCTCTAGCCCAATGGCTCAGACGACGACACAAATTTATGTAATTGCCGGCTGAAAATTAACGAGTACCAACACCAAGTCCCAATTTTTCATTCCATTTCGTCGGTTATATTGCGATGCCCACTTTTTTAGGGTTGCTGTAGTCAACAAGGATCCCTTATAGTTTCGCCAAGCGACATTTTATTGAAAGCTTAAATTTAATATTAATATACTTACATAAAATATCATTATTAGGGACTTCTCCCAGTAAATGTAATAAAACATCATGTGACCCGCTTGCTCGTTTGCCGCCCTATATTATAAAAAAAAATTGTAACTTCGGAACCCGATAACGAGCGATAGGTACCCAACACGCACTTAGCCATTTATTTTTTAGTAGTAAAATAGAATCAATTTTTTTTAAGACTACTTAAAAGAAGTACCAGTAATGTTTTCAAAGCTACTCATAGATTTCTTTTCAGCGAAAAATTTCATTTTCAAACCAGCAGCGTAATTAGGTATAATTTTGGAAACCGTTTTGTAAATCGGGCATATAAATTCATGTTTGTGCCAGACAAATATGAAACAAACAACATAATAAATGTCGAACAACATCGAACGTCACAACATTGCTAGACTAGAAAATTCACTTGTAACCGGCTGTTACCGGTTGGTACCGGTACCAAATTAGGTACTTACCGGAAAATACTGGTACTTTTGGTACCGAGAAAATAGAGCATTTTGCGTTTTTTAATTTCTGGATTATCCTAGCGAACTCTCTAGTAAATGTTCGTTGAAATTTATTCTAGGCAAAGATGTCAACCTTTATAGGCACGTTGTTGTGACGAATAATTACAAAATAGTTTGGATCAGCTATAAATCAAGGAACAATTAACTGTCGTTTTACTAGAATGGTCGCACGAATGATCGTTACACGTACAAGTTTACCTTACACGTAGATCCCTATAAAGGACAAGTCCGCAGTTGTCATCATCGATATATTGATTACCTATGTAAGTACTTTGGTTGTCATTTCATTAATTTTTTCATTTAAATTTAAGAACATTGTTCTTGTTGGTGGAGTTTTTTCCATGTCTCCCTATCCTCAGCCATCGTTTTGACCTCCTTGTACGACACAACTTTTGCCTTCTCCTTTATTTGGTCTAAGTAAGTTCTTGGCTTTCCTCTTCCTCTTCTAGCTTCTAATTTTCCTTCTATCAGATTTTTAATCAAATCGTCATGTCGTACAAGATGGCCGAACATCTTTCCAAGTCTTGGTTGTCATTTCACATACATACATATTGTCACGCTTTTTTCCCGTGGGAGTAGGCAGAAACTAGTGATTTCCACTTGCTACGATCCTTACAGATCTCTCTCCCTTCCTCTACCTGTCCTGTCTACTTGTCCTATTATGTAAACAATCTTACCATGTCTTTTTATGATTTACAACAATATAAATTAAAATAGACCTTTTAGAAAATTACTTTCGTGGTAAATAAATGTTTTACGTTTCTAACGTTTTTAGGTTTGGGTTTGAACTAATATTTGATTTATTTTCAATAAAACTCAACAAAAAGTAGGTACTGTAAAGATTGTTTACATAATAGGACACACAAGAAAAAACGGAGTTTACACTCATCACTCTCTTCATACATGCTCTCCTGTTATGGGTTGTCATTTTACCTTTTTGTATTGTATTTTTATAAATGTTTATTTTCGTACAATTAAGTTTATTAGCGTCTTTACAAAAATATTTTCAATATATTTTCTAGTTACATAGTAACTACAATATGTAAAGCTTTTAAATTTTCATGATTTTCCATACCTTTCGAATGTATCAATTTACCAAATTAGTCATTCATTTAAAACGTTTCTTACAACCGTGTCGTCAGTATAAAGCAGGTTGGAGTACAAACAACTCAATAGAATAATTCGATTGATCCGCTAAGTAATTGTTTTGGCCTACGACTGCCCACGGCACTATCATGGTAGTTTACACAGATTTACATTAGCTTAGATTCCACGTCTTACAAAATACCTACTTTTAGAACAAATGCATAATATAAGTATGTATAGTAAAAAACATGTATATTCGTCCACATTTAATTGTAAGACATATTTTTTTATATAATTGACGTCTTTGGAGAAAATACAGCAGTGGAGTTTGTTGCGCCGCCTCTTCTCCACTTGCGCTTTGGAGGCGGTGGTAACCTTAGCTATAAGTAATTTTATGACATCAACTAATTAAAAAACAAGAATATGACGATTTAAAAGTGCTATTTTTAAGCCTATTTAAATAAAAACAATTGACTTTGACTTAAAGGCAAAAAGGTCTTTTATAAAGTCCAGCTCCAATATATTGCTACATATTATTGAAAATTCAAATTTTAACAGATTTTCGAATGAGGCTTATGTGACGACACATTGTCATACGGAAAATAAATACTGTGTAAAAACAGCAATTACATCAATTGCTTTTTACGTATAGAATTTTTTGCGCTCTATACGATATTGTAGCTTGTAGCGGGCATAAAGGGCACTTTCGATCACATGGCATGCGGTATCTAGAATTGATAGTATATTTCTATGGTTATAACCAATTCGATTAGGTTTGTGTTCGTGTGTTGTTTAGGCCATCCTTTCATTTAATATTAAAGAGTTGAGAAGTCAAGTAATATTTTTCAAGCTTTTATTTAACTAGACTAGCTAGGTATATGTCTATGAATTCAAATCTTTTCAGATTTGATTGAAATTTTGAATGGAAGCGATGATGGCCGAGTGGTTAAGGAAGGAGGTCCCAGCCTCAAATCCTACTCAGAGTTTGAATACCAATTCGATCCTGCGCTTTTCTAATGCAAAACTACTTTTATGGACTTTATAATGATACGACTAATGGTAGCTATTGGAAATCTTTAAAACTGACTTTGAGAGATTAGACTATGATTATGATATGAATAAGTTATCGACGTGAAAAAATACCTTCTTTGAATTTATGATTTTGATTTTTAGACACTGACTGACTTAGATTGCTTATCTACGCAGAAACGAAACTGCTGAACGTATAAACTTGAAATTTTAGGAAAGGATATTTATGTTAGCGTAAGCGATTAGTAAGAAAGAAATTTTGGAAACGTTTCCCTAATAAACAAAATTCGCGCGGGTGAAGATGAGGGCAAATACCAGACAAACAAGCAAGAAAAATATCTGCCAGAGCTATTCTACTGCTTCTCATAAGCTTGTCTGGAATATACTAAGCCATCGAGTTAGGTTTTATTTGATTCATTTTGTCCATCAAATATTTATACTTAGGTACTTACTACTTACTTCGATGGCTCGAGGACCCAAAGAGGATCTTGGCCTCTGATACCAGAAGTTTCCACTTCTTCCTGTTCTGCGCTACTTCCGGCCAGTCGGCTCTTTGGAGGGCCCTCCAGATCTTTTAGGACTTCAAAAGGTTATACATACATATTATCACGCCTTTTTCCCGTGGGGGTGGGCAGAGAATAGCGATTTCCACTTGCTACGATCCTTACAGATCTCTCTTGCTTCCTCAAAAAGCTTCTACTTACCATAAATGTATTTTTTAAAACCTTGTCAGTTTTATATTTCTCTTAACTTTAAATTAATTTTGTTATTACCCGTCCTTTCGGTTGTCTGGTTCCTTCGTTTAAATTAATGTTAATCTGTAATTGAATTACCTTTTTGTGGTCGTCCCGTGTCTGACCCTTTACTGTTTTATGTTGCTAAACAAAAGGTGGAGGATTTATTTTTGTCATGAGTTTTTTAAACTTTAACATACGGGCGTGATGAAATCACAGCGACTGCACTTGGTCATCTCGAGAGAATGAAGGAGGATCGTGGCGTCAAATCAGCCTACCTGGGAAAGGTGTCAGGCAGTCGGGCGCCCCAGATATCGCTGGAGAGACACTGTGGAGGCTGATCTGCGTGATCTGGGAGCGGACAACTGGCAAACATTGCGCAGAATAGATGACGCTTACTGGTTTTGGAGGCCAAGATCCACTTTGGAGTCACTGAGCCAGTAAAGTATTAGTTTTTAAACTTAAAGATTTCTATAGATACACAGGATGATTAAGTTCAAAAACAGCCTGGCTCAAAAATATCAAAAATTGTCTATTTGAGGTCAATTTCTGGCTGTTTTTGTACTACCTAGTTAAGTAAGTTATTGTATGACTTACATAATGCGCAGTGTGTGAAGTTGCTCTACTCTCCAATACGCCCAATTTCTTTATCTTTGCATCAAAATCATACTACATGCTCAGCTAGACGTCATAAATCTTTTCTATTACGAGTGATTATAATGTAAAAAAAATATTTTCAAAAAATATTAAAAAATGTTATTTAGTCTGAGGTTGTTAATAGACTCAGGCGTTTTCATATACACAGTACCTATACCTACTACACACTAAAAGTGTGACGTAAACTTCAAAGCTCCAATTTGCGTAGGTTGGATCCACTTTCTACTTATTTTTTACAAATTGTGAGCTGTCTAAGCTAAGACTAGAGCTAAGCTTAGCTTGCTAAGACTTTTCTAAAAAAAGTACAAAATTGTCGGTTCAAGTTCTACTTAGTAGAGTCGGAGCAAATTCGCTGCAATAATAATATAGTCTCAACAAATGATTAATATAAAAAATAAATTTGCAGACACGGGATGCCTGGCAGATGTAAAACATCTGAGCATTGCGGCACGATGCTATCATGGCATTTGCCGTTACGCCATTAGAGTTTATTTTTCTGCCAAACCGTGCTAATAGATGTTTTACATCAAGAAGGTTGACCTGATTACGACTTGCTATCTCTCTCCGTCTATCTTTAGAAATAATTGATTGACTATTATTGGAATCAACTTCTTATCATCGATCGACTTAACGAGGGATACTTCGGAACTTAATTTCCTTCAGTTACATTGATATGTATATCTATGGAGAGGACAATGTTGCTAGTGTAAATAATTTAAAAGTATTTTTGGTGTGATGTTTTGATTGGTATGTGATGTGATGATACTTGTATATTATAATACATATATGATAGTTAAAAACAATTGAACATCTTTGTGTACGATAGGGGACCGGACAAGGTATGAGAATTGTTAAAAATATGTAATTTTATGATAGAATACATATAATTAAACACATTTTGCGACTTTTCAGCACGAGTTTATTCTCCAGAGCTAATTTATTAGAGTTCAAACTTTTAGGGAAAGTCAATTTTCTACGCGTGACGTCATATAAAAGTACGTTTAGTTAGGGCCATTTTGGTATCGTCCACACATCGCTTAAAAATGTGAATTATTTTTTGCTATATCTTGGGAAATACTTTGGTTGTGGAGGTGATTCCTTTACGGATGATTCTATTATTGTGAGATATTTCAAAGAAGCATAAAAAAGTTGTCCGGTCCCTATTACAATTTCATATTATTTTTCCTTGTTTAAATATATATCTGTCTCCCTCTAGGCTCGTTTCCCGAACCCCTCTATTAGCCCAGTTCCTCCGCAATAAACCAAAAATATCGCCATCCCACTTCTTGATGCCAGGTGATACAGATTATTAATTGCGCACTTAAAGACAAATTATTTCTAAAAGTTATAAATTATATTCTCATCTCTTATTGATGGTCGAAATATATTTCGGCTTGAACGAGGACTTTTAAAACTTGTTGTATACTGGAGCATACTGTAGCATACTGGCTCTCAATATCCATTTTGACGAAAAGGAAAGAAATTTCACGGGATAAATCCATATCTATGCATATAATAAAACTGTAACTGGTCTAGTTTGTTTATAGGATAGATTTTAAAAATGTATGAGGGGTTTTTAAAGGGCCAACAGAAGCTAATTTTTTATAGAATTTTTATCTGTCTGACTGTCTTTATGTTTGATCATGCAAAAAACTACTGACTGAACTTTGATGCGATTTTTACATACATGTTTTATTACTGAAGGTCTAACTTTAAATCTGACGCAGGTTTTATTTCGATATGCCTATGGTAAATTCCTTACGGACCAATTTGGGGCCAAAAGCTCATTGTCACACTAATAATAGTACATTGTTAACGAGTGGGTGAAAGTAACCAATAGTTCGAGGGGGCGCCAATAGTTCGAGGGACTTAAAAAAGTCTTTCACCCGAGGTAAACACTGTGCTTTTCATTACGAATACAAGGAAAGTAAAAATAAAAACATGAATTAGCTAAAGAAATGATGAGTGAATTATACGGAAGCATAAACAAAACTCTAAACTTGAAAAATAAAAGATCGGCTTTAGCTTCCAGCATATATATTTTTTTCTGTGGCCGACCAACTATTTAGCTATAAGATTCTTTTCATTTGGTTCCATCATTGAAAAAATGATAAAAAAATCTATATTATAAAAAAATATAAAAAAATATATTCTTTAACTTCATGTTATTTCAATTTTACATAATATATTGAATGGCTGTTTAGGAAGTTGGAATATGGGTCAATAGAATAACGTGAAAATAGAACTAGTTTTTTTTTTTTAATAATTTGACAGATGTCAGTTGAAAACGATTCTCCTCCCTAGGGCTGAAAAGTATTACATTCTACACGCTCCTCAGGCAACTTCAGACTTACTTTCAGAGTATGAGTAATGAAAAATTTAATAATTACATTTTTCAATTTAATCATTTAATCCTTTGTTATAAAATAGGAAAGACGGGAGGTCAATAATGCCGAAGTTATTTAACGATTTTTTATGAGTCAGTAGAATAGCCATAGAGTTAGAAAGATTTTTTTTATTTTCCTTTAAAGTCAAAGTCAGTCAAAGTCAAAGTCAATTATTTTTATTTATATAGGCTTAAAAATACTTACTTATAAATCGTTACATTCTTGTTTTTTAGTTAGTTGACATAAAATTACTTAAAGCTAAGGTTCCACCGCCTCCAAAGCGCAAGTGGAGAAGAGGCGGCGCAACAAACTCCACTGCTGCATTTTCTCCAAAGACGTCACTTTACAACATATGTCTTAGAATTAAATGACTGTGTATGTGGACGAATATACATTGAATATAGGTATATATATGAAATGTCAAATTTATAAATTAATAAAATGTCACTGAAAAAGTAAAAGTAGGTACAATGTACTTAGAGTCACAGACAGCTGAGAAAGCGGGATGTCAGATATGGTTTTTACACGACTGACCAAAAAAGGAGTGTTATGTTTTCAGGGTTCATGTATGTAAGTATGTATGTATGTAAGTTTCTTTATTCCACCATAAGTCCTAAACGGCTGAACAGATTTTGATGTGAGAGGTATTTTTAGATTCCTTGCATTCCTCCGAGTGACATAGGCTATGTGAGTTGTCAGTCGTGTTTTTTATTTTTAATAATTAGCCTATTGCCTATGTTGTGCTTTGGTTCCATAGAATTTGTGAACAAACCAAAAAAAATAATGAATTTGGAGCACACTATTATGAACGTTTTTGGGCTTAATTTGACAATCAAGTTTTGAGGTCTATTAAAGAATGACATCATATTTCTATGTCTATGAGAATAGCTGATATTAGACAAATGGTTAATATTTTTCTACAAAAACAAATGTCAAATATACCTACTTTCAATCTTCATTTCCAATTGACAGCTCGTGAAATATTGTCAGTACGGGAACACGAAGGCGAACGTCCCAAAGAGATTCCGTGTCATATCAATTTATCGAACGACGTGAACTTAACTTCAAAGCTCCGAGTTTGAATCGGTAGATATAATATGTGAATTCAGAAGAACTGACATTTTCACGCATGAAAAGATAATTTCAACGAATTTAACTTTACTGAAATAAAAAATTGCTTCCATGCTGGTCTGGCAGCGAAGAATAAACATAGAATGTGCCAGCTGCTTCTCTTCCCGCGCAGATTGTAAAAGTCAATCGAGGGAAAGGGCTTTAAACTGGGGATTCCTCCACTCGTAGGCGATGGGCTAGCAACCTGTCACTATACCTGAATTTTTATTTCATCAGAGAGCCCACTATTCAGCTAAAGCATAGCCTTCGAGTCTCACGACTCTTGGCTCTATCTACCCCATAAGGGATAAAGACGTGATTCTATGTATGTATGAAATAAGAAAAATGTATGTTGCAAGAAAAGAAATGCTGAAGTGTCAATTTTTGAATAAAAATCTCTTTATTGCTTTCTTTTAATAGAACTAAAGATTTTGATTTTATTTAAATAAATCTGTAAGTCTCTTTATATTTTTGTTTATCGTCTCATAAGTTTGATTTGGAAAGTTTTAAGTTGTTTATTCAAACTCAAATTAGAAAATAAATCAATCATCAAAAAAAGGTCCAAATCCACGACCTTCTTCGTTAAGTTTGTAATGTATTTAAATTATAACTAGTCGCGCCCCGGGGCTTCGCTCCTTTACGAATTTCAGGAGAAAAAGTACTCTATATGCTAATCCCAGTATTTATCTATCTGTATACCAAATTTCATCGAAATCCGTCTAGTAGATTTTGCGTGATTAAAAACAAATAATCACAAACTCTAAGCTAGATGGGTCGACGACGTTAAGAACATTGCTGGCAACAACTGGAGTAGGATGGCCCAGGACCGAGAAGGTTAGCGTAGACAGAAGGAGGCCTATACCCAGCAGTGGGTCACGGAAGGCTGTGGATGATGATGATGATGATGATAAATCACATACACACATCCAAACTTTCGCATTTATAATGTCAGTAAGAAGTAGGATACATTTTGTTCGCTTTGCTTTAACATAAATATGGACTGACTAGTTTTTGACCTTGACATGTGTCTCGTAGTGGACACGATGGAATTTGAATAAAATGCTCAAACTCGGTATAAACTTAATAATTTAATTAATTTAAACAAAGGAGCACAATACAATGCGTGGTGTAGTTCGAATGTCGAATGAATAGAGAATGTTACAATATTTGTAGGTAGATTTTTAGGTAGTGGCATTATTGAAATTTCTTAACTTGTTGCTCTTCTAAATAGTCAGGCGTTGGCCTGAACAACATGTATCATGTATGTTTTTCATCTAACTTCGACCACCTATTTCAGTCTTTTATGAAATTGATTTTAAAATAGGCATTGTTTAATCTCGGGTTTTCAATATTATCTTCATGTTATATTGCATCAAAATCGGTTTACCTGTTAAAGATTAACAGATAGGCAGGCTTTCATATTTTTTTATTATTGGTATGGCTATGGATTGTAGCCAGTGCAGGATAACATAACTTAACTGTCGATTACAATCAAGAAGAAAAAGTTTTTGTGAATATCTTCAAGCTTTGAAAATCCAAGAATTCAAAATTTGTTATCAAACAACAAGAAATTCTTCTCGTTCTTACAAATAGTAAGACAGAGCGGAATTCTTTTGAAGTGCTGTGTCTTGTAACTAAGTTTGGAACTTTCAAAAATCTAATCTTGGATCTAAATCTTTCTTTTGGCTGATTCAGATAACTTTAGTTTTCATCTCAGTTACTGAGTTCAGAATTCTTGCATAAAATCTTTTATTATCCTGGATTTGTCGTTTGTTGAAATGGGGTAATAAGACCAAAGACACAGAATTAATATAAGTACTACCCAAAGAGTAACGTGACCGTTTTTGATGTAAAACATCTATTGTCTTGGCGGTAAAATCGACTCAAATGACTTGACGGAAAACGGCATGATGCGTCGTGCCACGATGCTCATTTGTTTTACATCTGCTATTCGTCTCATGATGACTATTTTTTTTTTATCAGAGCCGGTCACTTTTTGGACGAATATTTATTTTTATATCATGGATATTGATATCAAATGAATATATACAGTGTTGTATGTTATTCTAAGTCAGTTTGTTATCCCACTTCTAGATAAAAATTAGAAGGTCTCTTTCAAAATTCAAAATTCAAGATCTTCCTTAACCCTTTCCCTGTCCCATAAATCATAATAATACAATTTAAAAAACTATTGTTATAAATTATGGACAGGGAACCTAATAATATATTAAATGCGGTTTTCTGCCATTCATGTCCAAACCATTATACCGTCCCCATCCAAGCGGAAAAACACACATTCACCATTTTCAGTTAAAAAGCTAAGCATATAAAATTTCAGTGTACATTTTGTTTGGTAACGTCAAAGAGAATCGAATACAAAATCTCCAATCGAATAAATCGAGTTAGTTTGAAATGTAACATATTCGCAATTGCAATCAGCAATCGCCTAGAGCAGACATCGGCTATTACATTTTATTTATTTAAGGGAAATGATATTACTAAACTGATTTTTTCATCAGAAAACTAAAAAGTTATTATTTTGTTTTATGACCAGGACAAGTACCTTTCCTTCCTTTTTATGAGCTAAGCTCTTGTAGATGCTGTTACGTGGAATGAAATACACGAAATAACTTTCTTGGCAAAGTTAAAATGGAGTGGTTTGAACTCTAGTATATTTGCGGATATTCTTTTAGTCCAGGTTGTTCCGAGTTCCAAACATTTCTCTTGAAAACTACAAACGTTTTCATCCAACTTTCTTTATCAAGCCTCTATTGTATGAATGAAGTATGAATTCATTGTAACTGCAGTGTGTGTAATAATAGTACATTACTGCCGCGGTCTATAATGACTCCTTTGCTGGTTGTGCTGATGATGGCCGACAGCGCAGCGTAGCGCAGCTCCAGGCCGACACAGCGTGGTCAGCCGTGCCGAGACCGTTGGTCGAGGCCTTTACAGTGAGGACAGCAAGGGCTACAATGATGGCCAAGCTAGAAGACCTAGAGCGTAGCTAGACTAGCTCGAGGCAATCATAGACCAGCGAAGCAGTCATTGTGGGCCAAGGCTTGTATCGTGCTTTACTCAAAAATGCAAGTACCTAATCTAAATAAAACCAGCAAATAATTTAAATATAAAAATATATTAAATTAAAACGTTTAATCGTCAAAAGAGCGGCTAGCAAAACTTTGTCGGCCGCTCTTTGAAACAGAACGGCAAGGACGACTTTGCTCAAACAAGGTTGTCAAAATAATGACCACATTACGTGCATTTTTGAGTCAAAGTAGACTGTTTTGTTTGTCTGAACGTGCTGAACTTTAGAACTAAAAGTATTTTTAATGATAGATGTGTAATCTCAAAATCACGACGTCCTGCGTCGCAGCCAGTTTCACAACAAACACTATTGTTAATTACTGCTTCGCATGTCTCAAACTTCGATTTTAGGCTTAGATTGGAATAGTTCCAGTGAATAGTCCAATCAGACCTGCCCAAGTTAATTCAATACCACAAAACACCTTCGCAATCCATAAATTTAATAATTCAAGAAGTTGAATTATCTACGCACTTCGACTAGATTGTGGACCTCCTTAAAAATGGAGATATTAGGAACACCCAT
The DNA here is from genome assembly GCA_018467065.1 of Ephestia elutella. Lineage (NCBI taxonomy): Eukaryota > Metazoa > Arthropoda > Insecta > Lepidoptera > Pyralidae > Ephestia > Ephestia elutella. The sequence continues at coordinate 2,244,654 of CM031568.1, read as the reverse complement.
AACCGGAGAGCATGTATGAAGAGAGTGATGAGTGTAGAGGAAGCAAGAGAGATCTGTACCAATCGTAGCAAGTGGAAATCGCTAGTCTCTGCCTACTCCCACGGGAAATAAGCGTGATAATATATATGTATGTATGAATTGTCAACAGAAGTTTGTCAGAATAAGTTTTTTGCAGTCTATTCTCACCATTCTCACATCGATCCACTTAAATCCATTGCAAAGACCCATTGATGGATCTTTCCCTATCTATTTGCATAAAGTTTTAAGGTATAATATAACATGGCATACTTTTATTCATCCTTATTATATTACGCACGCTCGCTTCGATCGCTCGCTTTTGGACAAATTTTTCTTCGCATACTATTGGATTGCCTAATATTTTTTGTACAAATATTCATAAGGCATAACTTTTGTTTACAGAGTCAGTAGTAGAGTAGGTTTGTTAGTTAGCTTGACACATAACATAAGACTTTACGAAGGCGTAAAGTCATTATAAGGATAATGGATTCTTTTTTCCCAAAATACCAAGCGGTGGTGGCTAAGTGTTAATAACACCCGCCTGAGGTCGGGTAGGACCCGGATTCAAATCCTACTTGTGTCACATGAGGTTAAAGACCAATCTGACTCATATGCAGATAGTTTTAGTAGGTAATTTTCTTATAGACCACCACCTACTTCCGGTGAAGGAAAACATCGTAAGGAAACCTGCACATTGGCTGACTGTTTAGTTAACTAGTGTGCATACGGCTACTGCCACTAGATGGCAGTAGTCGTAAAAGTCATGTCAGATGCCTTTAGGCGACTTGAATAAAATCTGACACCAGTGTTAGTAATAACACACTCGATAAGAAAGAAAGATCCCAAAATACCTACGAGATAAAAGTCAGTAAGCACCACTAGTAGTCAGAAAAAAAAATTAAACATGTGTTCATTACCCCTGATAATAAAGAGTGAGTGTATGTCCGGCCATGTCGGCCATAATGATAACGAAGTAATATCGGTGTCTTTCGTACGTGATAGGCGTGTGAAAGCTGCCTTATATTTCTTGAGTTTGTTTGTATTATTCACTTCTGGCTTCTACAATACATGAATTTTATTTTTTTGGTTTTATTTCTTTGAGGCCCTATGTGTAGAGTTTTTTTTGGAATTAAGTTTGTTTGATTCTCGGTTGTAGCAAACTAATTTTAGTGTATATTGGTTCTTTTCAAAAACAAAAGAAGGTTTATTTTTGACAAAAATTGAGGAAAATGCACAAAAACTCCACTAATTCACGTAGATATGGCCCAAACGTATTTACTACGATTTATTTCGGATACAATAAAAAATATTCTACGTTAAATAAATGCCAAATGTTTACTACACCTATTGACATTTTGAAGCTTATAATGTCACAGTATAAATATAGGCTATATTTTATACTGTGGTAATGTCAACGCCATAAAAAAATACTATTATATCTTGCACCATAATGTCAACTTTATTATCGAGTAAATTATTTTTGCCTGTCTTTTAAGATTATTTTTGTGTTTCATTTAGTAACTTTTGAAAGAAAGCCTTCATAATAATTACATTTAATTATAAAACAGGCAAAGAAAGATCATAATAACGTACCTATATTAAAGAAACAGACATTAAGCAAAAAAAAAACAGAAAAAAAAGCTTTAATTTTCATTGGGGAAATTAGATAATTTATTCTAAAAATTTAAAAAAAAAATACGAATTCCTTACATTGAGTTCATTATGGATTATTTCCCAAATGATGTTCTATTATTCAGGCAAAATTACTGGCAATCAAATTACAAATTATGTCCCAGATAAATTAAATGCGAATTTGAATTTGAATCGGTCGAGTAAACTAGGGGAAAGGAATCGGTGACGGTACAGCCCTAAGGGCTGTGTCACACTGATGGCAACTAAAATTATTATCATAATTATTCCTTCTTCTTCTTCTTATTTAAGAGCTGTGCTATTGTCGGTGTAATATACGTCACATCTCTCTATTCTCGGCTTTACATACGACACGACACGCCTACCATCAGTTGACACATAACTCTTTCTTTCTTTATTCTTTATTTGATATTTCCACTTCATAAAGAAAAACAATATACATTGTGTCGGAAAAATAAAAATACAGTTAAATTAAGTACTTATAACTTAAAAAAATATTTTTAAAATATATTGGGAGTTATTTCTTATTACATACAACTTTCTTCTTAAATACATCTCAAATACATGCAGAAAAATATTAGATTAGCAATTTAAATGCTCCTCCACAGAATAGAAACACTTTTCCAACAGAAACGCTTTAAGTTTTGATTTCAAAGATTTCTTTCTATGTACATCCTTCAAATCTTTAGGTAACTTACTACTACTACTCGGTACTTTCTTGGTCTCCCTGGAATAAATAATTATTCCTTATCCATATTTAATTCATTTATTCTTAAAATAACAAAACATTGCATTCGAATATACATACTTACACACATATTAAAATGATTAAATTCATAAAAACTATTAGGTATGTAATTAATGTTAGGGTTTGTAATTATGGTTAATTATTTTCTGGATTTTTATTAAATTCTAGAAGGTAATTGTCACTAAAATAAATAATTGTTTTGATTTTGTTATTTTATCAGGATTGTTTTGACATTTGATTTGCTAACGATTTGCCAATGGTAGGAGGGCGTTGCCCCACCAACCGACACTCGCAAAAATATATAAAGCAGTATCGGTCAGGTGGGGGGGCCATTCGCTTTTGAGACTCAAAAAGACTTGTAAAAGGACTGTCATGCTGACCAATCGTTAATATGATTATTTTAAATTATTCACGTAGTTATTGTGTTGAAAGTTGTTTCATTATGTGTGATTTATTGTAAAGTAAATATTGTAACTATTTTTGAAAAGAGTAACGACTGAGTTTCTGGCCGGATCTTCTCAGTCCAAATGTACATTCCGACCCGGTGGTAGAGATTACAGTTCGAGTTAAATTACGTGTTGTGCTTTTATTTGGTTAATACATAAACCCAAAGTAAGTGCGCCTACATTAATTAATAGTAACATTTCACAATTATCATCTGGGGTCGACGCATTATGTATCTTTCCGTCTTTGTTTCCTTTCATACAAACATCCATTCCTAACACTTCTTCTCTAACGCAGTCTATCTCTATTTTCATCTTCAAAATGACAACCAAAGATAAGAAAAAGACAACAATACATACTGTACGTGCACGTTGCTTGACTAACGCAAGGTGATTGCTGGCTGGAAATATCTTATGCTATTACCAGCAATCACCTCGATTTAAGTGGGGCTCAAATTCTTTCGATTTGTCCACAGGCAAACGTCCTTACTCCTCGACAACCACCACTTCTTTTTAAACCTTTATAAACAACTAGCTTTCGCCTGCGGCTTCGCTCGCGTGAATTTCCCACGGGAACAGTGCTTTTTCCCGGGATGAAAGGTACCCTATGTCCTTCTCCGTACTTCCAGCTATGTGTATGCAAAATTTCAGGAAGATTGGTTTAGTAGATAAAGCGTGAAGAGGTAACAAACAAACAAACAAACTAACTTTCGCATTTATAATATTAGTTAGGACTAGCTTTCGCCCGCGGCTTCGCCCACGTGAATTACCCACGGAAACAGTGCCTTTTCCTTGGATGAAATATACCCTAAGTCCTTCTCCGTACTTCTAACTATGTGTATGCGAAATTTCAGGAAGATTGGTTCAGTAGATGAAGCGTAAAGTAAGTAAATAAACAAATAAGTAAATAAACTCACTTTCGTTTTTATAATATTAGTTAAGATTAGGATGATGATGAGGTGTTAGTTCGTAGACACAGAAGCATTAAATGATTACCCTATCTTAGTCACTTCACACAATTTTCAATCCAGTGTGAACGTTACTTTAGGCCCGTTTGCGCTGAAACTAATTTCATGGTTCGCTTGTGGCTGACTGACATCTGCTTAGCCTTATTTATTTATTTATTTATTTATTAATTTTTGTACACAACAAACACATAGAAAGGAAACATAAAACATAGGAAAACTAAGTACAAAGGTTCTACTTATTTCTATAGAAATTTCTTCCAGTAGACCCGCGAAAGAAAAAAGGGAAAAAAAGAGGCATTGGCGTGTACTAAAAAGAAAAGAAAATAGCTAATAGAGATAAATAACAGATAAAAACAACACATAATATAAGAAAATATACTACATATAATACATATAGACAGTATTATACATACAATGTATAACAAAAATATATATGAATATAAATAAATAAATTATACAAAATATATACTAGGATGAGAGAGAGAGGTAGTGTTCCTTCACTCTTTTCTTAAAGATAGAAATAGTTTTAGAGTCACGTATATCAACAGGGAGGAGATTCCATAACCTGACTGCTTCAACAGAAAAGGAATGGGAGTATGAAGATGTGTTATGTAGGGGGAAATCTAGGAGGAGTTTAAGAAGTTTAAGGAGTTTAAGTTTAAGCCTTAATTTATTATTTGATCAGTAACTCATAGGGCTAGGCCAGTTGTCGACTTTGTTTACTAGCTTTGCTTCCAAGCCGCATGCGTGGAAATTTTGGGAAATTTTATTGATCCACTTCTCTAAACTGAGTTTCGGATTCATCAAGAGTCCATTTTCAAGGCGAGTGCACAAAAGCACGTGCGTGACCCATTTGTTTAGTATATTGCCTTTAACTTACGTTAGTTTTATTGGTATAACTCCTCTATTTCTAAAATATATTCGCTTCCATCCATGTTGGTCTGAGAGCGTAGAAAAAACATAGAATGTGCCAGCTGCTTCTCTTCCCGCGCAGATTGTAAAAGTCAATTGAGGGAAAGGGCTTTAAACTGGGGATTCCTCCACTCATAGGCGATGGGCTGGCAACCTGTCACTATACCTGAATCTCCATTCCATCAGCCCATTATTCAGCGAAACGTGGCCTTCGAGTCTTACGACTCTTGGCTCTGTCTACCCCGTAAGGGATAAAGACGTGATTCTATGTATTTATTTCTAAAATAGACGTACCTATCAATTTGTTGGCAGACTGATCTCGTAACACAATCCATCATTTTAGATAATTTTCAAGATAAGTGCGTCGCGTCTAGCGTCGCGTCGTGTCTGACTCGATCCGCTTCATATTGATTTATTCCTATATCTTGGAAGATTGTACGTACTTTTGAATGGACTACGAAAATATAAGTCACTTAGTAAAATCAAATATATACCTAAAGTGTGAAAACCGCATTTCATGATGATGATGTTTTTATTTAATTTTTTGAGTTCACACTAGTTATATTATCTACTAAAGATTTTTTATTTTTCCACCTTGACGTAACTGGGATTCGAACCCGGGTCCTCTAAAGAGCGAACTAGCATTTTGACGAAGTTTATGACAACGATACATAAAAATCTGCGGCCTCGTCTGCGGCAAAAGTAGCACATGTCTCTCCAGCCCACCAACTTTATAATTAGGAAAAATGACATCAATCCATTGCTTTGTTTTGACGTGAAAAAAAGACAAACAAACACGCTTTCACATTATTTTTATAACATTAAGATTAGCATGGAAGTATAGATTTTCCTTAGTCACGCCATAACTTAAGATCGACTTTACCGATTAAATTATACATATTTAGTTATAACTACTTTGTAGAAGGTTCATAAGAAAAGTAAAATTTAAAAAATTGCCCTGAAAATTTAATCTTTTAGAAAACTTAACAAACATCATATTTATTAGACAGTAAAACGTTTGTCGGGTCAGCTAATATTTTTTTTATTAGCTATTGCTAGGCTAAGCTAGTGTAAGTATAAAATAATTGTTTAAATTTATGAATAACAGTGTCCGTTTATTAATATTGTAGCTCCAACCATTAAGTTTAACTACATCTTTGAATATCCTTTAGTGGCTTAGCCATCTGCGCAACATCGTAAAAACCCCCTTAAGCCGGATAAGATGGAACGACGCCATTGAAATAGTTAACTCTAGAGTAAGTCTAAAACTTGGGATTATTTATTTCGCCGTAACAGATTCCTGTAAATGGATTCTGATTTCGATATTGAGTACAATTTAGTTATAAGACATAATATTAAGCTTGCAATTGTAGTATGGCAATAAATGTTTTTTTATTTTATTTTTTATTTTTATTGAGATGTAGTCAGTGCGTAGTGTTTTAAGGTTGGATTTTGAACAAAATGTCTTCTTTCGCTAATGTTTCGGCTAGTGCTAGATGGCAGTGGTCATTCAGCTACGTCAGATGTCTTCAGGCATTTAGGAAAAACACGTGGCCCTTTGATAGTGAAAGTAGAGGGGGTTATTAATTATTAAAAAAACTAGCTGTTGCCCGCGGCTTCGCCCGCGTGAGTTTCGCTTAGATGAAAAATCTTTTTGTGTTCCAAACTGTAGTAACCTAAACTCCAGTACTCAAAATTTCAGCCATTTGGTTATCCCGTGTCCCGCGGTGTATTAGGTACTCGTTGTACAGTCGCGGTTTTAAAATGAATCAAAAGTGATATTTCATTCAATAAATGATCTTCGTCTGCTCGTTATCTACAATTTCCCGTGTACCACCACTCCCACCCCGAGTCCCTCTTTGTGCTATACCGTGTCCTGTCTATTTATACGTCTGTAGAAAATGCTCATTAGGTTGAACGACTTTTGCTAAGGCGCCATTTCCATATATGTAATAGTGTAGCTGGTCTCTTGGAATTCTTCATCAGATGATCCTGATCTTCGGTTTTTATACGTCAATAGAAAATGCTCGTCAGATTGATTAACTTTTGCAAAGGGACCATTTCCATATTTCTTATAGTTTAGCTGTTCTGTTAAGGTTCTTCATCAGGTGTTCCAGTTTTCAAAATCAGTTATAGCCTATATGTTGCCCAGACTTAATAGCTATACAACAAAAAAAGTTTCATTCAAATCCGTCCAGTAGTTTTTGCGTGAAACGCGTACATACATACAGACAGACAGACAAGAAATTCCAAAAAAATGTGTTTTGCTTTCTATTATTCTTTTTAAGTGTCCCTCTATCCATTTCAGTCAAAAATACTAAATGAACAGACAAAATATTTTTACTGTTTTATTATACGAGTATGCATAGAAGATGTGGTGCACACTTTGAGGCGCGAGGTCCTTTGCACTGCCGCTTCTTATCGGATATCCATTTATAAGCTATCCTTCGGCTTCCCGTTAAATACTTCCCTTCTTATCCACGAAATAACTCCAACAGATGGCAAAAAAGGAAAGATGTTACAGATGAAAAAGGAAGACAAGGAAAAAGGCTCGGAAATCTCATCGCAGCTATCAATAAACTAGTCACAAATAGCGGCAGTTCAGTAAAACGGCTCACAGCAATAATGTCTGCCATCAATTCTCGGCTCTCCGTAATGAAACTTGCGATTTGTGTTTCTCATAAACAAAATCCTCCTTTATGGGGGGTGATTGCACAGATTTTACAAGCTTGTTCCACCCAGGCTAAATCTCTTTTACGCGAAAACCGTCTTTGCATGTATCCCGATCTGTATCGCAAAGCCAGCGATGCTGTGTTTTAATAAAGCTGAAATTTGTGTATTATCCCGGGCTGGATTAGCAGGTTAGATAGGTGGTGATGGAATCTCCTCGTTATTTTGACAATATTGCAACGATATTTCAAGACGTGCTGATATAAGGTTTGCTGGGATCAGAGGAAATTCATAGGAACTGGTTAAAAATATTAGGCACATTCTCTAGCTAGAATCTAAAATGAACTGTTATTACGTTTTTTTTTTTTATATCTTAGTCTTTATTATAAAAGAAAAAATGTTTAAACTGCGTAGCTTCTTTATTACATTTCTGGTTCCCCTATGGCCTTCGATCAAGCTGGAATTTTTCACTTTTAAATTGAAATTCGATTTGATTTTTTTTGGCGAATTTTGAAACCAAACGATTTTCCAAGAATTTCATTCCAGTTACAGATTCCAGGTACCTATTTAAAATTAACTGATTTCCTTCAGCTTTGCAATTGCGGTGTAAAATTACTTGACAAACTAAAGAAATTTCGAAAAAAATATGGGTAAAACTAAACAAAAGTTTGCAAAAAATAATTTAGATTTAACAAATTTTAACTGGTTTTTAAAAACCCAGTTGATGAAAATTAAACTTATACTTATAAGGCAATGTTAGTTTTGGAGCTTAAACCAAAACAACAATTAATTTAATTAGAAGCATGTGTCAATGTCCCAATTTGTGATTGGGCCGAAGGTGTCGGATTGCCACAAATTGTTTAATTATACACCAAAATATGGACCACCGCAAATTTCGGAAATTGGTGGACACGATAATAAATGTCCATTAAATTTTATGTACATGATTAAAATTTTGGCGCTGCGGTGATCAGTAGTTGAATAATGAAAATGACAAACATAATATTATTTATAGTTAATTTGATTTGTTTTAATTATTATATAAATAAAATAATTACTAATTAATAAAATAAATAATAAATTTTATTTGTTTTAATTATTAATTATTTAAAAGTAAATCAATCAAAAGAAAAAAAAAGAAAAAGATCTTTTAGTCTTAAATTTGAAAAATAATTAATATTTTAATGACTTTCGTTTGGATCAGGAATTAATTATGTCATTTTATACAGTGTTTTCGGTCTAAATGTAAATAAAAAAATAAATAAGATGAAAATTATTTTGTTTCAGAAAGTATCGACAAATCTGGAGAAGATCCTGTAGTGTCAGCTTTGAGGCCTTATGGTGCTCCAGATGACGAAGATGGCCCTTCAAGAGAAAGCACTGCCGATGTTTTCCAAAAACTATTTGGAAACATTACCTCCAATACAAAAATACTTCAAACTGACGTGACTACTGAAGAATCTTCACTTGTCGACCATTTTATCAATGTAGAACATAGCTATGATAACGAAACACAAAGAATATCAGTCGAAGATATACTAGCTGAAGAACCAGCTAAAGATGTATCTAATGAAACATTTGCTGAAGCAGAAAATGTCACAGTAGCTAAGCCAGTACACGAAGATGTTGTAACAAAATTCCTCAGATTAATAGAGACCCAACACTTATTAGGGGAGAATTGCACAGCTGGTACTCACTTAAATTTAGGAGTAGGTGTTGTAGATAGGTATGCTCAAGAAAGGTTTAGGATAGAAGCTGACGTGGCTGTAAATAGAGCGAATATGTTGACGAGACTGTGGAAATACGCGGGTCCATCTGTGATGCACAATGAGTATTTGTTACATGCTAGTTTATTTTCAATGGTGGAGTTTGATGACGATATATTCGCGGCTGGGAATTGTTACGATCAGTATCAGTATAAAAATTACCAGCTCTTTTGCCCGTTTGCGTACCGTCTACCGGAGGGACCGATATTGGCGAAGGATCTGGCGGTGGAATACAAATATTTGAGCAACACGTCAGAATGGTTCTACATAGCCAGGAAGAATGCTGAGCGCGTGATACGAAACCACAATCAGTTCAAGAAAGGTGAGTGGAACTTTATTTAAATAAGGTGTTGGTTTAACGTTGGAGCGTATTGACTGTAGAATTTTCTTGTGTTTGTTTTGTTACATACACGAAATCTTACAAATCAAGTGAAATTGGTAATGTAATAGTCGAAACTATAGTATAGTTTTATTACGATTCCTATTTTACTTGCTACTCAGATAAACAAAGTCCTTTATCTGCATTTGTATTTGAATGCATAAAACTCGCCAAATTACAGCGTTTTTATGCAGAATTCGTGAAAATGTTTATAATTTTGTAACATTTTTTAAAATAAAATGACAAAAAATTGAGTTAAATGAATGCCTTTTTGATGATTCACAATTAAAAACCGATTCTCGAACCGTTGTTAGACAAACCCTTCCCCTGTCCGAAGCGATTTTTTTTTTAAACTTTACTTGTACCTACCTACATAATATAAAAACACACATTTGAGTCTATACACTTCACAAAATTTAGTCCGACAACCTTCAGTAACCTGTTTATAATTCGAGGTCACCCCAAATTGTTTTACGTAAACCACTGAAAATCCTAAATTTCATGAAAGTTGGATGAAGGGACAATCACATTGGATTATACCTGAAGCCCGAGCTCTTTGTCCTTTTATTTTAGTTCGGAAATATCAATATTGTCGAAAGACTTAGAAATTTTTATTACATGACGAATTTAAATCGATGAGTTTGACCGAGTGAAAAAAGATCTTTAGAAAATTGTAATTACGTCCTAATACGTAAGTTTTTATATTCTAGCTGTGTCCTGGAACTGCACCCGAATGGGAATTGTTTGTGGTGTAATAAAACTTTAAAACTACTGGTCCGATTTAGCTGAAATTTGATCTTTAATTGTTTTACTTATTTTATCAATAAGAAAGTTTAGATACATGTGCGTGAAAGTTTATTACACGACTGACCAAAAAAGGAGTGTTATGTTTTCAGGGTTCATGTATGTATGTATGTATGTAAGTTTCTTTATTCCACCATAAGTCCTGAACGGCTTAACAGATTTTGATGTGAGAGGTATTTTTAGATTCCTTGCATTCCTCCGAGTGACATAGGCTATATGACGTCATCATAAAAACAAAATGGCGGATTATATATGTGATAAATAGCAGACCAAAAAAATAAAATTTGATCAATCTTATCGAGTGGGGTATCAAATTGAAGGGCTTTAAAAGGCGATTTCAAAAATGTATATAACTTATATGTTTGTATGTACTTTTTTAGTAAAAACTTGTCAGTCGTGTTTTTTATTTTTAATAATTAGCTTAAGCTTAGCTAATCAATTAGATCCTACTGGAAGAACTTTGATTTTGACACTTACCTAGATCATATAAAAATTCGTGAAAATTGTTAGTCGTTCTGAGGAAACCTTGGGGAAACCAATTACGTACGAATATATGTAAATTTATATAAAAGTATTTAATTTTATTCTACAAAAGTATAGTGTTAAAATCAATGTATGATTTGGTTAATATAATAATGATCATTATTGTTAATTTATTGCTTAGTTACGTAATAGTATTGTTATTGCCAGTTAACTAACTCGTTAACGCTCCATAATGATCACGATTTAGTAGCTAATAATCATAAATTATAACTTTCATAGTGAAATAACTACTGTACAGGGTTTCATGCCGATATTTTCCATCACAATACAATCTAAAAGATCAGAGATACATAGCAGGACATATTCCCGATCAGGTGACATATCCCAAAAGATAAAAGCCCCAAAAAATATAGAGAAAAAAAGGTGAATCAATTGATGAACTTCATGGATATTTTTTATTTTTCCTTTTTTTTAAAGGTGGGTTTGCTCTTGACCACAATCTTGCCCGAGAACAGTGATGAGGTCTACGCATATTATATTCATGCATTAAAAACTTGGAATAAATATAAGAATCATTAAAATACACCTCAGCATAGACATAACTAAATTGAACCTTATAAAAATGTAAATTCCTCACAGAACTATAAAAAAGCCGTACTAAAACTGCAATCATTCTAGCTTAGGGTAACCGTACGATATTTTTCCAATGGCACATTTCCCACATAAATAAGCTTTATTGCTCATAAATTAAGGGCCATTTCACGCTGATTTCGCTCCAATTATCTGCTGGACCACTTCCGATGAACAGTTGCTAACCTGTATTAATGGGGTACTCTTTTCGTTCAACTCTATTTATGGCTATCCTTTTACTTGGACACTGTTATATTGAATCTACAGTGGCTATGTGAGCTGTAGACCTCGCAAGCTTATTAAGATTGCAGATCGAAGGAACTTTGTACACCATATGTGTTTCATGAAATATTAAAATCTTGATAACTCCGCCATTTTCAAAAATTTTCAAAAAATTACTCGTCTATTGTTTTTTATATGTTTATCGAATTTGCTCCCAAAATTTCAAGAGAATCGGATGAGAAATGCGTCTCTAAAAGGAACCAAAGCATTTTTGGCCAATCTGAAATGGAGCAATAAAATTGTACGCTGACTCATTTTAGATGAAACCGCTGGAACTTGAAAATTTGACATAAAGGTTCTTTTACCTTAAGTGAGCACTTTGAAAATTTCCTCCTTGAAATGTATGAAAAACGAATTTCACGCGAGCGATGCTGAATTCAAAAGCTAAAAAAAGGTTGAATTAAAAAATAAAGGTTTGTATTCTCGTCAAATCAAATTTGAAAGTAATTTACTCCTTACCCCTTACCTTAATTTACCCCATGTTGTTATAATGAGGAATGAAACACATAATTACTTTTTTTTGTTGTGTTAATAATATTACAAATTATTTTAACTGTAAAACAGGTACATAATAATAATAAAATAAGGCTATGTCGGAAGGTGACGTCTTGAATTGCAGTCGATTTCTTTTTATATTTGTAATATCAGATATTTTGAAGATTTGATTATATGATATTCATAGAATTAAATTGAATAAAAGATTGTAAAATCACCACAACCATACCAATCTTGATTTGAAATACTGGAATCACAAAAAATATTCCGCCATTAGATATTTTGCACACGTAACCAAATACCTACGTGAATTCTAATTGTGTAGGCACACATGCGGAAAAGTGCGTCTCCGAAATTTTCTCTTTTTCGGTATTTTGTGATCAATTTTTTGTAAAAGACTTCATTTCATTGAGAATTTCTGAAAATAATATCTACCTAATTAAATTTTTCAAAAGTTCAAAAGTGACATCAAGTACATAATGGTTATATAAACTAGATAATTGTGAACACAATTAACTAAAATAACTGGTCAAGTGTGTGTCTGGCCATAAAGAGTTCCGAAGGTGCCCGATATATTTACAGTTTTATGACTAATTAACTGCTAATAGCTTCTTCTTTTTCAGTCCTGTATCACCCATTGTTGGATATAGGCCTCCTCATGGTTTTCCATTTGGCCCGGTTTCTTGCGGATCGCATCCAGGTTTTGCCCAAAATTTTGTAAATGTCATCGGCCCAGCGTATAAGTGGTTCCCTACTTTTCTCCGGCCGGTTCTGGACTGTAGCTACTGTATCCTAACTATTATTATAAATCCTAACTATTATTATAAATGCGAAAGTGAGTTTGTTTGTTTGTTTGTTTGTTTGTTTGTTGGTTGGTTTGTTTGTTTGTTACCTCTTCACGCTTTATCTACAGAACCAATCTTCCTGAAATTTCACATACATATAGCTGGAAGTACGGAGAAGGACATAGGGTACCTTTCATCACCTTTCAGTTCCCGTGGGAAATTCACGCGGGCGAAGCCGCGGGCGAAAGTTAGTTATACACCTAGCTACAACTAGGCAACACAACAACAACTAGGGAAAAAAAGCTACAGCTACAGTCAGCTATATATACATATAGCTGACTGCAGCTATATATACATATAGCTGACTGTAGCTGTAGCTTTTCTTCCCTGCTGGGCAAAGGCCTCCCCTTTTTCTTTCCACAATTCTCTGTTGAGTGAAGCCCGCTCCCACTCCTGCAGATAATTTTCGATGTACTATAGCTTTTTTTTCACTAGCCTATTGGTGTTGTGTCCCACTGTTGGGCAAAGGCCTCCCCCTTTTTCTTCCACTCGTCTCTCTCCATTGCAAGTTCTGGCCACTCAGGATATAAGTTTCTGAAAATTAAGTCGTTGAATTTATTGTTGATTTCTCTAAATTCACATAATTAGAACCTAACTAGTAGGGTTAAGGCTGCTACTAACTTTAACTATTGTTGGTCAGCCGTTAAAAACTCATTATGTTCGTTATACCACAGAGTTTTGAATTATAAAGACAAATAGAATTGACCATTTAAACATATTTGTACGCCTAAATGGAGGCAAAACATAATTATACCTAAATAACAACTTATGTATATTACTTATGTTTTACAAAAAAATAAATGATTGATTAATTGAAATATTCAAATTCGGACGAAAAACCAAGTCGATTTTAATTCAGTTTTAAAATCCGAATAATACGTACTTAGGTAGGTACCTATGAGCGTAGTATATTTTTTCTTTACCTATAAGCTATGAATCTTCAGAGGCCTACGAGTATTGGTTTCTGTCAAACAGCAAACCCTATCCATCCATTTTAAACATAATATTGGCATAAATATGCCAAAATGAAAAAAAAAAAATATTATGCGAAAATGGGATTCTGTAAAATAACGCGTTTACTTCTATGGTCTTACATATAATTCTGAATTCTGTGGCTAAGATAGTTAATGGTGTGGTACTAGGGTTAGCTGAGTGATGGAGATTACTTATCAGATATGCCTATCCAGCCACCGTGACGTGCCTTTTACCCTAATGTATACTTTATTCTCTACAACTACATTTATTTTTCACTGATCGTTGGTTACCCTAGTTTTTTTGGAAGATCTTAATCATAGTAAAACTTTTACGTATTTGTTTTGTTATGGTTTGATTTATTATCATTGAAAAAATGCTGATTATGATTACTCCTAAACGGCTAAATACAATGATTAGTTGTATTTTTTTGCACTGCCTCGTTTTGATATTAAATAACTAAAGATATTATATAAGAAAAGAAATATTTCATCTAATTACCGACTTTCTTCACACAAAAGCATTAACTTTATATATTACTCAATATTTAATACACGATATTCCTGATATATTTCTCGCTCGTAAAAGTATTTACATACAAAACCTCCGCCCAAATATTTATGTAGGGGCATAACTCCTGGCTTCCAGCGAAGGCTTCACACATAAATTTTATTAGCTCACTATAGCAGTTCGTACAGTGCGCCACAATCAACTTGACTGGTTATAACGTCTACATAGATAATACAAAAATGCATGGCGAAATCAGATTTTACATCTTCCCATTTTTAAGGAGGCACAAAATCTTCACACAAATCTATATTTACTTCGGGGCTTCGCTCCCGTAAGAATATCGGGACAAAAAGTACGCTATTCCCGGTTTTTTCTACCCGTATACTAATTTCATCGAAATCCGTCCAGTAGCTTTTGTGTGATTGAGTAAAACATTCTCACAAATTCATTTTTTTTTAAATTAGAGATTTGAGTGCATTTGACCTCAATCTTGCCTGATGGGAAGCATAGATGAGGTCATGAGTGGTACACGCAAACTCAAAATATGCCTATTCCTTTTGTCTTGAAAACCCGTTAATTATATTTGTCGGGAAACAGCGACGCGGGGAGAGAATTCCATACCTTAGCGATTTACAAGATAAAGCAGGAGGCGAACCGAGAGGTGCGGTGAGCTGGAATATCAACCACATATGGATGGAATCCCTGTCCACGCCCAAACTTTCGCATTTATAATTAATAGTAGTAGGATTGGTATCTTCGTTTACCCAAAAGTTTCCTGTAGGTATACATTTTATCATCAAACATTTCCATATTAGATTATGAATATTTATTATTTGCGAAACTGGGTATAAATTTTAATGTCATTATTTTCAATCTTACCACGAGACGCGTTGAGACTTAGTTTAAGTTTTTTTTAGCCTCAGGGCCCCAATGACCCTTTGTCTCTACTGCGAACTGGAGACCCAAGAGCTGGCATCTTTTTTGCTCAGCGCATAAGCCTCGCAGTTCAGCGGGGTAATGCGGCGAGTATCCTGGGCACACTGCCTCGGTGCGGCGCGTTCGAAGAGGTTTTTTATTTGTAAATTTACATTTTCTCACTGGACATACCTGAATGTAAGATAATCTCCTATGCTGACGACACTGCTCTGCTTTTCGCAGCAAAAACTTGGAAAGAGACATATCAGCTTGCTCAATTTGGTATGAATACGGTGTCAGACTGGCTCCAGCGAAATCTCCTTACTCTAAATGTAGACAAAACAAAAATACTTAACTTCTCTATTTATAACATTCAGTCGCAAGTGAATATTTTATCTCAACTCTCTATCACGGCACACTCCCATCCCATCAATCACGCCGATACCACCTGTACCTGCCCACATATCTCACCATCAGACACAGTAAAATATTTAGGAATTGTCATTGACAAAAATTTGAACTTCAAAGCCCAAATAAACACCACCGCCAGCAGAATTCGAAAGTTGATGTACATTTTTAAGAAGTTAAGACATGTAGCGGACCCAAACATTGTTAAAATGGTTTACTTTGCCCTCGGCCAGTCTCTGTTAACGTATTGTATCTCTTCTTGGGGAGGTGCATGTAAAACTGCCTTATTAAAGCTCGAACGAGCTCAAAGAGCTCTTCTTAAAGTGTGCACTTTTAAACCGTTTCAATTCCCTACCCAAGAACTGTATCAATACTGTGAAGTCCTTTCTGTACGTCAACTTTACATCTTGAACGTTATCCTTCAACAACACATCATTACTCCGTACAACCCTAACTCAACCAGACGTAACCACCTAATTGTTGTTTCATCCCTATTTAGTACCAATTTTTCCCACCATTTTTTCTGCTTTACCGGTCCATATCTATATAATAAACTCCATTCACTACTTCGAATCCTGCCCCTCACATCTTACTCTTGTAAACAAGTTGTCTCAAGATATTTGCAATCCCTTAATTATAGTGATACCGAAAATTTACTAACGCCCCCAGAATGACAAAAAAAAAATAAAAAAATAAAAAATAAACAATCTGCTACGTATTTTAAAATTTGTTACCCTAAATTTAAGCTACTTTTAAGTTACTTTTAGATTTATTGTATGTAACACAACCAGGTGTGAGAGCCCTGGAGCACTGTGATACAGGCTTGCCTAATACAGGCTCCAGTCTCCTTACAGTTTTGCTAAATGTACAGTATACATTCTGTAGTTACTAACTTTCTTCACCATGTACTGTTTTGGAGAATAAATACATTTTTTACTTTACTTTACTTTAAACGTGTTATACTAATAATATTGCTATGTGTGTGTCTTATAAAAATATAAAAAGATTTATTATCTTATCATTAGGTTGGAAATAATGTCTCTTAACTTAGACATACCTAATGCATTATTATTATGATCTTACAAACTAGTTACTACTGCGAGCTCCAAAACTTTTGTGGCTAGCTGTACGTTGGCTTTAGCCCAGAAATATTTGGCGTGTGGATAAACACCAATCCTCTTAGAGTCTGAGACTCGACTTTAGAGGTCTTGAACTTGCGTAATCTGTGGAAACTTGGCTTTAGTGCAGACTAATGTTGTGTCTGAAAAAATGATTATTGAATCCAAACGACTTCTCTTTCTCTATCTTCTTCTGGCCTTATCCCATTCCTACTTGCAAGTCCTACTAGTGCGTCTTCAGAGCGATTGCTTCTGAGACTTCGTATGTTGGGTATAACCCGTTTTATGTCGTTCTTCATGGCATAAGTATGTCTTGGCAACTTAAATCTTCCAGGATGTCTCGGCAACGGTTCCAGGTTCAGCCATTTAATTCCTAGTCAAATTTAAATAATTGTGAATCTACACTATTTCTAAATAAATAAATAAAAATATTTTTAATTTTTTTAAAGCTAATATTTTACAATAAAGACTTATATATATATATATACTAGCTTTCGCCCGCGGCTTCGCCCGCGTGAATTTCCCACGGGAACAGTGTTTTTTCCCGGGATGAAAGGTACTACCCTATGTCCTTCTCCGTACTTCTAACTATGTGTATGCAAAATTTCAGGAAGATTGGTTTAGTACATGAAGCGTCAAGAGGTAACAAACAAACAAACAAACAAACTCACTTTCGCTTTTATAATATTAGTTAGGATAGGTATTTGAATATAAATCTATCTACAGATTAGTATCAAAATAAATAAAACGCAAAATATTTGATTATACAAGTGACGACTTTGCATGATGTTATCATCATCTTATTTAAAGACACTGTAATAAATTATATCCTTGTCATTAGTTTTAAAACCCGCAAGTCCCAACTATTGCACATGCACGTGGCTAAAGCCCGTACAAGTTGTAAACTTAAACTTTCATCATGAATCTCTCTGTTTTACTAAGGAAAACTTTATGAAAATCTGTTCAATTTTTATTGAATTTTTCGCATTCTGAAAGGCAGATGATAAACAGACTTGGTGGTGGAGTTTGTGATATACAATTTACGAGACATGTTCATTACATACTTTGATAAATTGATCATAGATCTTTAGATGACCCTCTAAAAAGATTCTTAATATCGACGTCATCTTCAAAAAAAAATGCTTTGAAGATTGGGTAGATATTGCAAATCCTTACTAATATTATATGCGAAAGTTTGGATATGTCAGGGTGAGGGAGGATAAGTGGGAGTTTATTACTCAAACACGCAATAACTAATTAACGGATTTCGTTGAAATTTGGTACACGGCTAGAAACCTGGAATAATCAAATAAAGTACTTATTTTCCCAAGATTTCCTCGAAAGCGGAGACCCGGGATGCAGCTAGTGTGAAATATAACTAAACTGATTTTTCTTCTATCCCACAGGCTACAACACATACACATACAATGACACAGCCCACACAGAGCGAGAACCAGACGAAATCTTATCAGTCGTCTATGAAGATGGAAAGTGGTCCAAACCCTACTACGATTGTGGTGGCGGCAATATTTGGATGCTGACTTACACTGTGCCTTTCTTTGGATACAGCAACGGGACTTATTTCTTCAAGTAAGTGTTTATTTCTTTTCATCATCATCATCATTGTCAGCCTTCCATGACCTACTGCTGGGTATAAGCCTCCTTTTTAATACAATTCATTTAAAATACCATCAGAAAGAGTTTTCGTAGTGTGAGAGCATATGATACTGTCACAGCCGCATGGTGCCCCTGTGTTTCAAGTGGTCCTAATATTGGTTCTACCAAAAGAACCTCGTGGAGCACTTTGTGCTATGATAAGTTCTATTAGTAGAACAGAATGAGCTTAATTTTTCCAATTTATACTACTGACTAGTATGATAAACTGGAATCGAAAAAATGTACAAATTTTTCAATAATAGTCACTCTCAATGAATGCTTACTGCTTTTTGATACAGCAAGAGGACCTAATTTGATGTCAATGCCATCCCAAGTCATGAAGTGAAGTAAGAATTTTTTGCCGCTGATTCAGTGAAGTGAATTAAATTAACCTCATCCTACTAATATTATACATGCGAAAATTTAGATATGTGTGTAACATTAATAAATATAGGTACATAAATGTGTAGCTTTAATATAAGTATGCATACTGTTAGCTTTTGTATATTTTGTAAGTGTTATATTTACTTGTCATTCTCCCCACTTTTCGCCCTTATAAGGCTGCACAACGTTCATTCAGGGCTCAGTTGTTCCGTGTCTGTCGCGATAGCCGGACCGTTGCCGGCCACCGCTTAGATTGATTGTTAACGTCACTATGCCCAATTTTGTATTATTTGTTATTTATATTTTAATACTAGCTGTCGCCCGCGGCTTCGCCCGCGTGAGTTTCGCTTAGATGAAAAATCTCTCTTGGAGCTTTTCATCAGATGTTCCAGATCTTCAATTTTTATACGTCAGCAGAAAATGCTCATCAGGTTGAACGATTTTTGCTAAGGCGCCATTTCCATATATGTTATAGTTTAGCTGGTCTTTTCGAGCTTTTCATCAGATGTTCCAGATCTTCAATTTTTATACGTCGGCAGAAAATGCTCATCAGGTTGAACGATTTTTGTTAAGGCACCATTTCCATATTACTTATAGTTTAGCTGTTCCGTTATGGTTCTTCATCAGGTGTTCCAGTTTTCAAAATGAATTATAGCCTATATGTTGCCCAGGCTTAATAGCTATACAACAAAAAAGTTTCATTCAAATCCGTCCAGTAGTTTTTGCGTGAAACGCGTACATACATACAGACAGACAGACAGACAGACAGACAGATAGACAAGAAATTCCAAAAATATATATTTGCTTTCTATTGTTCTTTTTTGGTCTCCCTCTATCCATTTCAGTCAAAAATATTTAATGTACAGACAAAATATTTTTACTGTTTTATTATATGTATAGATATAAAGTTTCCCTTGTCATGACAGTGATTAAATATGAATTATGGTTAGTTAGCACGGTAGAACGTTGAGAAGACCTGGTTGTGACGTATAGTTACGTGCGGAGGAGGGGCACGTAACCTTGCCGTGGTTAGGTTAGGTTTGAACCTTTCCTTAACCATACAGAGGTAGCTTACACTAATAATGCGAATGTTTGGATGTGAGTTTGTGTGGATGTTTGTTACTCAATCACGCAAAATCTACTGAACAGATTTCGATGAAATCGGAATACTGGTAGAAAAATACCGGGAATAGCACATAGGGTAGGTACTTTTATCCCGAAATTCCCACGGGAGCGAAGCCTCGGGGCGCGGCTAGTATAATATATATTATAAACGCGTTTTACTTATTCCTATCTGTGACGAAGTATATTGACATTTACTTGTTCATATCCGTGGCTATATTTCAAAGTAGGATAGATCTTGTCTTAATTTGAATCTCAAATCAGTGCAAGCACAAGCTTATCTGCCTGCAGCAGAGCCGGTTAGAATCCCAGCAGTGCAATCCTCTTAGAGAATACGCTGCAACTGCAAATAGCATAACTGTGTTTAACTCTCAATGCTACTGATACAATAATATGCTGAATGGAATTTCATTTAAAGCAGATATACTTGGTTTCATTAATACTCGTAATTTTAGTTCTTTAAGTCTCACGACTCTTGGCTCTGTCTACCCCGCAAGGGATAAAGACGTGATTCTATGTATGTATCTGTTAGTTTAATGTTAACTTTAAGAGCTTGGTACCATAGTGGTGGTTAAGCAAGTTTCCTAGTGGAAAACGGAATGAAATGGTTAAAAATGGGGGCGGACGACCAAATAGGTATTATCTCGGACTTCAAAAGGCATCTTACGGCCGTATTTGCAGTTACTCAAACCTACAAATTAGCCCCGGACTAGCGTAAGTCGATCTTACTGATGTAAACTATATTTTATTAAGCAAAGACCTGTACCATACATTAAGGAAGCAATAAACGATTAAATTTTATTTAAATGCGAAAGTTTGAAAGTGTGTTTATATGAATGAGTTAATGGTTAACTGGTAGAAAATGTTAAGTTTCTCAAGTGTACACAATTTTTGTGCAATAACATTATTAATCATCAATATCAATCATCAATACATATAATAAAATTGTAACTGGTCTGTGTCTGTACATATAAGATATTTAAGATAAAAAACTATCAGGGGTTTTTATAGGGCCAACAGAAGCCAAAACCATTTTATGTAGAATTTTTGTCTGTCTGTCCTTTTCTTTTTCTGTCTTTATGTTTGTACGCACATCACGCAAAAACTACTGGACCAAATTTGATGCGGTTTTCACTGTTATATTATTGAAGGTCTAACTTAAAATCTGGCATAGGTTTCATCTCGATACGCCACTTAGAACCTGAGATATTAACAATAGTAAGTTACGCACGGACGAAGTCGCGGGCACAGGCTAGTAAAAAAATAAAGTCTGAATGCAGGTAGAATAAAATCTGTATTACATAAGGTACTTGTATCCCGAAATTGCCATGAAAATGTCAGCTTGTATCCCATATTATTAATGGGAACTCTGTGAAGCAACTAAATCCAAATGCAATATGTAATCCGCTATCAAACGCGATTCTCTCTGAAGATAACAGTGATTTTGACATAATGTAACAATATCACATATTGCTATTGCAATGGTAAATCGGTTTTGCATCTAGTTATGTTCCGATCCTGATTCAGTTAGTTATACCTACCTCTAGATGCTTTGTTCGATTTGATTCATGCTGACTAGGCTATTATGAATATTAACCCATTAACGCCCTCTGTACTCGCGCGTGTACAGCTATAAAAATATTATTTTTAGTGCATTATACGATTATTTTCTATGGGCTTTCGATTTATTAATTTTCACCGTTTCGTGATCTTTTCGCGCTCGGTGACAAAATAAACATTTTTTAATTAAATTAATATTTAATATTGGTTCTGGAATCGCATTCTATAAACCCTCGCTAAATATATCCTTCGTTTAACCTAACACTTTGTATTATAAATTAGAATTTGTTTGTTGTTTCATTGTAGTAATCTTTCGTCCTTATCGAATGTGTTATATAACTAGCACATTGTACTCAAGTCGCCGAAAGGCCTTATTTAATTCACCCGACATGACATTACGACTGCCGCCATCTAGCGTCAGTAGTATACATACTAGAAAATTGAACAGCCAACTAATGCAGGTTTCCTCTCGATGTTATGAAATCCACCGTTGCATGAGAATTGCTAACAATGTATTTCTCTATTCATACCTATGGGTTCTTCAAACATACCTACAGCCAAACATGTGTTGAAGGCGAGTTGGTTAGCAAGTTAGTTCCGTCGGGAGTTGCCGAGTAATCAATAATACAGCTGAGGTCTCTATTCTGTTTGGTTAGTTTGTAACCATATATCTGAATATAAGCCAGAGTTCACATTTCTGAGGCTTGAGTAAACTCAGAGCATGTGAGGTGAGTTGCTTTCTTGTTTAAAGTTTCTCCTCCTTTGTAATACCTGATTAACCATTTAGAGGCAGATTTTTATCACATTCATTCAATGATTTGAATGAATGTGAGAACACTAGTCGCGCCCCAGAGCTT
The DNA here is from genome assembly GCA_018467065.1 of Ephestia elutella. Taxonomy (NCBI): domain Eukaryota; kingdom Metazoa; phylum Arthropoda; class Insecta; order Lepidoptera; family Pyralidae; genus Ephestia; species Ephestia elutella. The sequence goes on along the minus strand of CM031568.1, from coordinate 2,222,059 downwards.
CGCTCCGGTTTGAATTTTGGGATAACAAGTACCCTACGTTCTAATCCCGGTATTTTTCTACCTGTATGCCAAATTTCATCGAAATCCGTTTAGTAGATTTTGCGTGATTAAGTAACAAACATCCTCACAAACTTACATGCAAACTTTCGCATTTATAATATTAGTAGGAAGTTGGATTGTTCTTGTCAGTGGAGTTCTTTCCATCTCTCATCTTCATTCTCCTCTCCATTCTTCCTTTTGACCCCCTTGTCGTCTCGTTTCTCTTGTAGCTTCTATTTTCCCTTATATTAGGTTTATAATATACTAGCTGTCGCCCGCGGCTTCGCCCGCGTGAGTTTCGCTTAGATGAAAAGTATTTTTGTGTTCCAAACAGTTTCAGATGTTTCGGATCTTCGATTTTTATATGTCTACAGAAAATGCTCATCAGATTAATCAAGTTTTGCTCAAGCGCCATTTCCATATATGTTATAGTGTAGCTGGTCTCTTGGAGTTATTCATCAGATGTTCCAGATCTTCAATTTTTATACGTCAGCAGAAAATGCTCATCAGGTTGAACAATTTTTGTTAAGGCGACATTTCCATATATGTTATAGTGTAGCTGGTCTCTTGCAGTTCTTCATCAGATGTTCCAGATCTTCAATTTTTATACGTCAGCAGAAAATGCTCATCAGGTTGAACGACTTTTGTTAAGGCACCATTTCCATATTTCTTATGGTTTAGCTGTTCTGTTATGGTTCTTCATCAGGTGTTCCAGTTTTCAAAATGAATTATAGCCTATATGTTGCCCAGGCTTAATAGCTATACAACAAAAAAAGTTTCATTCAAATCCGTCCAGTAGTTTTTGCGTGAAACGCTACATACATACAGACAGACAGACAGACAGACAGACAGACAGACAGACAGACAGACAAGAAATTCCAAAAAAATTTTTTGCTTTCTATTATTCTTTTTAGGTGTCCCTCTATCCATTTTAGTCAAAAATACTAAATGTACAGACAAAATATTTTTACTGTTTTATTATATGTATAGATTTGTCACGTCGTACAAGATAGTTAAATATTTTTATCACACGCTACATAAAGATACCTAACTATCTCTTTCTACCAGGTAATTGCAATCCCAAACCAGAACAGCATAAACCACCCCAAATTCAGTGCAAAATCACAACTAATATAGTGAACTTTCACTTGACTTTCAGACAATATATCTGTTACTCTCCACTAATTGCTTTATTTCATGAAATTAAATTTCATTTTCTGTGAGAATTTCGGGACAAAAAGCACCTTATGTGCTACTTCTGGTATTATTCTCCCCGTATATCAAAAATCATCAAAATCCATCTAGTAGATTTTGCGTGATTGAGTAACAAACACATACGTTCAAACTTTCGCATTTATATCTGTGAAGTAACTCTTTCAAGGGTACCCACTCTAAAGTATTGGCAAACAAGCGCTTTGTAACTTTTTACACCCTCTTGTACCAGGGTTGTGATATTTGATCAGTTAAGTGCTTATTCTGCCGAAAATACTGTCTAAAAATAACCAAGTTTGTGCTTTTACGACAGAAATTGATATTGTTGACGGAAACCGCATCTTTATAGCATGGTATCTTTTATGTATTTCTATTTAAATGCCCCTACTTGTAAAGGAGCGGTTAAAAGTCCCATTCTTTAAACGTGTAAGTATAGAATTCCGGTGTCGTGACAAATATGGGCGGTGATAAGTGAATGTATGCAGAGATAGCCAACTTTGCATGTAAAGGCGGCGCGGTTCTTTTGTTGCATAGAATAGTGTTGTAGAGATTTCGATGATTTTAATCGATAAAATGGACCATGAACTTGGACAATCAAAAATAATATTTTTTGATGTAAAGCATCTATTGTTGTAGTACTGTACTGTACTGTAAATATGTATCTTAAACTATTGGTTAAAAGATAAATGTAACTTAGCAAAGTTAAATCTTTATTTACGCGGAACCCTCAGTGTGCGATTCAATCGCGGACTTGGTCGGATTTTTCTCGTAAACTGTTCAACGTAAATTCGCTTTTAAAGGTTTTTTATATATTTTTATCTCGTTGTTTGAAAAGCCAGTTTATTTGCACATCGCGTTTCACTTTCGCGTGCCAACTTGGAAATTTTTGTGGTAACACTCATAAATCTAAATTAAAATATTGCTGAGGGCAAATTAAAAAATCTGAGTGGTTATTACAGAGTGTGGGTGACATGTTTTATCATTCATTTGTTGTTTGTAATATATTGGGTAAAACTAAACGCAGGCGTTTCGCATTGCTGCCGCCAGAGGGCGTTCGGGGTTTTCACACTGCTAGCGTGGAATGCATCGTGTGGTCCGCCATTGCATTGTCCAGGGCGATATCGGTTTGATTTTAATACGCGGAGCGGTCTCGCGTCTTTTGCTTGTTGTTTAGTTTGAGTGATAATTGTGAATTTCCTGTTTGTCAAATAACTATTGAATTTGTGTTTGTGAAAAACTCTGTTATTGTGACTTTTTCTTGTGAGAGGTGAAACGTGGCTGGCTGTTCACATCTGGCTGTTCCCGAGGGAAACTACGGGAAGAAATCTATTTAGTTGTTATGGGGAATTGAGATCTCAAGGGTTAGGTAGGGTGATTAGGAATTCCCCCTTCCCGAAGACACTCAAGTTTGGATCCGAAGAGAAAGAAGATTTAATTTGGTAAGTGTTCAATTGTATTTAATTTATAGGTTAGGTTATCATATAGGGCCCTGTAGCTCCCTTCATAAGCTACGGTGGTAGCAGACTGCGTATAGCTTAAGTTAGATTCTAGTCGGACAAGCGTGGTGTCGCGTGGAGATTTTTTCCCGGTACTTAATTTTACCGGTAGATTTTTTCCCGGTAAAGTTCCGGTACAGAATTCTTCCCGCCGCTTCGTTTGTCCGGATTCTCTCTGCCACATTTTCTGGCAGCAGAGCGTAGTTGCTCTGCACATTTTTCTGGTAGCAGAGCGTAGTTTATCTACCCTCTATTTGTTCGTTTGTAAAAAATAATTAATTGTTTGTAAAAATTATTAGATTTTTCTTAGTTTGTTTGTATAAGAATATTTGTAACCTTTTTTGTATTTGTTTGCGGTTTGTACCGTGCGTTCCGGGTTTGTGCCATTCTCATACCTACCGCGGTTCTTCGTGTAGTTGCTTGATTTTGTTGTTTTTTATTTACCTTTTGTTATTTTTTGTTTGTGACTTGACGCGATGGCGAAGGCCTCCAATGCTAGGGCGACACTCGCCAACGAATTGAGATGGTTTGTGACGGCCGGAGGACTCCTGTCCCGGAAGGACAGGGAGGGCGCCATACTGCTAAGAGCGGATCACCTCCACTCACGATTGATTAGCGCGGAAGCGGCCATGGCGGCGCTTACCGAAGCCGATCTTACCCCGGAGGCCTACGCAGGTCACATGGCGGACATGGACCAGATCCTGAGTCTGCACGATGATATCGCGGAGGCGGTGACCGCAATAAGGGCGAGACAGGCTGGCGGACCAGCCCCTCGCACACCTGTTAGACAGGAAGGACCAGCGGTTACTGGTCGGCTCCCCACCCTTCAGCTGTCCCACTTTGGGGGTAGGATGGAGGAGTGGGTAGCATATAAAAATATGTTTGAGTCCCTGGTCGTAGCACGACAGGATTTGTCGAAGGCCCAGAAGATGGCCTACCTCCTCTCCACTCTTGAGGATGAAGCGCGGTCGCTCATCCAGCACCTCCGGGTGGAGGACGACCAGTACGATACGGCTTGGGAGTTATTGAACTCCCGCTACCAAAACTTACGTTTGTTAGCGGATGCGCACGCCGCACAGTTGATGGCCCTGCCCAAGGTGGCCAACAGGGCACAGTTGCGCCTGCAGTTGCTCACGCCCGTTACAGTGGCCTGTAACGCGCTCCGCACACTGGGGCTGCCGGTGGACCAATGGTCTTTTTTGTTGGTGCACATTGTATTGGGCAAATTGCCCAATGACATCCGCTCGCGATTTGAGCGCGAGAATGCGGAACGGGATAGCACCACCCTACCAACATTCACTGACCTTGGTGAAGTTTTTGGAGTTTGAGGCACGGGCGGCTGAGAATACCATGACGGACTCAGCGCCATCCAGAGCGCCTGAACGTAGGCCCCAACAGGGACGGCAACCGCCACCGCGTGGAGCTGGTGTGCGGGTTGCACACACGGCAGCAGTCGCGGGGGACGCGGACTGCCTGCAATGTGGCCGGATGGGCCACAGCCTGCTGCAATGCAGGGACTGGCAGAGACTGCCAGTACAAGATCGGCGCCGCATGGCAAAGCGGCATGAACTTTGCTTTTATTGTTTGGGCGGTCACTATGCACGTGACTGTCCCAGTGCCATACCATGCAGTGCATGCCGTGGGCGGCACCACGCGATGCTTTGCATGAACCGCAACGGGGATGGCACCCGGATGTTGAGGCAGGGGTCCCCTATGGGCGGGGGCGCTCCTGCGCGAAGCCCTCCACCACCGGACGGAGGACGCGGCTTCGCTCGTCGCACCCCCTCGGGAGGGGGTCGCGTACCGGCGCGGGTCTTGGCGGACCGGGACCACGCGCCCCAAGGTCATGGCCAGTATGTGGCTGGCCAGGCCCCGGATGGGGCCCCCATGGGCGGGGGCCCTAGATCGGACATGAGAGTGGGGACACCCTCCACGCGGGTTACCAATACCCAACACATGCAGCCGCAGCGGTTTTCTCCGCCGCTGCACGAGTACCCACGGCTGGAGTACCACCCGCCGTACCATATGTATGGCCGGGCCGCGGGTTATGCCCCCCTCAGATGGGGATGTGCACTCGCCCGCCATATTATCCGGGTCAGTGGCGCGCCCCTGGTTTGGAGAGAGTGGGGAGCCCGTAACTAGCTTGCTCCCTTGCTGGGACAGAGCCGCGGACGGTTCTGCTCCCTACCGCGGTGGTCCGCGTATGGGGTCGTGGGGGGGAAGCCATTAATTTGAGAGCTCTGTTGGACTCAGGGGCTCAAAGCAGTTTGGTTACCACTCGAGTGGCACACCAGTTAGGTCTAGTCGTGGAAGACTCGCCTGTGCCACTTCTTGGAGTTGGTGGCATACAAGTGAAGTGTCTGACGGGCCAGACACTTGTCACCTTTTCTTCGCTGAAGTCCTCCACAATGAGGATCACGACTTCGGCTATGGTAATGGATACCATTGCGGGTTGGCACCCCTCGACAGACATACCGCCGGGTGTGTTGTCTTTGGTTTCGGGTCTGGATTTGGCCGACCCCTTTGTCTTTCATCCCGGCCCAGTGGACTTGCTCCTGGGCTCGGACGTATTGGGTTGGATTTTGTTGGGTACACAGAAGGCTCTGGGTTCGTCTTCACTGATGGCAGTGTCTACGATTTTTGGTTTTGCCCTGATGGGCCCTGTGTTTGATAATGGCACCGCGGAGGAGCCACCGGTTGTCGCATCTGCGTCCTTGGCCAAGACCATGCAAAGGTTTTGGGAGGTGGAGGAGCCACCTATGAGTTCCAGGATGGATCCGGAACACGCTGAGTGCGAAGCCCTTTTTCGATCGACCACGGAGAGGTTGCCCTCCGGTCGGTTTGTAACTAGGTTACCCTTTGTTGCCTCTCGTCCTAGCCTAGGGCAAAGTAGGGCGCTTGCGGAGAAACGACTGCTGTCCATGGAGCGACGCATGCAGCGTGACCACGTACTTCGCGATAAATATATAGAATTTATGCGCGAGTACGAGGATTTGGGTCACATGTCTCCGGCTCGAGTTGATTGGAGCTCAACTGAGCATTATTTTTTGCCCCACCACGCGGTGGTGAAGGCCTCAACGGGCAAGTTGCGGACTGTCTTTGATGGGTCCGCACCCACTTCGAACGGAGTTTCGTTGAATCTATGTTTGCATTCAGGTCCCAAATTGCATAGGGACATAATTGACATCATCTTGAACTTTAGAAGACATCAAGTGGTTTTTGGCGCGGACATCCGGATGATGTTCCGCCAGACAGTCATACATCCTGAGGACAGGCGATTCCAGTTGATACTCTGGCGTGAGCGCCCTGAGGATCCTGTGACGGTGTATGAACTCAACACAAACACGTATGGTTTGAAATCTAGTCCCTATATCGCCATCAGATCATTGCTTGAATTGGCAGAGCGGGAACGGATCCGCTTTCCCCGTGGGGCTTCCGTGCTGTCACGTGACTTGTATGTAGATGACGTGTGCACCGGAGCCCAAAGTATTGAGGAGGCCCTCCTACTGCGGGATGAATTGATCGAAATATTGAAGACAGGTGGCTACGAGCTACGTAAGTGGTTGTCTAATGAGCCTAAAGTTCTAGAAGGGATCCCGGAGGATCACCAACAGAACCCTCACCTGTTTGAGGATGTGGATGATCCCAACAGGATAGCGGTGCTGGGCATGCAGTACCAGCCGCTAACCGATATTTTCACATTCCAAGTGGACTTGGAAATACCAAAGGTCTGGACTAAGAGAACGGTGTTGTCCGTAATAGCCCGTATGTTTGATCCAAGCGGTTGGATCAGTCCAGTGATATTCTCTGCAAAGTGTCTTCTTCAGAGACTTTGGACTTTGGGCGTCTCGTGGGACGAGCCGCTGTTTGGCTCTCCATTGGATGATTGGCTCGAGTTGTTTTCATCGATTAAGGAAGTCAATCGGATTGCCTTGCCTCGTCGAATATTGCCCCCCGGGAAATATCGAGCCAGCCTGCATGGCTTTTGTGACGCGTCGGAGCGAGGCTACGCCGCGTCAGTCTATATGCGGACAGTTGACGCCGATGGCCGGGTCAATGTCTCGCTTTTGTTAGGGAAGAGCAAGGTCGCCCCCATCAGGACTAGGCTGACTATTCCCAAGCTTGAGTTGAGTGGAGCTCACCTTCTCTCTAAATTGTTGCATCACGTTGCCAGTGAACTGGCGGCCACGGTCGAGATACGGGACATCTTCGCCTGGTCGGATAGCCAGGTCGCGCTTGCATGGTTGCGCGCGGCCCCACATACCTTGGAGGTTTTTGTGGGAAATCGGGTTTCCCAAATCCAGAATATCGGAATTGATATAACATGGAGACATGTGCCGGGAGAGCTTAACCCAGCGGACTGTGCTTCCCGAGGTTGTACGGCACCAGAATTGGTGTCACACCCGCTCTGGTGGGGTCCAGAGTGGCTGATGGGATCAGAAACTTCTTGGCCTGTCTGTCAGACAGATGTTACTTCTTTGAGTTTGACTGGGCTCCGTGTACATGCTGTAGTCGCTGAGACGACGTCGGAGCCGGATTGGCTACTTGCTCGGTATAGCAGCTTGGATAAGCTTCTGGGTGTTACCAGTTGGATTAAGCGTTTCATACATAATTGTAGACACCCACAGGCAAAGCGGTTGGAGCCGATTGCAGGTGCAGAAGAGCGCCGGAGCGCATTGTTGCATTGGGTCCGTGTCGTGCAGACCGGACGGTTTGAGTCAGAGCTTCAGATTTTGCGCGACGGACGCGCTAAATTGAAGGGCGCGGTCGCTCGTTTGAACCCGTACATCGACTCGGATGGGCTTCTTCGGGTTGGAGGCAGGCTCCGGAAGGCGGATCTTCCATATGAGACTCGCCATCCTCTGTTGTTGCCCAAGGGCGGACCCTTGGTGCAGCTTTTGGTGTCTGATCGACACATTCGTAACGCCCATGCTGGGTGCAATGCCTTGCTGGCTATTTTGCAACGCGAATTTTGGATATTGTCTGCCCGAAGAGCAATCCGTAGTGTTCTGTTTCGATGTATTGCATGTTATAGGTTGAAGGCATCCACGATGCAACCACAGATGGGTGATTTGCCCGCTGATCGAATCCGACCTTCGAGACCGTTTGACGGCGTTGGAACCGATTTTGCCGGTCCCTTTTCGATCAAGGCTTCTCCCTTTCGTAATGCCCGTATTGTGAAGGGCTATTTGTGTGTATTTGTTTGTTTGGCCACCAAGGCTGTCCATTTGGAGGTGGTATCGGCTCTGACTACGGAGGCCTTCGTCGCCGCGTTGGATCGCTTTGTTTCGCGTCGAGGTCTACCTTCCCTTATTAGGTCTGACAATGGCACAAACTATAAAGGAACTGTAAATTATCTTAAGGATGTTTCCGTGTTTATTGATAAAAATTGTACTAGTTTAAGTCAAATTGCTGCCCAAAGGGGAATAACCTGGAAATTTAGTCCCCCAAGTTGCCCCCATTGGGGAGGGATTTTTGAAGCGGCTGTGAAATCCGCAAAGACCCACCTCCGCCGCATTATCGGAGAAACGGCTCTAACTTTTGAAGAGCTGGCCACAGTGTTTTGTAAAGTTGAGGCGGTCCTCAACTCTCGTCCTCTCTGTCCGCTATCTCCAGATCCAAATGACTTGGAAGCTCTCACCCCTGGTCATTTTTTGGTGGGAGGGCCGTTGAATGCCCTGCCCGAATACCCGTGGAAGGATGAACGCGTATATCGGTTGTCGCGTTTTCAAATGTTGCAGCAAATGAGCCAGGACTTTTGGCGTCGCTGGTCGCTTGAATATTTGCATTTGCTGCAGCAAAGAGTGAAGTGGACAGACAGGACTGAGCCTCCCAGGGAGGGTGATTTAGTATTGTTAAAAGAGGCAAATTTGCCCTCATTGCTTTGGCGACGAGCTCGCATATTACGTTTGATTCTTGGCGGAGATGGCACTCCGCGTGTGGCTGAGGTGTTGGTCGACGGTTCGATTTTAAGGAGAGGTGTGACCTCTCTCGCCCGCCTTCCCGTAGAGTAAGCTAGCGGTCTGCTTCTCAGACCGGGACGGGGGGATGTTTGTAATATATTGGGTAAAACTAAACGCAGGCGTTTCGCATTGCTGCCGCCAGAGGGCGTTCGGGGTTTTCACACTGCTAGCGTGGAATGCATCGTGTGGTCCGCCATTGCATTGTCCAGGGCGATATCGGTTTGATTTTAATACGCGGAGCGGTCTCGCGTCTTTTGCTTGTTGTTTAGTTTGAGTGATAATTGTGAATTTCCTGTTTGTCAAATAACTATTGAATTTGTGTTTGTGAAAAACTCTGTTATTGTGACTTTTTCTTGTGAGAGGTGAAACGTGGCTGGCTGTTCACATCTGGCTGTTCCCGAGGGAAACTACGGGAAGAAATCTATTTAGTTGTTATGGGGAATTGAGATCTCAAGGGTTAGGTAGGGTGATTAGGAATTCCCCCTTCCCGAAGACACTCAAGTTTGGATCCGAAGAGAAAGAAGATTTAATTTGGTAAGTGTTCAATTGTATTTAATTTATAGGTTAGGTTATCATATAGGGCCCTGTAGCTCCCTTCATAAGCTACGGTGGTAGCAGACTGCGTATAGCTTAAGTTAGATTCTAGTCGGACAAGCGTGGTGTCGCGTGGAGATTTTTTCCCGGTACTTAATTTTACCGGTAGATTTTTTCCCGGTAAAGTTCCGGTACAGAATTCTTCCCGCCGCTTCGTTTGTCCGGATTCTCTCTGCCACATTTTCTGGCAGCAGAGCGTAGTTGCTCTGCACATTTGTTTTATGACTGCTTTTAGGGTTTCGTCCCTCAATAGGCAAAAACGGAACCCCTACAAGATCACTTTGTTGTCCGTCGGTCCGTCTATCTGTCAAACTTTTTTTTCCCAGGAATGCTTAAAGGTATCAAGTTAAAATTAATATCGGATACTTGGATCCACGGTCTCTTTAAGCAGACAAATAATCTAAGTTATCGTTACCGTAAATGTTGCAAATTTTCGCATAATTTGCGATTTCAGACGGCAATCAAAACCTATGGGGTACTTCTCGTTGACCTAAAATTATGACATTTGGCAAAAAGCAAGACCTAACAAGCTTTATCTACTGAACGAATCTTCCTGAAATTTCGTATACATATAGTTAAAAATACTGTGAATTCAATTCAATTCAATTCATTTATTGCGTTTCATACCATACATTCAGTTATTACTACTAGTACAGTAACTGGTTGGAGTAGGTACAATATGAACCCTGTCGGGTATTAGCAAATGTAGAAAGATGGAACGGCAGGCGGATTTATAATAAGAAATTTGTGATTAGGTGTTAATTTAAATTAAGTATTACAATTTATAATGAAGTCAAATAGATAATTTAATAGAAATTTGATACGATAATTGTAATAGTCAAAGAATTTATAGTACAAGATAAAATAGTATAACGAATGTCCGAGTACAATTTATTTGGGAATGTCAATGCTTTTATCAATCAATGAAGGACATGGGTACCTTTCATCCCCGGAAAAATAACTATTTACGTGGGAAATTAGGCGGACGAAGCCGTGGATAAAAGCTAGTAATATTATAAATACGAAAGTGAGTTTGTTAGGACCCCTTTTTCCGGGAAAAGGCACTGTTGTTCCCGTCGAAAATTCACGCGGGCGAAGCCGCGGTCATAAGATAGTATAAAATAAAATAAAGTCTGTCTTACCCTTTATATAAATAAAACAGTTTTTGATTGAATTCCCTTTAGATTTGTCACGAAGCGCATCGTCCCTGCCGCTGCATTTTTCCAATATCTACTTTACAATAAGAATGAGTATTCTAATTTGCTCATTTCGATGCAAATGATAGCCTATTGAGCCATTTCATTGACTGATACAGATATATTAATAATATTTTATAATAAACTTAAAAATATCTTAATCTTAAGTTATGTCACATCAAAAATCTGACATCAGTGTTGGCAAATCATTTTGGCCACAAGGAAACATATCACACTCGATAAATAGAAGAAGTTAAAAATATAGCATAGATAGATAGATAGATCAACACTTTAGCATTTTATTTTATAGACCTGAAATTATTAAAAATAGTCAGTAATTCGAAACAACAACGTTTGGATTACTTTGGATACAGCTACGACGTGCTACGACCGCTACGACGTGCTACGACCACTACGATTGCTACGAAGTGCTACGATCTTTTCTACAAAGTTCATAGAACATTCTCGTAGCATTTTCCTAAGGGTTAAACCATGTTAAAATATTTTTAATAGACATTTTGAAGTCTTCTAATAAAAATGTCATTAAAATTGATCCACGTTTATAATACAGTTAACAGTCAAAACAATTTCCATAAGGCTATAATTCAAACGACAGATAACCGAAAATTGGAGAGCTCCCAGAATTGAATGTCGTCCACCAACTATCGGTTGTGGCCGTTTGCATAATCCCGAATCTTGGGATCGGAAAGCTGTGTCCAGATCTGCGATATTTTATGTGTTGCTTTGAAAAAAAATTTCCAAATTTATTTGAGGTGAATTCTAGTCAAACTTCATAAATAGGAAAAAAAATAATTTTTAAATTTTGTTGAAATTAAAGACCCCTTTTTTAATTCAGCTCAGATCTATTTAACACTTTTTATTTCGACATTATTCTGGAACCCAAATCTTAGAATTAAGACTAATATAAATCAGTCTCTTTTAAATATTAAAAGTAGTTTCGTAGTACGTGGCCAACCACGGCCTACGATCGCTACGTCGTAGCAGTGTCGTAGCAAATCGTAGAGGTGTCATAACAGATATTTGAGAAAAAATAGTCAAAGGGGTTAATACATAACCAATAATTTACATAGTAAAATTCAATCATTTATTTAAGCTACATAATCTTGGTAATTCACTAAAAAGAATCCGCAACATGCTTCGTCAAAATGACCACAGAAAAATATCCGCAACATGCTTCGTCAAAAAGTCTACAGAAAAATATCCGCAACATGCTTCGTCAATACATAGTTATTTACATACATAGTTATTTGTAAAAACACCAGCAACCCTTCTAGTGGTAAAAGTGTAGTCACGAATACGAAAAACTGTTTGTTGGGACCAACATTAAAATCTCAAAAAAGAAATCAACTGTTCCATACCATTTTACAATACCTACTGGGCCAAAATGTATGAAATTTAAATTTATCTACAGAAATTTATTATATCTATTGAATTCTATAAATTTTGTGCAACAACAACTTTCAACAAATTTTGTGAACATATTAGTGGTTAGTTATATTAAAAACAATTTAAAAAATTACCTAATTTGATTTGACGTTAAATTCGAAATAGTCGTTGTAAGCACACCAACCATGTTTGCCACAAAGTAAACGAAGAATGTGCGGTGTTTTGAACGAGGGCTAAATAATTTTAGAGCCAATTATTTCGAACATTTTGCAACTAACAATTTGGTAATTAATATTATATTCTACTTGAAATGTACAGAGATTTTAGTCATTATTTTCTACGTCATGTTAATTTATTTAACCTTTAATGCACAAATACAATAATAATGGCACAATAGGTGGACTTAATGCAAAAGCATTATCTAACAGTCGACCTTTGGGGTAAACATTGAAACTTTAAGTAGGTCAAATAAAGGAATTTGATGGGATTAGGATATTTGCTACATATTTTTCCATAATATCGTTTTTAGTCTGTCTGTTCGTTAGTGTTAAAATGCACTATTTGTTGACAGGGGCACAAGCGGCATCGACATAGATTTGAGGAGGGTGGACATCGACCAGTGCCCGCTCAAGCCTGGCTCCACGCAGCTCAACATCTTTGCTGGCACAGACAAGTGCAAGAAGAAGACTACAGAGGTAAGTGAAAAGTATATTCTTCGTACAATTTTAACATATTTTAAAGGGTGTTTAAATGGCGTGCCTGTGGTGGAAAGATCCCAAGTTCGAATACCACTCATGCCATTTTAGTTTGTAGATCAGCTGAATTCGAATCATCGTCGAAAGTAGGTGCTTTAGTTTTGAAAAACATCCTGAGGAAATCTGCACACTAGAAAAGAAAAAATACACTACGCGAAAAGAGGCGACACTTAAGCATGTGTGCCGCTTACAGATACGTGTGGGTGACCGCGTGAATTTCCCACGGGAACAGTGCTTTTTCCCGGGATAAAAAGTAGCCTATGTGCTATTCCAGGTCATTATCTACCTCTGTACCAAATTTCATCGAAATCCGTTCAGTAGATTTTGCGTGATTGAGTAACAAACATCCTCACAAACTCACAAATTCACAAACTCACAAACTCACAAACTCACATCCAAACTTTCGCATTTATAATATTAGTATGGATGTTGCCCATTGCGTTAATGAGCGCCTTTTCTCCCCACTAAAGTGACATACTTTTTTGCACAGAAAGAGTTTGCTTCGTCTCTAGTTGGTTAAATGATTTAAGCCTGTAAGCGACAATAGTTAACTCACTTGATAAAGAAAAAAGAATGTCATTTTAGTATAATTATAACTATAATTCTAACTAATATTAGAAATGCGAAAGTGAGTTTGTTTATTTAATTGTTTGTTACCTCTTCACACTTTATCTACTGAACCAATCTTCCTGAAATTTCACATACGCATAGTTAGAAATACATAGAGTCTTTCATCTCTGGAAAAGCACTATTCCCGTGGAAAATTCACACGGACGAAGCCGAAGGCAAAAGCTAGTATACTTATAATAGTGTATTTTCCTTTATTGCCTTTACCATTTTCTCAAAAGTAAATACCGTGGAAAGGAACGTCGGAAGAAATACATTTCACAAATGTAGGACACACTTCAATTATTATTATTTATTGTGACAGCGGAAGCTTAGTATTGATGACTTGTTTTGACCTTCTTTGGGAATGAGAACCAAATAATGGGGGACATTCCGAGACACAGATTTAAAAAAAAAAATATTCCAGATGACTTCATTGATTGCGCTTAGTAAAAGGAGAATCCATAGAAAAAGCAAAAATGCACGGGATTGGCATTTTTTTGAAATATAACCTACACAAAAAAAAATCTAAAAAGTATCACTACCGTGATTTGTGCAACTGTCAAACTGGTAGATGATTTTTTTTCTGCCTCTGGTTGACAAGAAATTGCGCACAATGAGCGATTTTTCTGACAGCTAAATTGAGAAAAAAAATCAGTATAAAAAAGTCTCAACAGATAGCGTTTTATGAAAGCCGAGTCGTAATAATGGCTGAACCTATATGGTGCGCTTTTTCTCGTCAACCAGAGGCAGAAAAAAAATCACATAACAGTTTGACAGTTGCACAAATTACAATATTGATACTTTTTAGTCGTTTTTTTACTAAGTTTTATTTTTTTTTAATGGCAATCCCGTGAATTTTCTGCTTTTTTAATTTGTGTCACGGAAAATCCCTCATTGGTACAACCATTATTACGACCCGGCTTTTATAAAACCTGTTGAGACTTTTTAATATTATTTTTTTTTCCTAATTTAGCTGTCAGAAAATCGCCCATTGAACGAAAAAATATCAATTAAAATGAAAGCTTGAAAAAATATTCACAACCTCAAATTTATCTTAGAGTCTGGCTAATATTCCTATCCTATCAATACATAAGTGTAGTTAAACAAAGTAAATCAGGAATCATATCACAAACAGAAAGGGGTTACTTGTAACAATATTCCAGCAAAAACAGTCGTATTTCCTGAAACTGCCGAACAAAAACATTGTAAGCATACATAATGTAGTGGGTAGGAAGCACTGAGTTTGGAATAATAATACAGTAGAAGTGTCAATGACGCGTCACTTTGTCGCCGCTTAATAAACCGCATAAGCCTTATGCCTGACTCCCTGTCTTGCGTTGGCGATAGAATGCCGCGCGGCGCGATGCTGTACTGTGCTGTAAGAAAATATTACACGCGACAATGCCTCCAACAAAGGTAACAAGTATACCTGCACGTGCATTATTTGACATTTACCTATGTAAATGCGTGGCGCTATCGCCACGCCTCGCGCTGCTTTGTCGCATTTGCTGCTCACACAGAACACCCCTGTCACAGAAATTCGATTCGATCGAGTGAGAGCTTACCGGTAAGCTCACTCACACACCAATTGAGTGGAATTAAATATTTTCATTATATAAAAGAAAGAAGATAGCACTTCTGTTCGCCTTTTAATTCCGATTTCTCATATAATGTAGTGGGTAGAAAGAAAGACATTTGCATGGCACACGTCATAGTGCGTGATTTACTCATTAGTAAGTGTAATAATGTTCCTTAGTAGTCGAGTAGCTATTATAGTATTTTAATGTAAACTCCGTTTTTTCTTCATTGTCCTATTATGTAAACAAATTTCACAGTACTTTTTGTTGAATTTTGTTGAAAATAAATCAAATATTAGTTCAAACCTAAACATTCATTAAAAGAAAATATTTATTAACAACGAAAGTATTTTCCTAAAAAGTCTATTTTAAAGTAAAATCATAAAAAGACATGGTAAGATTGTTTACATAAAGGACTATTATGAAAATACGGACTTTATCTGAAACGTCCACGTTTTAGTTATTCTTCACACCTCAGTAACAAACAACCAAGTTTCAATTTGCGGATAAATTAATTATGATACATTTATGAATATTATTACTCAGGTACTAATAGTGTTGCCGAACTATAGAAAGTTCCATCATAGATAGTTTACATCGAAATCATAATATCGATAGTAGCGATAGCACAAAATGTGGTGATGTAATTGGTGACTTCCACTTCCAATAGTATTAAACCTCGCTATGCTATCGATAGTAACGATTCCCTGATATAATCGATGCAGAATATATAACTCTCAATAGTTAGATTGTCCAAGTATCTGATTAATATTTTACAACATTGATCTTATAAAAATAACGTTTTAACCTTTTGAGGAAAGGAACCCTGAAAGGTTAGAACAGCCTCATTTTTATTAAAGAAAAAGTATCAAACAAAAATACAGTTTCGATATCAATAAAGTGTACCTTAGAAATTCGATAGTAAAAGAACACTTTGCGATATTTCTTTGTAAGTTCCGAACTTGTTTTCTCGATGATTTATTGGGCAAGTGCGAGCGGGATGGGGGAAATAACATACTCTTTTATCTACGTGTTTGATGTTATTGAATCTAAAGGTAAAATCTTTTGTGGTGTTTTATGTTGGTTATATTAATCTTACAAATATATATTTAGGGGTGAGTCTAAATAAAACTTGATCTTTAGAATTAACTTTTATTTTCTAATTTGATAGCGGAGCACAAGTTAGCACGATACATCTTTAAATGGCGTATTTTGGTCTCTAACTGATATTTTGAATGAGTGAGAGAATGGATTGAATATGAGTGAAAAAACATTAAAAAAAATATATTTATTTACTTTGCACATATGTGTTAGGGTCACAGGATTTCACCATCCTATCAAATTTCATCTGATTTGGTCCAGTAGATTCGGAGAAAATTGGCTGTGACAGACGGACAGACACATCACAGACGCACGAGTGATCCTACAAGGGTTCCGTTTTTTTATTTTTGTACGGAACCCTTATGCGAAATATCATTTTAGGTGTGTGAGTATGTGTGTTTGTTATTAATCACGCGAAATCTACTTCTTGAATATCGATTAAGTTTGGATTTGGTACACGGGTAGAATACAGGAATTAGCACGTAGGGTACTTTTTATCTCTAATTACCCGGGGCACAGCTCTCAGCTCCTGTGAAAGTTAAGTCCTGGATAGAATCCTATGTGCTATTTCCTATATATTATTTCCTATATGCTATGTAGCCCGCAGAATCGCGAAACTTAAGTGGTAGTGGGCGGGGCACATAGCTCGTAGAACATATAGCCGTTAGGGCAGAAAACTTCTCGAGTGGCGACCACGAACCGGAAAACGTAGTGTTGGCAGGCCTCCCACTCGGTGGACCGACGACCTAGTAAAGGTCGCGGGACGCGCATGGATGCTGGCAGCGCAGGACCGGTCGTTGTGGATATGTTTGGGAAGGCCTTTGTCCAGCAGTGGACGTCTTTCGGCTGAGAGAGAGATGCTATTTCATTCAAATTTTATTCTACCCGTGTACCTTACCTATTTTCAACCTTTCTTGAGTTATAAATGGTTTATGTATAAAAAGTACTTTTCACTTCTCATGCTCTGAAAGTGCTTATTTGTGCAGGATATAGGCTGCACAAAATCGAATTTTGTGCACAAGGGCATTAACGTATCTACTCATAAATGTATCTATATTAAGGCACAGATAATGAACCATACAGCCAAACACGATAAAAAGTTCATAGATAGAATTTGTCATTTTATAATATTTACTTTTAATTTATTTGCCTTATGTGTTTTTAAGACATAAAAAATATTAAAATTTAAATTCAAGTACGGTACATATGTTATTTAATTAATTTAAGAAAAATATTATTACAAAATTAATTTTATAGTAGGCTGTATGGTGTGCAGCCCAAGCCTATCAATGTCGTAAGATTAAAAATAAAGCGGCGGGAAACAGCTCTTGAATTTTAGTGCGTTTATTAATTTCTTTAATTTGATTTATTTCCTCGCAATCGAAGTGAAAAGCAGAGTTTATAACTCGTCCACAAAACGATTTTTATCCTCGACATTACTATCAGCCCTCGCCTTCGGCTCGGGCTGCTAAAAGTCTCGGATAAAAATGATTCGTTTTGTGCACTTGTTGTAAAATCTACTATTTCACTTCTCATGCTCTGAAAGTGCTTATTTGTGCAGGATATAGGCTGCACAAAATCGAATTTTGTGCACAAGGGCATTAACGTATCTACTCATAAATGTATCTATATTAAGGCAAAGAAAATGAGCCATACAGCCAAACACGATAAAAAGTTCATAGATAGAATTGGTTATTTTATAATATTTACTTTTAATTTACTTGCCTTATGTGTTTTTTAAGACATAAAAGATATTAAAATTTAAATTTAAGTACGGTAGGTTATTTAATTAATTTAAGAAAAATATTATTACAAAATTAATTTAATAGTAGGTTGTATAGGTCTGCAGCCCAAGCCTATCAATATCGTAAGATTAAAAAAATAAAGCGGCGGGAAACAGCTCTTGTTTTTTCGTGTGTTTATTAATTTCTTCAATTTGATTTATTTACTCGCAATCGAAGTGAAAAGCAGAGTTTATAACTCGTCCACAAAACGATTTTTATCCTCGACATTACTATCACTATACTAAAAGTCTCGGATAAAAATGATTCGTTTTGTGCACTTGATGTAAATTCTACTATTTTATGTATAAAAAAAAAGATAGAGTTACCGTGTACAGCCTTTCCAACTGCTGGGATTAAAGGTCAAGTTTGTCAATAATTTCTGAAAACTTATGCCCACATTTGGGGTACTAAGGCTAGTACCCCAATAGTGGGCATATTAAAATATCTATGATGATGATGAATTTCTGGGTCCAAAAGAGCTAAGGTATAGCCTTTCTTCTTTTTCTTCTTAATTAAGAGCTGAGCTCGTGTCGGTGGAGTATATGACACACGTCTCTATTTCTCGTCTTTACCTTTCTTATAGCCTTTATAAGCCCTTTTTCTATTCTCCCTTACAGATATTCAATAAAGCTATTTATGGAATGGGAGAGAAGGCTTTTATCGTACGCATTTTATTACATTTCAGATTTGTGACGCGACTTGTGATATTACTCATATTGATATTTCCGATCGAGCGTTTAGGTGGGTGAAGACATCAACTGACATGGAATATAACATGTATTATATGTATTGATATTCTTATATGTCATATTAGCTATATATATACGTGTAATTATCTTATTTTTGTCTCCCCGTCTCGTTTCCAACAATCTCTTTATTAGACCCACTTAAGTTCTCTGTTTACCCCAAAGGACTGTTAGATAATGCTTCTGCATCAAGTCCACCTATTTTGCCATACATTGAATTTGTACAATAAAGGTTAAATAAATAAATAACTATTTGTATAAGAAAATTTGCCAGCAGCTGCCTGGATTTGTACTCTACGGAAGATATTAGGTTATAACTACTACGAAAAGCAACTCTGGACTTTATTACGCATGACATACGACTAAATAAATAAATAACTATCTGTGTGGCTTAGTTATAAATACTTTTACCTATAGTGCGGCGGTCGTAGGTTCCCACCGATAGCAGCACAGTTTTTCGAACGATACTACTCTTTATTCACCAAATATATAGAATAGACATACGTACATAGAATAGGCATAATCTTAATTAAATAGGAAGTCCAAAAACAAAATACGTTGTGTCTGAAATACAATTTTGGGCGATTGGTCCCATACGAAAAGTTGCCCATATATATGAGTAGGTACATTCACTAGTATAAAGGATGCCAATTGTTTTGAATTCACCTTAAACAATATACAATTAATGAAGTTAGTACAAATAATATAATTGAATAAGGTCTATGTCTGTACATCCTAACTCATATCAAAATGCGAAAGTGAGTTTGTTTGTTTGTTACCTCTTCACGCTTTATTTACTGAGCCAATCTTTCTGAAATTTCGCATACACATAGTTAAAAGTACAAAAAAGGACATTGGGTACCTTTCGTTCCGGGAAACAGCACTGTTCCTGTGGGAAATTTACGCGGACGAAGCCGCGGGTAAAAGATAGCAGTAGATGTTTATGTATGTTGTGATAAAATTGAATGATAATAGCGAAATGTTGCGGTTTCGCAGTTATATACTGAAGGTCTCGTATGTTATCGCGAGGAAGTCGCGGACAAAAGCTAGTAAGACATAAAAGCCTAACGTCTACAAAAACAAGTATTCAGCCAAAGAATTGCCGAAGAAGCGTTCTGGCAATTTTACGAGAAGCAGAAAAAATGCCACATTTATTTTATTTACACACGCGTAACTTACATACGGCATGTTTATTGTTTGTTGGACTCAGGCGCAGAACGTCTCTTTTGTCTCCTAGTTGTAAAATGTATCGTTTTCATAATGTTTCTTTCGCAAAATGTTTCCTAGTCGTAAAAGGTATCCTTCTCATAACGTCTCTTTCGCAGATTGCCTCTTTCGCAATAGATAGCAGTATATCAAGTTTAATCAAAATCGGTCTAGCGGTTTAGCCGAAAAAGTAATCAGTTAGTATTACACTAATATGACCTTTTAATATTGATGGTAAAATAAATACATAGTCAATGATAGATAAAGGCCCTTAAATTTGAGTACCACAGAGACTAACATATTTAAACTATGTGTTATCGTTGGCTGCCACTGACATTAACATAGCTGCTGAAAGGTCCCTAAGGTCTCATTTATTAAGCGATAGTATATTATGTTGCTTGGATGTAGCATTTATAGTTAACTGATGTTGCCAGGCGAGGAATTCCCGTAGGCACTATGAAGAAATATTTTAGGTATATTTTTCTTTAGTTACACAAACTCAGGTGTTTATTTGTAATCAAATATTGCAATGGGACTTAGCACTAACCCTTTATGTACCCTTTATATATGTATTATGGCAGTTAAATGCTTAATGCATGAACGTTTAAGACAGAAAAATATTGCAAGATTTTTTACCCCATTTGTTGACAATGCAATGTAATCTCACAGCATGGACTGTATCTGATAGTAATACTACTAAATTAGTAGAATTATTATTGCCACCCATTTGCCACTATCATTAATAATGGTTTTAGAAAAAAACTTAGGGTGTTAGGGTAAGTGACATTTTGAAAATAGATTATTTGAATTTGTTAAAGAATGATGTGATGATTTGAATTTGGGAAAAAAATAAAAATCATTGGAATGACATCAACACATTAAACACGAAAGAGAAATATTCTGTAATGGAATAAATAAAATATCTTTATGAAATTGCTAATTAATCTAAATGTAGCTGTGACAATAAGATATCTTTTTCAAGATCCTTATAATGGACTCCTTGAAATTAAATTATGAAGGCCTGCGGGGACGAGGGAACTGTAATTCTCCTTTTTATTTATTTTGAAACAACCGTAATAAGGAAATATTGCAATAATAAGATCCCTGGGGGACGGAGGCTGGATTAATTGTTACACTTAGAGCAAAAAATGAGTTTGTTTTAATAAGATGTTTCTGTAATTAACACTATTTGCGCTTCGGGGATTTGATCCCATGGGAATTTTGAAGGGATCTATATATCAAATTATCTTGATGCTTTTTAAAAATTTTCTCATATAATATTTATTTCGATATACTTATAAATTAATTAATATAAAAGAAATACACAACTATATTAAGTAAATTGGTGCAACTCGTTTAGTATATTCACATTGTAAAGATATTATAAAATACTTATTTCCGGTTTTATCACAAACTCAGTTTAATCATAACACAATAATAATATCACATCATTATAATTTAATGATAAACCAATTTGTGCATTTAAGCTTTTAGTTCAATTGGAAACTGTCCGTATTTGGGTCAAATATAGATAATATACACATTGCCAGGAAAGTCAATAAAACCTTGTTATAATTTACAAAATAGGTATTATAAAACTAGCTCTTGCTAGCGACTTCACTCGCGCGGATTTTTGTCACGAATCCTACTTCCTTCCTACTAATATATAAATGCGAAAGTTAGGATGTGAGTTTGTGAGGATATTTGTAACTCAATTATGCAAAATCTACGTGACGGATTTCAATAAAATTTGGTATATAGGTAGAAAAATACTGGGAATAGCATACTTTTTATCCCAAAATTCCCACAAAAGCGAAGCATCACCGGGGCGCGGCTAGTTATAGATATATATTTTTTTAATTTTGGATGTTTAGCATCAAATTTCATCAATTTTTTCATGATTAGATGAAACAATTAATACTTTTATGATACTCGTATATGAAATGTCAAATTTTATTTTCACATATAATAACATTTTTTCTATAATATAATGGTATTTACTCGGTACCCGTATATTATAAAATTCTCAATTTTCGTTTGAAGCAGCAACATAATCCTACTGGAATCCTAAGAGCCGGCAGCGTGTCACAATTTCACAAATCCCCATGAAGAATACCAATTCATCTCGCTAATCCGAGAGGGCGGTGTCACTCCTGTATGTTACAGACAATGGCCTCTCAACACTGTTTACTCTATAGACTTGTTTATGTACTCATATAATAAAGCTGATGGAAGAGTGTTTTACTCTATTTCTGGAACTAACAGTCTGATTTGAAAATTGTTAATGCTTTATTTGTTTGTAATAATAATCCGGCTCGAGGATGTAAGGAATATTGCTGGCAAGATCTGGATTGCGATGGCCCAGAATAGAGAAGCTTGGCGTAGACAGAGAGGAGCTTATACCCAGCAGTGGGTAGCAGAAAGCTGACGATGATGATGATCAATAATAATAGTAGGTACACGGTTACAAAAAAAAAGAAATTATGAATTTTTTACCTACTTATTATGAATTTTACAAAAAAAAAAATCCGCCGCCTGCGCCTAGAGATTTTGATGCATTATATGCGTGGAAATCGCTACTACAATCCGGCTCAACGTAATAATAGCATTTTTTCCAAAAAGTCTTCAAAAAAAGAGAAAAAAGCTCCCGTTTTATGATTGCTTCATTTTAATTATTTTTTTTCCATTATATTTAAAATCTGATACATTTTGGCAGAATTTAAAGGGATCAAAGATATCGATATCGATACTCGACAAACGACGCCCTTTTTTAATAAAGCGCACAATATGGCTTTTATAACAAATACTTTGCTAATATACTCGGGCTAATGTCAGTTTGACAAATTTGACATTCGTTACTAACTTCACTATAAGTACTAACTTTTTCTATGGTATGCAAAAAATTTTTTCAGAAAATTGATAAATTATAATAAATTTTCATTAATCTAATTTTATTATATTAAACATAACATTAATCAAAATATATTGAATATACATATTTTTTTAATTAAGAATTTGATTCTTCAAATAATCGATGTGTAATTGCAACTAACGCTCCAGGGAGGTCAAAGTTGAGTAAGTTACTATTTTTTTTTTATTAGATTTTTTTTTTTACTAATATTTCATCTGATTAGTTTGCTTGATAAAGATAAATAAAAATATTTTGTGTGACAAAAAATTTTCTGCAAACCGTACTTTCGTCAACGAGATGTGAGTGAAGTTGCCGAGGACCGTGGTGACTTAGCAACGTAATCGCATAGTAGGTACAATACAAAATGTGGCTTCTGCAATACAACGAACTTCTACTTCTACGGACAAGAATACCTTTCAAAGCGCATTACCGATTTAAGAATACCAACCCGTATGCTTTGCACGGATTCAAGGCTCTGTCTCAGCAGCTTTCATCGGGAAAGAGGATTAGCCGCTTTGTATTGTGTATGTTTGAGACCGTAAATTACAACTGATATCGCGAATCCCTTCTTTTCGAGTGTGTTAAAGGATTTTCCGAGTCGCAAAGCATTTGCCGCGACTTTAAGACTAACTTTAAATGAAGAAAGTTAGGACGTGCTAAAAAAATAATCGTGAATTTAACGCGTAGTAATCCTATAAATTATTTATATCTTAACAATTTAGTCCAGTGTCTGAATTCCGTCCAGTGGATTTTGAGTTATCAAGTAAGATAAGTAACTTCATAATAGCACGAAGTTCAGTAAGGTTTTTTTACTACTAAGTAGGGAAGCAGGCATACGGCCCACCCGGGAATCGACAACGCAGGCAGCTGCTGTATTTTTAACGGTACCAAATTCTAGGAAAGTAAGTACCAGTACTTTATATGACAATTTGGTACGGTACCAACCGTTAACAAGTCCTGCACCACAGCATGTCACACGGGCGTTGCTAACCCTGAATAAACTGTTTTCACGCACTTTTAGAAAAAATCAATGTTGTAGTCTCTAAGGAAAGCCACGACAGAATCCGGAAATTTCACGTTTCTCCGAATTCCTTCTGAGCCTAGAGATACGGACTTATTTATTATTGAGCAGGACACAAAGAAACTGCCAATAATCCTCCGCCGTCCATTTGCAAGTCAGAACAGGAATAACGGACTCAATATTGGGCCCGGCGATAAAGTTTGATTTCTGTATACGACAGTGGAGATATTTTGCGGAATTGATGTACTTATACCTACTACTTTCTGTGTATAAAGATTTCTTTTAATGAAAGTGGATCTTGGCCTCCGAAACTGTCAACTGACAAAATGAACATTGAATGAACAAAGAAACTGTCAAAATGATCATTGTAAATTTGTCATATTATACCTAAGTCTATGAAATTAGTAGACTATTATATTTTTATCAAGTGATGCGCCGCTAAATAACGGTAGTCGTAAAGTTACGTCAGATGCCTTTACGTAACTTGAATAAAATTTAACCTATATTGGGTATAACGTATATTACACCTGATAAGAATTGAATTCGTATTGTAACTTTAGTAAGTAATCAAAAGAAAGATTTTTTAAGATGTTATGTATTTATGTTGTAGGTTATTCTAGTATTTTACAAAACCCTAAAAATTATTTATTGTTGTATTTAAAATGATAGCTAAAATACACAAAAAGTATCCGCAACATGCTTCGTCAAAATGTCCACAGAAAAATATCCGCAACATGCTTCGTCAAAAATATTTAACCCTAAAATAAACCCCTAGATAATAAATCTATAGGAGTTTAGTTTGAAACTAAATCTTCAAAAACTTTATAAGATAAAGAATAAAATAAAACTTTGCTCCAATTTCCCTAAAGCAACGTCTTGTCGGCCTAAAGCCTCTATAACTGATTTGGTATTTCCCCAATATTGCAGGTGTTTCCAGTTGGCTACCTCCCAAGTTTCCGGCAAATCCTGTCGATTCCCGAATAAAGTGCGCGAAATATTCCCCCCGGATCATCCTTCTCTTTAACGGTCCTTTAACCAAAATAGGTGGGTTGTGGAATTAGAGTAATGACATGGAATGGTTACACACAGCATAGGACATAACTTTGTCCGGCAGAGTGATACTTAATGCTCTAAATGAAAAATGAAATAGAATAATTTTTCTATCTCTATCGGTTTATTAAAGTTTATTTATTTATTTAAAACTTTATTGCACAAAATTTAAAAAAAATATGTAATGGTGGGCTTAACGCTATATGGCATTCTCCACCAGTCAACCATTAGATCAAACAGAGAGTAGTAAGGTGGTGCGATAAAGTGCAACGCGATAAAAATTTGCATGAATATTTAGGCAACTTTAAGAAATCTGTCAAGCGTGCCTATGCATCACGGTGCTGACCTAAACAATTTCATCCTTGATAAACTACAGAGATCCAAAAAAAGATACCAGTGTGCTTTTTTTATTAATCTATTTTGCCCAGCAGTGAGCTTATTAACAACTTTAAAAAAAATAAAAGATGGTTTGCTCTTGACCACAATCTTGCCCGAGGATAGAGTTGAGGTCTACGACAACTCACTTGAAAATTTAATTCTTTTTTGTAAATAATATTTTAAACGGGTTTTTGTCGATGTGGTCTTCTAAAAAAACATATTTTGATATGTTTTTTACTCAAACTTATGTAGCAATAAATAGGTATTGGTATTGGTAGGTTTAAAAAAAAATGTTTATATATATTTTATGTCATGTACCCACCTGTTTTGTGTGCTAATAAATAAAATAAAATAAATAAAGAACCGAAGTCACATCCAGTAACTAACGTTGAATTCTGTCCTATTAACCACGATTGTCTGATTTTATTGTCCCGGTTCAGAGTCCAATAAATAGTTTATAATGGACGACAAGATATTGTTGTTTGCGTTTGGAGAATTTCCGTGCCGCCATTTTCTTGTTTCACTGCCTATAAATATTTTCAAAGGGTTACGTTTAGCCTTTGATGAATAGAAATAAAATAAAATATTAGTTGTTATTATATAATATTATGTGTATTCTTTCCTCTTTCATATATTAGAAACCTTCATTTAAGTTCGTATAAAAATGTTCCAGAATTCACTCGCTTACATTGCAATCTACAAAATAATAGTTTAACTTTACCGCATTAAAAGGATCAAAAGCAAAAAATTGCTAAACGAAAAAAAACATTTCGAAGCCGCGTAACTTTTTAAATGCAGCGCAGCGTACGATTTTTATTCCCTTTTGAAAAAAGCATTAGTAAAAGTTTCACCACATGGGTGTTAAAAGTTGGCCGATTTTTTTTAAAAGTTCGCACCGAGCTTTTACAGTTTGTTGTTACAGTAGTTCATAGCGGTACAGCTTTTTCGGTATGAATGGTAACTTTAGTGGAATTAGTGATTCAATTTTACGTGTGATATTTTTGTTTTAAAGCCACTCCTACCTCCTCCTCCTTTATCAACAAATCCTATATATTTGTTCCAAACGAATAAATAAATTAACAACATGTTCGTATACTGTCTGCTGGAGTGAGACCAAAACAGCCCGTAGATTAAAAATTCCTGTCTCAACAGTACTTTTGTCATTGTTCCAGTGTGTCCCAATCCCAGGGTTGGGGTTTCGCCGCGGCTCCTACAGGTGTGTCTGCAGACGAGGCTTCTACTTCCCCAACACCACAGCCGAGCTGCGTTACTACAACGGCAGCGACATCGAAGAAGAATACGAGAAGCATCTACTGGTATGACATTAATAATACCTCTTGCTCGTTTGCAGTTAAATTTATCCAATGCATGATATAAGCCTCTTCTAATACACGGCAAGGTGCTTTGGTCTTGCGTAACCCTTTTCAAAAATAGCCCTCCAATTGTAGACATTTCATCTCTACAACAGGCTGCTGGTTTGTCATGTTTTCTCCCATACTTGGTCTCCAGTTCAGTAGCAATCGGCTTTATCTTCAAACTTCCGTACGGCATAATGTACTCTATGTATATTTACCTGCCTTATTTTCGATGACAGTAGCATATAATTTATGGTTAAAAGAACTTACCTAAGTGAATTTCAACCAAAATTATACGAAATATTACATCCGAAGAGATTTAATACCATGTAGTTACGTGTTATGTACTACTACCGTCCACACAATACAAAGCATATATTCTATAAATAAATAAGAAAAACTAACTTTTTCGGTCATCGTACATTCACTCATTAAGTACAGTTCCTTCGTTCACCGACAGTTCGCTAATGTCATTCTTTTTAGAGCTGCTGTTTACATTCTGCAACCCTGGGCACATAAGACATGGTAGCAGAGTTCTATGAGCGAGCATGTCATACGGGATGGGTGGGAGATTAAATCTCTTCGGATGTAATATTTCGTATAATTTTGGTTGAAATTCACTTAGGTAAGTTCTTTTAACCATAAATTATACTTCAATATTACATCCTCGAGATTTAATACCATGTAGATGTTTAGCGTAGATATGTTGCAGAATGAAAGAGACTGGTTATTATTTATTTATTTTTTATAATAATCTGATTTTGACAGGAAAGCGTTAGCGAATGGTGTATTATTTAACTCATTTTAAAGCAGTTTATATAACTACTTTGCAAGACAGTAAGAATTTCGAGTCTTGCCCACCGTCCTCTTGATCAAGTCGATGGACAGTCCAGCCCGGCTGGTCACGCTGTGAATGTGTTCACATTTACACAACTTTCGCGTATGATTTGTTTATTTATCGACTTATCATTTGAGAGGTGGGCGTTATGATTAATTGAAATGTTTATATAGCTAATTAATGTTTTTTGCTGTGCATATGCTTAAATTCATTTTTTATCCTAAAATGGGAAGTTGACTGGAACAATTAGGAGCGGAGGATATAATCATATCATTAAAAAAAAGAAAGAAATTATGATACGATTCTTTCTAAAAGTTAATTAAAAGTAATTAATAGTAACAATTAATAGTAATTATGTCAAGCATGCATTAGCATCTATACGCGTTGTCCAGTTGTCCACGCGAAAAAACTGTTTTGGCTGACTAATCAATTGTAACAGGATAATTCGTGTAGATATTACACATATATTGTAAAACAATGTTGGGATCCCAGGTAATAGGTAATATTTTTGGAAATTAAGTCTGATTTAAAAAATACTTTTTAACAGTCTTATTAATTGATTTTTATTAATTCTGATAATTTTTTATCAATTTTATCCTTAATGTACTATAAGTCCATAATATGCACCCTTTTCGACTTGTTAGATTAAAAAACGTAATGTGTATATTTTGGGAGCGTAAAAAAAAAATTAAAATTTTCAATTGACAAAAATGAAACCATCGTCTTAAGCAACGTTATACTGACTAAGAATATCATTGCCTATGCCCTTGCCGGACAATGTAATGCAAGGAACGGCTGTACCACGGGGGTGCAGTTGTCTGGAAGATGATAATGAAAGGTTTTTATTATGTGTCATAAACGATATTTCAGAAACTGCAAACATTCCAACATAAAGGTGATGCCATTATTGGGCTAATAGGTACGAGCAGTATGTCGTGGCCTTCTTTTTCAATAATTTATTCTACGGTATTTAAAAATGAAAGCGAAAGGTGGAAATGCGTAGAAGAAATACGTATTGCAATTTACCGTAAATGCATCGATTTCATAAGCATTTGGGTCCCGTTTCCGGAAACCCTAGATGCAAATAGGTCAATGACCGCTTATCAAACGCGTTTGTTTATTCAGTATGAAGATTATGACGTATGTAAGAAGCAAATATATATATATATATTTGTTTCACATTACTATTGCCTCGTATGTCTCTTGTTAGAGAGAAGAATTATATGCCGCCCATCCTATGTAAGAGATAACAGAGATGTTGTCGATTTTGAGCAATACACAACAATATTTTTTTTTTATTATTATTTCCACAAAAGATTTAAATCGTGTAATATGTAATTAAGTTAACACTAACAACGTGTATCACATTACAATCCAAAGAACGCACCTAAAAGTTGTAAACAATTAATGTGGTGAGTCATTTCATATGCAATCCAATTACCTCGAATGACCTCACAAACCCAGAAAGAATCATAGAGTAATCCGTAAGGATTTATAGTTCAAAATTCTTTCGAAAAGTTTTGTGTGGGCTTTTTCGATAATATTGACCCACCAAAAAAAAAATTGGATCAGTCGGTCGTGACCACGGCATCTTGTAACAGTGACAAAAAACGTTGACAATAAGAAAAAAACCCTATATTAGCTCAGTAATTTACTACTAAGAAAAGTAGGTAATGATTTAAATATCTAATTTCAATATTAATCCTAACAGCATAGCTAGTCTTTTCTTTGATTTTTTTTTTTTTTTTTTCATATGTACACAATAATTCCGCCGCTGTATATTTATTTACCTTTTCATTTTTGTTTAACTGTATATCCTTGGTAGCAGGTACTATAAAGATATTACAAATAAACAACAAACATAATAATATACCTACTCATGTATAATAAGGTCTAACGTATGTTAAAAAGGTGAACAATTAAATATTGTTATTATTATCCAACCATACCATCTTTAAGGTACTGATGAATTCGTATAATGGCCGAATTTTGTAAAAGCAAAAATAGTATTGCTATTTTTATTGAAAGTATTTTAACTAAGATACATAAGGACTTGCATAACTGCATGCATAGGTTGAATATTTCTTCTTTTATTTTTATATTTTCACACTACTGAACACAAAAGGAGCGTTTAGCTTTCAGGGTTCATGTATTTACATGATATGTACTCTTAGCCGATACAAATTAATAATTTAACAAATAGCCTACCAATAGCCAGCTTGGCCTCTCAGCAAAGATTAAAGCGGTTTCAAAAAATTTTGGTAAAAATGTACAGGGCCAAACAAAGACCCAAAGTAAGTAGTTAAATTCATATAATTGAATGAATTTGAATCTTAGACTTATAAGTGAAAGGTTACCAGAAAGTTGACATGTTTATGGTCAATTATTACCATATGTTCAATGCGAGATATTAGTCGGTGTACGGTACATATGTCTTCCATTTTAAAATGAAGACAATTGATGGATTCGTTTGACTTTCATTAATTTAAGGTAAATCAAAAGCTCCTTAATTTTTAGTGTTAAAAATAAAGGAGAAACAAATGGATCTGGTAACTCATGGTAGGGTGGCATGGCACCGAGATTACAAGTTTCAATAAAGCGTTAAGCATTTTATTTTCAGGAAAAAAACGATTTTTTGGTTCAGTAGTCTAGAACATACATTGACATAGAACAGCAATACTGGATCGTTGATAATTGTTCGCCAATAATCATGAAAGTACTGAATATGACCAGCGTGTGGTACCTGAATTAGCGCCGGTGAGCACGCGACTTGTTGATGCATGCAGGCGCGTGCGGTCGAGCTCCTCTTCGCTGGTAACGCTGCACTGCTACAGGCACTAGCGTTGGCTGCTCGAAGCTACCGTTGTGTACGACGTGTTGGAGGAAAGCGTGTGTTTTCCCAACTTCATTGGTGGTTTTGTTAGAAATTCAGGTGCAGGCTGCTTATTTTGTTGACTGGATTCATATGTCAATTTCTTAGACGTTTTCATATTTCATATTATGATATCATATGCTCATATGAGCATGAGCATACAGCAACAATGTAACATCACCATGATTTGGCGATATTTGGATTTAAGTTGATAAATGATACAGGAAAAAAAAACAGTAATCGTGTTTTTTAGCGGTTAAATAGTGGTTTTTGAAGCGCAACATATGATCATAATATGTAATTTGTCATTTGTAATAATTATAATTAAATAAAAAGATGAACGAATTTTGATGGATTCTAAATATTGTATCATTCAAAATGTTTATGTGACCACCAGTGATTAAAAATATGTAAGATTAAATTTATAACTTTTATTTCATATTGTAGGTCAAAAAGACTTATCTAAATTTGATTCTATCAAATCTTTTGTCAACTTATGGGTAATCAAGCAATGTGTGAACCAAATTAATTGGCTTTTGGCACTTTCTTACCTATTATCCCGATTTCTCGTAGCCACTGATAAAACAGCGTTTACTTCTCTTCTCCAGCAGGATCTTCCCAGCGTTCAGAGACCTGACCAAATAGTTATATTATTTCATCCGGTACGGCCGCTAAGGGCTTTCATTTTCCATCGATGTCGATTCCTGGTCTTGTACAGCTTATACTGGATCCGGTCGGAAAGGGCGGCGGAGCAGGATCTCGTAACATCTCGTACTATTCCTGGATAATATCTCGTATTACCACGTTAGGAAAGTAATAGATTATCCCTGGATAATATCTCGTATTACCACGTTAGGGAAGTAATAGTTTGGTCCTGGATGATATCTCGTAGCAACTCGTACTAATCCTGGATAATATCTCGTATTACCACTTTAGGAACATAAAATTCCCGGATAATATCTCGTATTACCACTGTGGGGAAGTAATAGTTTGGTCTTGGATAATGTCTCGTAGCATCTCATACTATCCCTGGATAATATCTCGTATTACCACGTTAGGGAAGAAATAGTTTGGTCCTGAATAATATTTCGTAGTATCTCGTACTATCCCTGGATAATATCTCGTATTACCACGTTAGGGAAGTAATAATTTGGTCCTGGATCATTTTTCTCTAATGCTTTTTGCATTGGCACTTGTTGCATCTTGTACTGTTGACGTTAGGAAAGAAATAGTTTATTCCTGGTTAATATATCGTATAACCACATTAAGATAGAAGAAAAAACATGATTTTTTCTTAGGTTGTTGATAACAATTGTCAGACCTCGCTTCCAAGCGCATTATGTAATATTAATGCTTCCTCAACAAGTAAATTTAAAATAGTATTGCGAGGGTAGGTTGACCGATATCGTCGTCTTCATATCGTTTGGAACGATTCAACTTTTCTCCAAGCAGCATAGTTTACGGCGAATTGATTTCACAATATCTTCTTTATGTTTTCTCTTCTTTTCACCGTGTTAAGTAACTTATTAAATTATGATTTTGATACGGATACTCACGCGTCTTGTTAGCCGGATTTGCCGACTAGTTTCGACTTCATACGGAAGTCATTTTCAAGGCGAGTAAGGACCGTCTTTCCGACGTGACAGACGGCCCAGTACTGCTCGATTCAACGTCGCTCGCGTCGCCGCCCGCGCCTCAGCCCGCTGCGCTCGCGCAAGCGCGGTATTGCGCTTCGGGGAATCCTCTGAGAGGGCAGCTGCATCTTCGACTCTCTTTGATGCCGTAGGTGTCGTCGTCATGTCACTATCATCACAGGGGGCGGGTGAAAGCGCCCAAGAGTGAAACGAACTCAGTGTGTCTACACCCACAGTCGATTTTCCACTGGACTATCCGCGTGAGTATCCGTATCAAAATCATAATGAATATTTCTCACGTTAGTTTTAATCAAATTAACTTATTAAACTTGATAAATAAAAAAAATAATAATAATTCGAACGAGAGTATGTGTGACGGTACGCACACGAAACACGAATGACATTAGCGAACTGTCGGTGAACGAAGGAACTGTACTTAATGAGTGAATGTACGATGACCGAAAAAGTTAGTTTTTCTTATTTATTTATAGAATATATGCTTTGTATTGTGTGGACGGTAGTAGTACATAACACGTAACTACATGGTATTAAATCTCGAGGATGTAATATTGAAGTATAATTAATTTAAAAAGCCTGTCTGTGTTCCCGAGCACATACAACAAGACTCTATTCAAAACCGGAGTGAATAGGCTGCTTTTGGGTAAGCTCGCTACACCGTAGACCTCATCTCTGTCCTCGGGCAAAATTGTAGTCAAGAGCAAACCCATCTTTCATTAAAAAAGGCAGAGAATTTATCCATCAAAGTGGTCAAGAAATTAGTAAAAATTTAAAAATAAAGCAACATGTAATTTATTTCAAATGAGGATCACTAAGCTCCATGTTGTGGCCTAGAAATTTTGTTGTCTATATCTGTTGAATTATTTTTGCGGTCTGCTCGACCCAGCTAGCAACCGTCAGAACTTTATGTTTGCAATAAAAATATGTAATATTCCGTTCTATTGTCTTGTTTCAAGACAAAGACAGTGCAACCGTAAAAGTTTTACCAAAAACTACTTTTACCGCTTGATATTCGAAAGCATGAGGCACGCGATTGTTTTAACAAAATGAGGTTGGCCATTTGCTTGAAAATTTGGGGTAAAAGTACCTTGTTTACAATTTTATAAAGAGCCTCGCTATTTTAGTGTCATAGGCTTCAGTCAACAACGTTGAAATCGTCTGTATTGAATTTTTTAGGATAGGTACAATATGTATTTTTACGCCTTAAGTAAATTAAAAGGGCTGATACTGCGATACAGTTTATACGCTAGTTCTTTAATTATTCCGGAGGATTGAGAAGTTACCTCTATCTAAATTTGATCTTTCTCAAATTTTTCTGAATCCTTGAGTTCCACATCAACAAGAAATCGTATTTGTGACTACTTCAATAAGTAGTTCTTCTAATATTTTAATTATTTCTAACAGCAACAAAGAAGCCTCTACTCTAACACCAACGTGTTCGAATGTCTGCCCTGCGCTGAAGGCTGTGAGGCCTGCGTGGACGGGTCGCCATGCGTTGCCGCGCTGAATTGGGTTGTGAGGACCACGATCTTCGCTTTAGCCTGCCTAGTCATCTCCTGTCTGCCTTTTATTGTCTACTTCACTATTAAATATGGACATGTGAGGGTAAGTTCTCCTTGATACTTATTTTATTTTTCATATGTATTTATTTAGTTGCTTTAGTCATTCTAGAAATTTTCAAAGGTAAATTCTGTGTTGATTTGATTGTTGTTCTTACGACTGATATAGTTGTATAGAGCTGAATTGTGTTCCAGTTCAGAGTTCACAACTCTGTACATCTCGTTTGATTCATCTCGATTAAGGACTAGCCATAAAGCAGAATATTTTACACGAAAATTCCTTTCATCATCGTTGTCTCACTATCGTTGTGTATGTTCACTTATTTTAACTGTTCAGAGTTATTCTATATCATTATATTTCTTAGGTGGTGCGAGCAGCAAGTCCCGCTCTACTCAGGGTCATCGTCCTCGGAGCGATGCTGATCTACTGCACGACCTTGGTCATGTACGGCAGACCAACAGTCTTCACCTGCACCGCCAGGGTCTGGTTGAGAGAAGTCGGCTTCTGCCTCACTTATGGTGCTCTGATGCTGAAGACTTGGCGGTATGAGCCTCATTATTTTCTGCAGAGGACTTAATTTCAAATAAAACATGGTTAGATTTAAGACCAGCTTTCTTTAGGGTCATTGTATTCGGAGCATTAAGTACTGATCTAATGAACAACTTTGTTTGACTCCAGAACAGTTAGGGTCTGGCTGATGAAAGTTGGCTTCTAACCCACGTAAGACGTAATCATCTAAATATTGCGTTTGATTTTAGACAACACGCAGGAAGTATTAAAGTAACTAGACTTCACTAAGTGAGAAAAAGGTGCTAAGCAATCGACTGTAGAAAAGATAATATATATTGCAAAGAAGTTGTGCACCGAATTTTAAGTCTTTTAAATACTAACGTCATTTAAATTTATGACTGCGATGTATAAAAAAAGCCCATCAAAACAAGCTAATTATTTAAAAATAAAAAACACGACTGACATCTTACATAGCCTATGTCATTCGGGCTAATGCAAGGAATCTAACAATACCTCTCACATCAAAATCTGTTAAGCCGTTCAGGACTTATGGTGGAATAAAGAAATTACATACATACATACATACATGAACCCTGAAAACATAACACTCCTTTTTTGGTCAGTCGTGTAATAAAAGATTATTTTACAAATAAAGTATTACTTAATTGAACTTCCGATAATTGCGACATCGACACTGTCCGCAAACGTGCAAATATATTGTTTTACCACCCACAAATAATTACCAGTTATTTAATCTGTCCTCCATCTGTTCCGGCTTTTATTCCGGAGTCTCATTCCGTTGGACAAATATTGGATGGCTCCTCCATTCCTTATCTCTAATAAGATTTCTCTGTTTGTTTTTAAGATAAATATACAATTTAAAAATATCTTTAGATGAAAACAAAAAATATATTCTGTTTTAAGATTCACATTCTTCTTCCTGTTTAAGAGCTGAGAGTGGTAGTTTTCAAGTCATATTAGATGCCTTGCGACGTAAGAATAATCTGATACCAGCAGCTCTCACACTCGATAAATAAATAACACCATTAGATTGAAACAGCTCTTTTAATGTTTTAGTATTTTCTTTGTAGTATATGCGAAAATGGAAACGATATTATTTATTTACATCAAAATCTTCTGAAAAGATAAAAATACATAAAGTAACTGAGAGCAAGGCAACATCAAAATTGTATTTTTATCAACTAACAAACCATTTCGAATAAAAAGAAATTTCCAATAGCATTGACGGACACATCAAAGATGTTATCTTTTTAACTGGGATCCCTCGAGACGGACGTAATATCTGTGCCTTGGTTGATTCTGATGGGAAAATTATGAGGATCCCTACATTTTCGTTTGCCAATATTTGCCCAGGGGAGGCGAGAAAGGTTGAAAAAAAGGTAAGATTCGTTGAATGCAATCATTTTCTTGAAAATATTTCTTTAGGAATATGCTCTCAACTAATATTTAGTCTATCGTTTAGATCATATAATGTTAGCGTTTAGTGAGAGGCATGAGATAACAGTTATAATAAATCTAGATCTTACCAGTTTTCTGAAATTTGATAAAGATTATACTATTATTACTTTTTATCGATTGTGGTAAAGATAAAACTGACTTGATTTTTCCAAGTTGCTTATAAGCATTTGATAAGACTTAACAACTACCAAATATACACTCACGATGTTTTCCTACACCGAAAGTCAATTAAAAATTACTGTACGAGTACATGAGTCAGATTGATCTACAGAAACAGAGATACTAGTCGCCAAAGTTGAACCTAGTCGAACAGGCGCCTAGTCGAAAGCCCTTCGTCCATTTTGGTAACTAAACTTTTGTAACCAGTTACAAGAGAAGATTTTTCTTTCGTTGTTTGGTAACTAGTTGTAAAAGAAGATTTATAATTTCCATTTTTGTAACTTCTTGTAACCAGTTACAAGAGAAGATTTTTCTTTCGCTGTAAAGCCACCGATGCTTTACTCGAGAAATTAAGGAAATTTGATTGATTCGGAGTTACAGTTTTCCAAGTCTATTACATTATTTAGCTTAATAAATTACTGCAACTTGAGAGTTTTAAGAAGCCCCTTTTGATGGCTGTCAAATTCATATTTTATTAGACCTGTCTCGATCGTTTTAACTTTAAATGAATTGTTTCATCTTTCTGACGATCAGGCTTCTTGGAATTTGCGGAATGACGGAGGCTTTTTGTACAGAAAATGGGCAAATGAATATAATACATGGAAACGCTTAGATCTTTTAAACTGTCCAACTTATTATGATGCCATTTTAGCAATCATTTGCATACTTTTTTTGGATGGTTAATATGTATAATACATAGGTACTTGTGTGAATCAGGTGCGAGCCGCTTGTATCTAAAAGATAATAGGTATATAAAAGATCGTGTAAAATTTGTGTGTGATCCTTGAAGTTTCGAGGGTCCCGGTGACTCGGCCCGGTGCTCACTCGACCCGCGGGCCGTGTCGCCGGATTTTTTAATTTTATTATTTTCCTTCCGGCGACTAGGACTACTCAGAAATTTAAAAAAAATCTATTGTTTAAACCAAAAAGAGTACAGTCAGATGAAAAAATGTTTAAGGGAATAATTAAAAAACTGAACGTGACTCAAAAATGTCATTTATTTAAGTATGATAAAGTAAAAAGGCATAAAAATCATTCCCTTTGATTATTGTCTATGATGTTTAAAATAAATCCCAAAAATCTTGCTGAACAATAAATTATATTTAAATACCTAATAATATCGTCATAAACATAATAAAAAAAATAATTAACATAGGTACTATCACGGTACTATCTGAATCCTGCATTCGAAAACAATAGGTTTGCGCCTCAATATCAAACACAACAAGATTGATTAAAGACCACTCAAATGCTAATCAAATGTTAAATTTGATATTAAAGTTTCTTTAGTCTAAGAAAGTAGTAATAAGTAGTCTAAGAACCAGAACCTTTTCGTAATATTTCAGTTTTTTTAATTAACTCCAGAAACTTTATTCAAATAATTAAAAAAAAAATGTATGAGCTTTGAACACTAAAAACTCGAAAAAGATTTTCAAATTTTTGTATTTTATTGTCTTTATTGCTTTAATTATTTTTCGCCTGACTGTACTTATTGGCTTGAACAATATATTTTTTTTAAATTTGTGAGTAGCCTCAGTCGCCGGAAGAAAAAAAATAAAATTAGAAAATCCGGCGAGACGGCCCGCGGGTCGAGTGAGCACCGGGCCGAGTCGCCGGGACCCTCGAATTTTCAATTTCAAATTGATCCTCGCATAACTACTTGAAACCTTTGAGTAGGTAATAGTATTTCTCCATTCAAATATTCTAATTACTTTCATGTTCGGGTTTTGCTTGAATTACCCTCACTTTTGGTGATTCACATTACCTAAGTAAGCGATCAAGTAATATGCCTAAATAAACATTCGATTTGGAATTGATTCGGAGAATCTGTGTATCAAAGTATTTATCTTTAAATTTCCATTTAGATTCCAACAGAAAGTTGGGAAGAGCTTGCGATGCAGAGGCAAGCATGGCGCAGCTCTGTCGAAGAGGCAGTTAAAAAATTTGAAGAGAATCGGCTATCAGATCTCGACTCTAAGAACCCGTCCCAAGCCTTCCTACATGTACACATACAACAAATTTAGATCAGTTGTACTGTGCGCTATGCAACAGGATCTTCAAAACCAAGTTTGGTTTTGCTAGTCATATCCGTTCCCATCTACGGAGATTACAAGATTCGCCGTTGACGGACATGTCAGGGAAGACATGATGGTCTGATGAAGATTGTCAAAATACTGGTTTATACTTCTTCAGTAAACTGTTTTTTTTTTCACAGGATATCAGTAATCTTCCAAGTGCGATCGGCGAAAGCAGTCAAGATATCTGACATGTATCTGCTCCGGCGCATCGGCGTCATAGTAGGCGTAGCGTGCGTGCTGCTCTCAATACGGACGCTCGTGGCGCCGCCTACTGTCATAGTGGGCAGAACTAAGGAGGACTTGAAGGCGTACTTGTGTAATACTGATTGGTGGGACCATTCTTTTACAACTTGTAAGTATAGATAGATAGATAGATCAACACTATATTGCACCATTTACAGAAAAGAAATACAAAGTAGTAACAAAAGTTAATACATATACAGGGTTATTTGTAATAAACGAAAAACCTTCCTAGGGGTGAAAGTACTCATAAATATGAACATCTTTTTGTATGGGACCGACTCTGAAATCTCAAAAAAAAATCAGCTGTTCCATACATTTTGGGCGAGTAGGTATTGCAAATTGTATGGAACAGCTGATTTTATTTTTGAGATTTCAGAGTCGGTCCCATTCAAAAAGATGTTCATATTTATGAGTACTTTCACCCCTAGGAAGGTTTTGCGTTTATTAAAAATAACCCTGTATATATATATAAATGAGCGCAAAGGCGCAAGTAAATTTATTGGTAAAGAGGCGTAAGTATATTTATTGTTTACTTTAATAACGGTTCAGTTATTAGTGTGTAAGCTGCCGGTTATCGGTAAATTAAGTCAAAAGCCTTTAATTGGACTTGGTATTGGCCTTTCAACGTCAGAAGATCAACAGTCCAACAATGTTTTTTTTTGCAGGCTATATTGAAGATTTTTTTGACTAAACAACATAGCTCTATGTTGCTCTTCATTTCCTGCCCAGCAAACCATACATATACCAATAATAGGTAATTTTATGGTATATTCGACCAAAAATTTTCGCTGGGTGTATCTATATGTATATGAGACGGGTCTTTGATATAATTACTTTAAAAACTAGTTTTACATTATCTTTGTAAGCAAACTCATTAAATTGGGGTACCCTGTTTCGATCAGTGTTTTAGGTAATTTTCATCAGATTTACAAAGAGGTTTTAGATTATATATTGACAGAAAAGTATATAGGTAGTTACAGCCTTCAAAAACATACCTGAGGGACACATAACACGAAAAAAACGCGAACAAAACTAATTTCTTCTAAATTAAATAAACGAACTCTAAATAATAAGCATTCTTCAACACACTTGATCCCAATCCATTTTCTATTAACAAAATATTTAATATAACAAATTCTGCCAAAATAGTTATTCATTCAATCGAAGTAAATTTTTGAGTAGGCACTTACTAATTAATTTACTAAGCCCCTGGATGCTATTATCGGCTTAATTCAATTATTTGAGTTAAATTCTCAGTAGTTGTTAAAGTGAGATATTTATATACTAGTGGTTCTGTCAGAACAGTAGACCTCGCGAGCCCTTCCACGAAATAACCGATATTTTACGGTGTCCCTGGTTAAAGAGTTTTAAAACCAACCTACCAATGCTGGAAAGAAAGTAAAAAGTTCTCATATTTTACCCATATGCCGAAACATGTTCTTGTGGTTGGTCAATACCACTAAAAAAATTACTGAAACCTGCCTTTTTTGCCTCAAATAATATAAATAATAATATAATAATAAATATAGACGGCCAACTTCGAGAAAGAGGTCAACCGTCGAATCCTACTCGACTGGGCAGCGTTCGGGAAGCTTCGCGATATCTTCTCGTCCAAAATACCGCAGTGTCTCAAGACTAAGGTCTTTGACCAGTGTGTGTTGCCAGTAATGACATACGGAACTGAGACGTGGTCGCTTACTATGGGCCTCATAAGAAGGCTCAAGGTCACCCAAAGGGCGATGGAGCGCGCTATGCTCGGAGTTTCCCTGCGTGATCGAATCAGAAATGAGGAGATCCGTAGGAGAACTAAAGTAACCGACATAGCCCGCAAAATCGCGAAACTTAAGTGGCAGTGGGCGGGGCACATAGCTCGTAGAACAGATAGCCGTTGGGGCAGAAAAGTTCTCGAGTGGCGACCACGAACCGGAAAACGTAGTGTTGGCAGGCCTCCAACTCGGTGGACCGACGACCTGGTGAAGGTCGCGGGTTGCGCATGGATGCGGGCAGCGCAGGACCGGTCGTTGTGGAAATCCTTGGGGGAGGCCTTTGTCCAGCAGTGGACGTCTTTCGGCTGAGAGAGAGATATTTTATAACAAATACATATAGATAAATATCCAAAACCCACGTCAATCTGAAAAAGATTATTTTCCATCTTGACCCGACTGGGGGATCGAACCCGGGACTTCTGGTGTAGCCGTCCGGGGCGTGATGACCGTTAGGCCAAGGAGGTCGTCAGTCGTCAGAAATGCATGGTACCTATTGGTTATATGTATGTATATGTTATTTGCGCAACAAAATTAAAGTTCA
Organism: Ephestia elutella; assembly: GCA_018467065.1. Classification (NCBI taxonomy): domain Eukaryota; kingdom Metazoa; phylum Arthropoda; class Insecta; order Lepidoptera; family Pyralidae; genus Ephestia; species Ephestia elutella. The sequence continues at coordinate 2,181,961 of CM031568.1, read as the reverse complement.
AAAAAGAAAGTTCAATTTGAAATCGAATCTCTCTGATTAGTAGGTATGTAGGTATTTTATATATTACTTTTTTTATAATAGGATTCTAATCATACAATGAAGTTTTTTGACCATGCAAAACAATCCACAATACAATACCATTAACCAAATAAAAACACACAATTCAAAGCCAAGCAAGACAAAAAAGCCATATGATTTTTAAGAACCATTTAATTAACGTATTAGCGATTTTGCGAGTATTAAAAGCTTTGCTGCGCCATCTATTGATTTTATTGTGAACTATCGTATGAGAATTTATAACATATGGATTTATAGCAGTTTTATTGAATTTTACTATGTTGTTCAAACAAAAAAAATGCGTTTTAATAAGAATAACAAAAATGTCTAATGACTTTTTTTAATTATTTTTTAAATAGCTGAGATATGAGGTTTTTTTTATATATTTCGGCCATTTTTCAAAATTTCGAAAAACTGGCTCGACTAAAAAATTCTATAAAATTACCGAACCTGCTTACAAAATTTCATGAGAATCGGTTCAGAAATGCGACCTGTAGGCGATAACATCCGGACAGACAAAAGAATTTTCGGCTAGTGGAAACTGAGACGCTTCGCTCGCTGCGCTCGCTCGGTCGATAAAATACTCAGTCATGTGAGTAATTACTCGTATACATACAGTATTCAGCAAGTGTAGTTGAAAATCGAAATTAGATTCGAATGTTGAATATGTGTGAGTAAGCTATGGATATATTCTCAAGCTAAGATAAGAAGAGAAGCTATTGATAGGATAGCGACAACTAGGGGTGACAAAAATTACTTGGACACTTCTAAATTCTTGTATACTAATTACCCTAAAGAAGCAGGAAATGCTAAGATCTTCAAAGACCCAGTTTCATCCGATTTGAACCGTTTCAATCGCAATAATTCCGCAGTCGATACTGTTTCTTTATTAAGATTAATTAATGTTTTCAAAACAACTCTGTTAATCCGATCTGAATAAATCGAGATGAGGAGCATTATCAGGTTATTTGGTATTATCGGTTGTTGGGGTTTTAAAGACGAATTTTGGGTAAATAAATATATAGGGGCAAATCATACGAGTTGAGTAGTGGCAGTTGGGACGTAGTTACTGCCGTATCAGTTGCATAAATTTATAGGCTCCGGGGTTACAGAGGCCCTGAACCAATGGCGTTAACTTAGGCCGCCGTGGTAGCGGCCGCCGCGCCGGGGCTGTGGAGTGAGAGTAGCACATGGTCCCGGCACAAATGCGGTTGGCGTTGACACCGTGTGGTTTTAGTGGGTTCAAGTCCCACACACCTCTCCGGCTTCCCGTGGCCGGATGGACGGGACGAGGGTCTTTCCACAGGTTAAAAAAAGGTGGGTCCAGATTGAAAAGGGCATCCCATCATGGTAATCAGGCATCGAAGGGTGTAGCTACGATACTGTGAGGCAGTTTGGATTTTAATCGCAGGCATTGTGATCAAAGTTTGGTAGCAGTCTCCTCTCATACTGTAGTGGTATTGTGCTTGAAGCCATTATTATTTGCTTACATAGTTATGTTACTAACAAAAATTGGATCACGTTATCTGAATAAAAATCATTTTATTTATTTAATGACAGTAAATACAGCCACGACCAATGGGCTTATCGTGCCTTACAAGTAGCAGCTAGAGAATCGTGTCAAAAATTCAGTGTGTCGAGCTGCTTAAAAGCTGATTTTCCTAACCGCCACCACAGAATTACTAATAGTACAATACAAGAACGCCACTAGAGCCAGCAAGCTCATCAATTTGATTGGTCCCGATGCTCGAGAAAGAAAGAGAGGGAAGATTTGTTCGTAATGATTGCGACGTGCGAAGTGTATTTATGATTAATCACTTCTTTTATTATTCATAGCCAATTTTCAAAGTTTGGTACAGATTAGCACGATTTGAGATTGCCGTTGCTGATTGTACTTTTGATGGTAAAATTGTTGCTTAATGTTTTCGGTATGGAGTTAAGTTTTTTGTTTTTTTTAATCGAGTTGATTTTATTGGGATTAAACGCGATATAGGCAATTGCCATGTAATGTGACATTTGTTCCAACAGGAATTTCGGGGAAGCTAGAATAGCCTAAACTATTCCTCATAAATCCAATCTATTCCTCGTTAATCCGACTGCTACCTTTCGGCCGTAGTTGTAGTGTAGAGTCAGTAAAATAAATGAATCTAAAGTTGATTGAATATTTATCAATAGTAAAAGATAAAGTTTTAGCCCGGGAAGTAGTGTCATAACGTGCAAATTTTGGTATCGGAAGAATTCACTTGGCACAGGTGTTATATACATGAAGTTAAGCTAATTTAGCCCAGTAGCCATCCACCCCCCCCCCCCCTGGTGGGTAGGTAGGGTAGGTGGGGCATTCAAAGGTACACGCCGCCGCGCTTTAGTTAAAAAATCATATCAGCTTCTATTTACCTACTACCTCGAGTTTGGTGTTTGGTAGGTAAATAGAAGCTGATATGATTTTTTAACTAAAGCGCGGCGGCGTGTACCTTTGAATGCCCCCCCTACCTACCCACCAGGGGGGTGGATGGCTACCGGGCTAAATTAGCTTAACTTCATGTATATAACATTATAATATACAACATATGGGGGGCTATTTTGACGTGTGTGAGCTGAAATGGATTTTGATAAAATTTGGTGCACGGGTAGAATAAAACCATATTTTTTTTTACTTCTTATGCTAAAACTTGTACAATAATTATGTACTTGTTATCCTAAAACTTCTACGGGAATGGAGCCCTGAAGCGCAGCTAGTGCTATTATGGTAAACTAGCTTTTACCCGCGGCTTCACCCTCGTGAATTTCCCGCGGGAACAGTGTTTTTTTCCGGGATCAAAGGTACCCTATGTCCTTCTCAATACTTCTAACTATGTGTATGCGAAGTATCAGGAAGATTGGTTCAGTAGAAAAAGCGTGAAGAGGTAACAAACGAACAAACAAACTCACTTTCGCATTTATAATATTAGTTAGGACTAGCTTTTGTCCGCGGCTTCGCCCGCGTGAATTTCCCGCGGGAACAGTGCTTTTTCCTGGGATCAAAGGTACCCTATGTCCTTCTCAATACTTCTAACTATGTGTATGCGAAATTTCAGGAAGATTGGTTTAGTACATAAAACGTGAAGAGGTCACAAACAAACAAACTCATTTTCGCATTTCTTATATTAGTTAGGATTTAAAACTACTAAAAGAAGTAAAAAGTACTTTTCATCCCGTCTTTTATTCTAATTCCGACTCTTTCCTGAAGTGAATTTATAAAAACAAATTAGTTTAAAATGTTAGAAAAATTAACATTGTATAATTCTACTAGTAGTAGTACTTCAAAGGAAATGAACTTCCTTAGAAATACAACAGAAGTTATTCCAGAGATCTAACTTTCCAGTTTTAAGTTCTAAGGCATTTAGAAAAACATTTTTTTGTTATTGTACGATATAACCACCGCCACAGAATTAATCCACCGCCCAAAGGTCCAAAGGGTCAAGGTAAAGATTTGTAGCTCTGTAAGTATTTGAGCAATAACTTTTACTAACTTAGAGTATGATTCTAGCCATCACGTGAGATAAAAAATAGTTAGACAAATACTAAAAAAAAACTGACCAAGTGCGAGTCGAACTCGCGCACCGAGCTAGGGTTTCGTACGCGCAACGCATCTCACATTATAGATCTAACTAAAAGACCAACTAGTTTCAAAAACAAACTTAACTTTGCAGTTCGACCTCTAAGATTCATACTGAATCCAACGCAAAAATAAGTTTGTAATACTTTTTTTTTGACTTCCAACAACATGTAAATATGTTACAACAAACTTAACTTTCGACCCCTAAGATTCATACTGAATCCAACGCAAAAATAAGTTTGTTACACTTTTTTTTAGACTTCCAACAACCTATTTACAACTTTTAGATTTATTCCTGTGCAAGTACTTACCTACCTTACTTACTTACTTAGTACCTTGCTTTTTGACAAATTTAGGTCAACAGGAAGTACCCCATAGGTTTTGATTGCTGTGTGAAATTGCAAAATATGCGAAAATTCACAACATTTTCGGTAATATCTCTTGATCGCTTTGACGTATAATTTTGATTATTTTTTTGCTTAAAGAGACCGTGGATCCGAGTATTCGATAATAATTTCGATCTGATACTTTTAAGCGTTTCTAAGAAAAAAGTTTGACGGACTGACGAACAATAATGTGATAAGGGTTCCGTTTTTGCCTATTGAGGTACGGAACCCTAAAAATAAAAGACTGAAAAAATTCCTTCTTACAAAATCTAAACTAGATTGACTTCAATCTATCATTATCTATCTATCATTAAGTATACTTCGCTAAGCGTTAAAAAGAATTAAATCTTGGTATTCTTGTTCTAACTAAATGAACGCCAAGTCTTATTTTTTTCTACAGCGCGCAGCACAGGTTTCATTGCATAATGTGACCACCTGCAGTCTCAAAGGGGCAGGATTATTCTACGGCCATCGACTCGAGATAATATCGTGTATACGATCCAGTGTGCGACCACTCGGGCACTGATTGCAATAGTCCCGGGAATTACCCTACTCTTGTTTACCTTAGAGACTAACGTTAGTCCTGCACTGAGATAAGGGTCGACTATAGATTTATTTTTCCAATATCTGAGGGTACCCCTTACGAGTAAGTAACATGCGAAAAAATGTTTTTCTTTTTGCTGAAAACGATTGTGTTATTTAGTTAATCGATAATCGCCTAACCAAGATAACCCTTTAACCTTTTCCACGTGTAGTTTTATATAAATGTTTAGATTCGAACCTGGAACCTTTCAATCACAGGCGTACCGCCACATACAGCCGATGCCTTTAGGTCAAAAAAAGATATATTTATGTACACAATTAATTTGTTCTCAGTGGAAGTGATATTCCTCGTGTGGGGCATCCGCCTCTGCATAGTGGTGAGAAAGGCGCCATCGGAGTTCAATGAGAGCCGGTTCATATCCATGGCTATCTACAACGAGTTCCTGCTGTCTGTCTTCCTTAATATTTCTATGTAAGTAAAATTGTGCGAGCAATCGCGTATTATTTTCATTAGCTCGGAAGGGCCCTTAGCATTTAAGTTACACGCGCAGACATATTATAATGCTTGAAATAATATTTATTCAAGTAACCATGACTCATAATGTTAGTAAAATTATGCTATGTTACTAGTAGGTAGTGAAAGTAAAAGTAAGTTAGTCTGTAGAAGATTAGATTAGAAATAAGTTAGACTGTATTTATCTGTTAAAAAATGCTTAATGTCAGCTCAAATCAAGGCTTTATTCACAATCTGTTATAATTACCATTAGTTTATCATCATATCACAGTGGAGGACACTATCGTCCACTACAACAATACCTACTTATTTATTTTATTCTTTTACTAGTAACAGTTGTTGTCAAAGATTTTCACCAAAAAAACTGGTTTAGAAACTAATATTTAATTATTATTTAAATAAAAAGTAATACACAAAAAGTATACGAACGAAATAAGTAAATTTGATTTTTCCGCTCGATTTACGATATTTATTATGCATCGCTACATATTTCAAGCAAAACCCTCAGTGTTCAGTGTGTGTGACTAATAGATATTTGTTCTACATTATTATTTTTAATTTAAGTCCATTAATCGTTAATGTAACTGGCCACCCATATTGGACAAGACAAAACTGGCCATTAACAAAAACCTGGCGAAAGCAGAAAAAAAAACCAAAAAAAACGTCGCCACTCAGTTAATCTGACTTGAAAATACTTTCTCTAATTATGTCAATCTCCCAATCCCGGTTTATCCTATTACGCAAATTGAAATTGGTCCTGTGGGTCCAAACTTTGCCCGGGAATCTTGCTGTTCGCCATGGAGATTATCTCGTCCTGTTTTTGGATGGGAGACAACAAATTTTAATTATTCACCCTTAATTCAGTTAAGGAGTTGGTTATCTATGTTTGGGATGATTCAACTAAGAAAGCATAGATGAAAAAAAATATTTTGTTTTTTACAAAGCTGTCAAATTGCTTTTGCCATATTTATTATTAATTTCAGGTTTATCAGCCATCGCGTATATTTAAGAAATCAATGTTGTTTTTCATTTTACGCTTTTTCGATTATTGAAGCGAACGAAGCAATCTAAGAACCATCCTCTATAAACGACGTAGGTACACATGAGAAATCTACATCTTTATCGTCTTCTGGTGAATAAACATCACAACACTCAAAGAGTTAACGTTTTTACGCTCACTATTTAGTGCTACCGGCGATTGAGGTCCTGTCAATGGTACAATACTGTCATTTGAATTTGACACATTGACAGGCGTAGTATCATCTGACAGATGTCTGCTCCTTATGGCCGGTATACACTTTGATTAGTGATTAGTGCGAGTGGCTTATTTAGTGTTAAGTGTTTAGCAAAAACACGTTAGGACAGTTTCTGTTTAGTGTTAAGTGTATAGTGATTAGCGAAGTACACGGTTAAACATGCGTTCTATTTTTTCTGCGAGTAACTCCTCCCGCGGCGCGTCCCGCTTTCAACCCTTACTTGCTTTTAACACGAACTAAACAAGTCTGGACTTGACTGTTAAGTGTTTAGTTTATATCAAAAAATTCTCATGACTGTTAAGTGTTTAGTTTATATCAACAAAGTCGAAGTTTTTTAATGTAGGTACTAAACATTGCCTACTAAACAGTATAGGACATCACTAATTACTTAACACTAATCACTCTACACGCTTAACACTAAACACTTGGCACTTGACTAATCAAAGTGTATACCAGCCATTACTCGTAGGTGCTGACGTCTGGTAGGATTTTTGAACGCTATTGCGTTCATTGGAACATAGTCCACCATTTGTACTTATATTATATGTGTTGTTTTTATCTGTTATTTATCTCTATTAGCTATTTTCTTTTCTTTTTAGTACACGCCAATGCCTCTTTTTTCCCTTTTTCTTTCGCGGGTCTACTGGAAGAAATTTCTATAGAAATAAGTAGAACCTTTGTACTTAGTTTTCCTATGTTTTGTGTTTCCTTTGTATGTGTTTGTTGTGTACAAAAATTAATAAATAAATAATAAATAACTAATAGGTCGACTGTTAGATAATGCTTCTGCATTAAGTCCACCTATTGTGCCATACATTGTGTTTGTACAATAAAGGTTAAATAAATGAATAAATAAATAAAAAACTTTTAAAATTTTGTGCAGTAAAGTTTTTAATAAAATACAAATACAACATACTTAATGTGCACTTAATAAACAATCTATCATCTTTAACCCAAATACTATCTCTTTTCCAATCCGTCGCATCGAGGGTATAAAAAATCCGTTCTAAAAATCTCTGCTTTAATAAAACCATTTGGAGCTTATAAAAAGCTGAATTTCAATAAAAACTTGAACAGAGCGAATGCTCGTTCCAGCGAGATAAGTTCAAACGCTAACTGCGTGCCACACTGCCTTATTAATTAATCCATTTTGCATACATCTGCATTTTCTGCATTTTAACACTGCACCAAGAGTAAAGAAATGAGGAGAGACGGCTCTTTAATAGAGGGGTTATATATAATTTTGGTATACGCTTCTATATTATATATAGTTACAAATCACATCGTTATTCCATACGGAGTAGATAGAGCAAAGTATCATGAGACTCGAACGAAGGTTACGCTTAGCTGAATAGTGGTCTTATTGGGAGATTTAGATATAGGTTGATAGCCCATTGCCTATGACAAGAATCCACGCACACCCAGGTTTAAAACCAATTCCCTGGATCAACTTTTCATTTGCACGGGAACAAAATCAGCTCGAACCTTCTATGCTTTTTATTCGCTCATAGACTACCAAGGAATTGCATTGATTTCACTAAAACAAATTTGCAAACAGAAATCGATCATAGAAACAGGACTGGTAGCTAGTCTTTCGGAACCTAGCTCGCCATTCATTCAAATTGGTTAACATTACTGAACACTGAGATATTTCAATTTAGACATACCAACTAAACTCAGCGTACGGCTAAATAAATCAGCAGAGTTCGTGATCGACTCAACTTTTCAACGAAAACTAATCGACCGTTCTAACTACGAGTATTTCGACTCGCGCACGTCAGACCTCCTTGTTTTTACGAGAACTAATTTTGCAATTCGTTTGTTGTGTTTTGTCAAAACCAACAACAATACCATGGTATGATGTATGATGTGTGATTACTGTGAGGCTAGACCTCGACAAATCTCAACGAACATTGTTCGATTTCAGCACAACAAGAGGCTTACTTTGCGAGTTTCACGCGTGTCAATGGTAATTTAGTGGATTCGTCCATCGCAGTCGATTTGACACACAGTCAACCACACAGGTCACCCTGCACAGACTTCTAAGCGGTGGTAATAGGGGCGAATTTTGAATGAGTCGCTAGAAATTACACCTACCGGTTCAATTCCAAATCTCGGCCGAAAACAAACAAAATGTCGACCGTACATCGCTAGATTGCGATACTTACATGTTTATTCAGCCCACTGTTTACGAGGAGGCCACAGCTTCTGTTTGTTTGTTTTGCTTTGCTACTTTTATTAATCTTGGGAGATAAGGTTCTTTATTTTTTACTCTATTTGTATCACATCTATGACTGTCGAGTGAATCGAGACCGTGGTTTTGAAAAACAATATATCTTTATTATCAACAAGCTTATGCTCAGCGAAAGGTTAAGATTTTTCAGAGCTTTGTTAGAACATTACCATTTATGAAAGATTTATTAACTCTCTCGCATAGGAAAAATTAAATTGTAAATAGTTTTAGTTACAGAAGGTTATTTGATAAAACTAAAAACAAGAAATATGGTCACAAATTTATTAATAACTGAAATTTCTTAAAAGTTTTTACATCATTTTTTTTCTGAGCTATATCTTTTTTCATAATGTAAATTGGTTGGTGGTTGTATTAAGAAAAGTGTTTGTTACAGGCTGTTCCTCCAGTCCCCGGCGAACCCGGACCTCCTGTATATAATATTCTTCTGTCACACGCAGTTGACTGTTACGTTGCTGCTTTGTTTTATTTTTGGAAGTAAGGTAAGAATACATCCTGACTATTATTATGTATAACCATAGAGCTATTTTTTTTTTAATTTTACTTAGAGTCAGCTGAGGAATCGGGATGTCAGATATGGTTTTTGCCTATGTTGGTGAAGGACAGTTAATATCTTCTGTGAGGCTCATTGACATTTTCGGTGTGTTTTCTTCCATACTATTTATGAAAAAATTTGAATTTGCAGCACACTATTTTGACCTTTTTTGGGCCTTAATTTGACAATCAAGTTGGTTCAATCGGAAGATGATCACATAAAATACAAAGAAGCTAAATGTTGGGCAAAGAAGACAGTTGCGCAGAATAGGGCAAATTCGAAAAAATGGAAAAAGCAGGTTCAGATACGGAAATTTTTAAAATCGCTAAAATCAGAGATAGGTCAACGCAAGATATAAAGACAAATAAATACATAAAAAGTAAAGATCAAAGGCTTCTAACTTTAGATAAAGATATAAATAATAGGTGGTATGAATATTATAAAGAACTGATGAACGAAGAGTTCCCAAGCCTGCCGCGGCAACCTTTAGAACCAGTAGAGGGCCCTGTCCAAGAAATCAGTTTTGACGAGGTTAAAGATGCGGTGGCTAGGATGAAAAACCGCAAAGCTGTTGGACCTGATGAGATACCGGCAGAAATATGGAAATTACTGGGCCCAATTGGACTTTTATGGCTCACCAAATTACATAACATAATACTTGTGACCAAGTCAATACCAGAGTCATGGCGTCTTAGCTTTTTGATACCATTTTATAAAAACAAAGGGGAGGTAACGCAATGTGGCAATTACAGGGGCATCAAATTAACATCGCACACTTTGAAAATCTGGGAACGCATAATAAACAAACGCATTTCACTCCTTTCTGCAACAACCCAAAATCAATTTGGTTTTACACCCTCAAAATCAACAACTGATACAATACAGGCGATCAGAATTCTAACGGAGAAGCATCGCTTGAACAGGGAAGACCTATATCTCCTTTTTATAGACCTGGAGAAAGCATTCGACAGGGTACCACGGGAGCTTGTATGGCAAGCGATAGGAGCACAACACATACCTGATTACTATGTAGCAATAGTACAGGATATGTATCACAACGTGCGCACGCAGGTTCGGTCGCCGGCAGGTTTGAGCCGGGAATTTGCGGTGGGTGTGGGAGTCCACCAGGGCTCTGCGCTTAGCCTCCTACTTTTTAACCTGGTTATGGATTTGATTACCAGGGACATACAAAAACCTCTGCCCTGGAATCTGCTGTACGCGGATGACATTGTACTCATTGCCAAAACACCTGACGAATTACAAACATCACTGTCACTGTGGATTGATGCTTTGGAGAATGCGGGATTAAGGGTTAGCAGAACCAAAACAGAATATATGAAGTGCAGTTTCAGTAAAAGCCTTCCCACAAATACTACAACTACCATCTGTTATCCCGATAATACAACGGTTCCAAAAGTCGCACAATTTAAATATCTTGGGTCCTTAATTACGGAAGGTGCGGATGTAGAGGCAGACGTCGCAAACAGAGTGAAAATTGCCTGGCAAAAGTGGCGCTCGCTGACTGGGGTCCTCTGTGATCCACATATGCCAATCCGCACAAAAGGCAAAGTTTACAAAATGGCAGTAAGACCTGCGATGCTATACAGCTCTGAATGCTGGACGGTAAAAAAGGTGCATGAGCAAAAACTACACGTCGCGGAAATGAAGATGTTGAGATGGTCAGGAGGGGTGACCAGGCTCGACAAAGTACGGAATGAGCATGTACGCGGCAGTATGAAAGTGGCCCCAATATCCGAAAAACTTACTGAATGCCGTTTAAGATGGTATGGCCACGTAATGCGTAGAGATGAGCATAATGTCGTCCAGAAAGCTCTTTCTCTCCCAGAGAACAAAAGATGTCCGGGATGCCCCTTGTCTACGTGGTGGACCAGTATGAAGAAGCTTACCCGAAAAGAAAATTTACCCGACCCGACAACCCTTGACAGAATGTCTTGGCGCCAAAAAATTAGGAGAGCCGACCCCACCTAATGTGGGAAAAGGCAAAGAAGAAGAAGAAGTATCTCAACATCAGCAACCATACAGTTTATGCTAGAAACATCACAATTTGAGTTAGCACTGAAAATTTTACGCCCTCATAGATGTTACTTAGCTGACTCCACGATAAAATATACAGAGTTATAGCCGTACTAAAAAATGGGATTCTTATTGCCCTATAAAGGAGAAGTTTAAAATTTTGACGTACGAGAAAATTTATTTTTAGGTTGGAATAGTGAACTTGCAAGGATTTTAATTCCACAAAGAAAGAAAAGCTTATGTTTCTGTTACAAGCAAGAAACAAAAAATAAAGATAAACTTGTGATAAATTTATTTCAGTCATGTGTACGAAAACATATTCCATCCTGCTCTCATAAAGTGATATTTGTACGAGCGACAGAGAGATAGTAATTTGGAAAATTGCCTGATTTCTTATGTGGAATACGAAAGTAGATCAATGATCACCATGTTATTAATAAAAGGCAAGACCAAGACTTACTTTATTTTAATTACATCCGTAAAGCCAATATATTTAAAATTTAAAGAAATCAAAATATATGCACAATCAAATTAGACAACAATTTGATGTTCGCACAGACAAAGTGTTCAAAGCTATTCCTGTGTAGAGTCTATGTAAACACACGTCCTTAAGATAATGTAATAAGGTATAAAATTGGATACTCGTGACTGTACATTTATGAACAACGTTCGTAGTAAGACACATCGTTGGAACTTCGCCTAATGGAGCGAGGCTAATATGGCATGCGCAGCTCCCAGGAAACGGCTAGCTATCTGAGGAAGTAGGGTATGGTGTAACTAGATGCTCCAAATCTTACTTGGAAGTGCATGAGGCTATTTGAGCCGTAATATCTTCTAAAGAAAATTAGCCATGCCTTTCTATTGCACAACGAGCTGTCAAGCTCGAAGTGCATTATTTTTTTTCTATTATTATTTGCAAATGGTGTGTTGCAGCAATCTCAAATACAGAAAGGGAGGTTGTCAATCCATTTTAGAATCTCATGGTTGGTTTCTTTTTTTTTTTTTTTTTTCATTTATTAAACAAATTTATTAAAATACAAATCTATCTTATAAATACCAATTAGAAATTTAATCAAATCTAGCAATTAGTTAATTGACAATTGGCAAAGAATTAACTTTTAGGTATAATGAGAGAAAAAAGGAAAAGGGTTATTTCTCAAATAATGTTTGTAAGACTCCCTTCTTATAACTAGAATATCTCAAGTGGATTATGTCCAAATGTGGAAACAAATTGTTGTATGACGATACCATACGGGATACGGGGCATCTATCACCTGCGTTAGTACGACTAGTTGGAGTCCAAAATAGGTGTCGGGAACGAGATGCACGCATGTTGGCCCTGGTTGGTACTCTATAATAAATATTATTTACGATTTCTGTACAATCATATCTGTTGTGTAGTATGTCATACAACAACATTGCCTCAAGCTGTGTTCGTCTTGAATTTAAATCTAGTAATTTATATTTCTCAAGTAGATCACAATATGATAAGCGCACCTTACAACATCTAAACTGCATACACCTTAAATATTTCTTTTGAACCATTTCCAATTCGTCAACATACTTTTGATAAAAGTTTCATGGATCTTCAGAATGCCGCCATCTATGGAATACAGTGGGCAGTGATCAGTGTGATCTGGGGTGATATCCAAAGTAGGCACTTTAGATCTTTAGATATCACCCCAGGGACACAGGACTGTCCGAAAATTTCACCTGCACAGCATTTTTTTTTTCATTAAATGTATTTTAAATCAATGAAAACCAGTGGCCGAATGGATCCAATTACACCTGCGCCACTGAAATATTACAATTTAATTAGGACGAATTAAGGTGATTGGGGCGAGCCGAGATTTTTTTGTAAGACATAAATGATTCCAGTTGGCCGAACGAAGTATAACCCGGAATGTTAGATATTTGAATCGCTATCTATTTCGCGAATATAGACGACCCAGATGCAGACAAGTTAATAGTTTGTCTCTGTAGTGCCTAAGTCGATTGTAAATAATTGATGAGACATCGTGAACCGAAATAACTGCCAGCCATTGCCGTTCGGAGCGACGTGGAGACACTGTATTTGAATTATAAAGTGTAGTACAGCCAGAAGAGTCATATAGTGAATCGTACTAATATTATAAAGATGTAGATTTTGGAAGTATGTTTGTAGGGGGTAATATTCAATACTACTGAACCGATTTCAAAAATTCTTTCACTAATAGAAAGCTACATTATGCCTGAGTGACTTATGCTATAATTTATGTGTGTACCTCCCGTGCGAAGCCGGGGCGGGGCGCTTGTTGAATATACAAAAATGAAGGTATTACTTCCATTTCGAAAGATTTCTTTTCAGATTAATGAAACCCGTTTAAGATGATTCCATGAGAACGGAAAGCCAGAAATAGCATAAGCGGGATAAATTTGTTTATTTAATTTTAAGAAGACTTACAGCTAAGAAACGAGTTTGAATGGAATATGAAAGTATGAGAGAGAAAGCCAAATATTTAAAGCCTCCACAGGTTAGAATAGATAAATTTTAGTTGAATAATTGTATAAAAACATACATAGTATACCTTTTGTTCTAAAATCTCATGAGAGCAATTATGTGACGGTGTTAGTCGAAAATTAAACTTGAGAAAAAAAACTTCGCATGAAAATCCAAAAGCAATAGTCAGTCACAAACACAAATCAAATAAATTTCCCATCTTTATACATATAATTTTACTTAGACAAATATTTTTTTTCTGTGCCCTGAGATCAAAGATCCTCTTACTTTTCAAGTTTAATGATTGCAAGTACCTACACGGAAAGTTCGTTCATATTGCCTTTTGTGAATGATAAGTATAACATGGATTTATTTATAATGAATATTTGATTCCGCTATTTTTAGATATTGACTTTTTTATAAATAGGTAATTTTATATTTAATGGATAAATAAAAAGTAATTTTAACTATCAATGATGAAAAATACAATATAATATGTAATCCGAAATTCTTTTTTGAGTTTTTAGATTGCCGCGCTTAAACATATGAGTAAAGTTTGTAAATCTTAAACGTATAAACGTTTATTGATTAAAAAAATATATGTGTCTTGGCTGTCAAAAAATCAACGCAATTTAATTATGTAAAAATACATTATCGTACCTACAATTTAGTACCTACTTTATTAATTAATTTAACCCTCGTGCACGACCCCGATTCGCACTTTGTCAGATTTTTTTCGCATCTAAGCTCAAAGTTCCAAAATTAAGTTCAAAAAATATTTTGAATCACAGATTTTGATTCTTCAGGATCACAAAATTTCTTCGTTTCATCAATGAAATAATTATCTAGTTAATTTTCTTGTTTTCGTCTACCAGGCGTATATGGTGTACAAAGGGCATGGCAAGGACGACCGTGAGAAGACGGGCAAGTTCAGATCGAGACCTGCCGAGTCTACCTACACCATGACCACGAATAGAAGCGCCAGATTCTGTGATAATATGAGCGAGAGGGAATTAGAGGCGAGTGGTTTTTCACATGATTCTATTTTTACCATCGACGTTGATCGTGATTTTCATTGTAACCGAATTCAATCTATACTACCTATCAACTTATTCTCAATAAACATCTTCAATTTAACGAATATGAAAGAAAATTAATTGAATATTGATTAAGCTGTTAACGATATCCAAAAATTGGAGATAAGAGAATTCTGTGCACAACTCCTTAGTATATCTACTTATATCCGTGACTTATTATTGACATTTATCGACGAACTTCGTCTAACAGATATAGGAAGTCATGAACTAATTTCTTCTAGATGTAATGATTTCAATTTTTATGAATTAAAATGGCTCATTTCGTCCACAGGAAGAGTTCAGAAAAATCTGCAATCAACTAGAGAAGCTACGCGAAAGATGCGGTAAGTATACCATGGTAGCACGTCGCATCACAGCTATGCAGGATGCAGCTGCTATCCACGAGCGCAAACCTGCTGTTTCCGATTCAGCTCCACTCAAACTGAATACTGTATTCAGTGCTGTTGCTGACCGCCTCATGTGTACAGTAACACCAGCCGAAGAATCCAGCAGTAGCGGCAGAGACCTACCTTTTGAAGCCCCTCCAGCGTATAGACACAAAACATTTAGCCCATCTAAAAGCGTAGAGGTCAGCAACGTAGAACAAAGTCAAACTGATGTTACTGTCGCAACAGATTCTCCGAAACGTAGAACTGATGTGAATGAAGATACAGATGAAAAACAAAACGGTGTTTTCAAAATATCAGGTGAAGCAAATTGTAGTGATATAAGGCCACCTGAAGTGGCAAGTCAAAATGGTTTTAATAAAAGTGAAAAAACCAGTGAATCTAAATCCAGTTCGGGTAGTACAGAGACTGTCAGAGGGGTCAGATCAGGCCATGCAAGAACACACGCTATTATTATTAATCTGGACGATAAAAGTCGTTTTACAGAAGAAGTCACTGTTTAATACTCCGTGTATGATTTTAAAGACTGTACTTATGTTCCCTTTAAAGTATGTACCTATATGTAAGTTTGTTTAAGGCGTGGTAACTTTTATTTTGAATCAGAATGTTTACACTTTTTTCCAAGAAACTAGGTAGTTAAACACTTATTTTCTCTATAAATATGTACCTAAATAGATTAAAAAAATAGTGATTCAGTAGTTTGAAATAAAAGTGACCGCACTCCAATATAAATGAACCGTAATGAGATGTCAACATACTCCAATTTCAATAAGAAGTAAGTTTTCAAAGTAAAAATACAAAATAGTCAAAAGAAAAATACGATAAAACTGTTAAAAGAATGTATTAATTTCTACTGATATTGGAGGAGACTGGCGTGTTATAATGGTTAATCTTCTATTAACTCTAGATAGTTTTATATTGCATATGCTAGTCTTTACTGTGATCTATAGATTAACATATTGTTAGTGTTAAAGATAAGTGTATAAAGGACGGGTTTAGGTGGAAAGCTGGTTTATTTTAAACTAGAATACGAAGTTATGATGACAATTATTATGTTGATGATAACTAATTTTAGCAAAAATACTGCGGTTCGAAACGACACATAGTCTACCTATGTTACCCGGGATAACATAAGGATCTAAGGATACCTCATACATCTATCTATATCTGGACGTCAAGGGACTATAATAGAATATACAAACTCACATACATAGGAACCCTGAACAAATAGCACTATTTTTTTGCCAGTCGTGAAAAAAGTGAAAAATCGTACCTACCACATAGTATTAGTCAAAAATAATGTTGATTACATAGATTAATCATAAAGCCATCGTGCCCTCCTACACGCGCAGACTTTCTAAATAAATAGTTGGTTAAAACTTTTTGACTCAAAAGATATTAAAGGATATTAATCAGTGCAGTTATTAAGCATAAGCAGTGTAAGACAAAAGATATGGTCTTAATAACAGAAATCTGAGTCTTAATTAAAGAGACTTATGAATAGTTCAAATGTCTTCTCTGAGCTTGATTGTCATTTTGACTCAATAATATGAATTTCTCAGAATTGTACAGACAAAACTGCCAGCAGTCTAGATTTAAACTCAAATACAAGAATTCATGCTAACGTCGACTTTCCACCTGAATACGGCCATAGTTTTGAAAATGCATATCAAATTACTTCCTCCTTGTTGGCTATGAGAGTTTGTACAATACAGACTAAATAGGTCGCTAGTGCCAGTGTGAATAGCGCCACAGTTTAACAAGTTTCGTTGGTTATACTATGGAACGAGCGTGACATTCCCTATTGTTACAACTGGTAAGACGTTGTAGATTGGTACGCTTCATATCACTGCCGTACTTTTAATGAGTTTGTGCTAGCAATTCGCTTATATTTTAGTGCAGTTTTGTGTTTTCATTGTGTGCATTGGGTGTTTCAGACAATAAGGCAGATTCTGTTTAAAAGTTAAGTTGAGGTTTGTTATTTTGATGCATTCGCGTGAAAGTGTATAAAGGATCACAGATTTTAGATAAAACTATAATATCACAAAAAGCCTTTGTATTATGAGTATTAGAAATCAAAAGATTTGAGTTAATAGATTTATTTCTCGTTTGCCTTGACCTTAATAGTTTGTCCCATATTCTAGATGACTTCTACTAACCACTATACGACTATTTTAAGCTCATTTTCAAGCTCAGTGAACAAAGATAAAACATCCCAATTTTACTTTATTGGTCTCAATTCAAAACACTAATCAAGAAAGATTTTTATAAAAAAATGAAAAAAGTTATATAATTAAAATATCAACCATATCTAAATCTCTTCTATGTTGTATAAGTCTGAGAAATAAACTTGTAGAGGTAGAAATAAAGTTGATAAACTTTATGCTTGACTCTCGCCCTCATAATGAGAATAAATCCATAATTTCACGCTGGCTCTTAGAAAAGCTGTAATACCTTCGATACTTGTAAAGTATGCCTTTGACATGCATAAAGTTCGCTTCTGAAGAATTTCTGATCTCAGACTATAGTTTATTCAGTTTCTTTAATCTTTGCGCTTCTTGCTCGAGTATAATTTAGAAAATTTCTATTGAGTTCTTTGAAGTCAGTGCAAGATAATCTGTTGCAGTTATAAAGAAAATTAATGTCATATTTTATAATAAGTTTATCGGATACTGAAAAAGACTTTATCTATTGGCATTCGATTTTAACTATTTGTATGTACGGTTTCACCGCACATACAAATCGCCCGATAAGCATTATTACACGAATGCATATTTTTGTCCATCTATCAATCAGTTCACGATTCATCTTCGCACATCATCACCGCGCATCGCGTTCGTGTACTCATTAGCATTAAGTATTTTTGAATACATTTGCTTTTACCTCAGCAGCATTTATTATTTTATCTTATCAGCATCAGCTACTCAGGTGTTAACATACAACAACATTTTTTGGTTTGAAGAATCATGTTCCTGTCATGTATTTCAAGGTTAGATAATTTATTCAGTGACGTACTAAAATATTTATAATCCTAAATTTTGTTAAAAATAATACCAATATACAATAGACAAAGAGAAAATAATTTAAAAAAATCAAGATGACTGTAAATTACGAAAAAAATAGAACATAGTAGGCGCACGAGTTGGGCAAATGAGGAATAAACCTTAAAAACAAATAAATTTATTGACATTCCCTAATTTGCCGTCCTTGAAAAATTATGATTGTGATTTTGTCCGATTTTTTGAAAATCGGTCTGATGCATGGCATTTTTTATTGTTTTTGTTGGAAAGTATAAATTATTTGCTATCATAGCCTATATATTTAAAAGGCGTAAACATAATATTATATTTTACTTAGATAAGTATATTATATACGGTTTAGTTTAGAAGTAAGTTTTAAATATATATGATTTCGTAGTTTATGTATGTATGTTTGTAATGATATGACGTGCTGTTGTTATTTTTTGTAAAAATTACACATTGTATGAAAATAACAATTTTATTTATTTTGTTATGTTTCGTTTAAATAACTTAATTATATTTAACAATTAAATTTATTCAGATTAAAATTCTAATATAACATATAAATATATTACTTAAATGAAAAAAACACATAAATACATAATGTAAGATTAAGTATATCCTTGTTGTAATATACTCGTATATAGCCATAATGAAAGACATTTAGTGAATATATTTTTGTAAATAAAAATAAAATAAGATTGTAAAATATGTGATTATAAAATAGTACCATTTTGTTTTTTGTGCCATTTAGCAATAATTATTTATATATCACTTCGCTATGGTAAAATATAAAATAATATGTAAAAATTGATGTAATATGTATATCCAGTAGTGGACACCATGTGGTTGAAATGATTATGTAAAACAAAAAAAATATTTATTGTACACTAGTTCCCGGAATTACTTTATTGTACGAATTATGTCTAATCTGTATACTACTTAATTTCATCAAAGCCTGCTCAGCTCATTATTATTAATGGTTTTTCCAATCTGAATTCTTAGGACGAGACTGGTAAATATGGAGAAAAGCATGGACTTTTTGAGCCAAGTGCTAACCTACATATATTTCTTTTTACCATGAGGAGATCAAAGAATTTTCTGAATTGAACTGTAAAAATTATTTATTAATGATTATTTATTTATTTTACGGTCTTAAATTTAACTACTAGAAAAGTACCCTATTTTTGATGTGATAATCGAATAATGTGAGTCGACATTCCACTCGATTACTGTGGATAAAATAAAGAAAATAATATCATTTCCCGACTCAGATTGCTCGTGGAATATCATATGAAAATGGGAATAACTGACGGTAGGAAAGTGTCACGTAATATTTAACTGACAGCATCAGCAATATCAGAAAAATGTTACACTTTCGTAATATATTTTTTTACTCTTTTTTATAAATTGGCCAATAGAAGAGTAAAAAAAAATTGATACTTTCTGCTTTAGATTTCTTAGGAAACCTACAAAATTACCAGTTTTACCAAATCTGCTGCGATAAAGCTGGTAAATAAATTGTCACCCTGTAATATATATTTTTTAATTTTTTCCAGTTTCATTGCAACTCTGCTAATAATTAAAGAAATAGTTTCCATTTTGAATATTCCTTTTTGTATACATACTCGTATATATCCAGTGCATTTTTCAGTCTTCCTAAAAATTAAATAAAAAACGCTTTACTCTAAAATAAATTATTCAAATCTCATCTCTTATTTACTGTTAAAAGCTAATAGTATAATATAGGTACGTGTACTATGATTTTAATAAAATAAAATATATTTATCTAAACATAAAAATTGTAAATACTCTTTGAAAATATTGTTAATAACTATAAACATTGTATTATATCGTGTTTTGTATAATGATAATGAAACATAATGCTTGAAAAAATACTATCATGGAAGTACAATAAAAGATGGACATGAGGTAAATACAAAATATCTAATATTATATCTTAATTATTTGTTGACCAGTTCTGTTATTATATTTTCTAGGCTTCAGCTGGCAGAATATGTTTGACATATTTTTCCTGTACATAGGTATATGTTTCAAGGAATGAATTATTCTGGTTATAATATTGACCATATATAAATAGTGTCCCAAAGAAGTTTTGAATAAATCTAATCCAGCTTTATTATTTTGATCTCCATCCATCATTTCTTGTACGTCCGAGGATAATATAAGTTGCAATAATATAGAATTTAAGCCATTGCAATTGATTTCTACAGCGTACTTGTGTATGTATGTCTTCAATGCTGACGTTGACTATCTAATAAACAAGTTAAATAAAACACCGTTTTCCTTTTATCTCCTTTGAAGACAACATAAAAGCATATTGGATGTTTCTTTATCCTGTTAGCTTAGAGCAAGTGGGATGCAACCCTCTTTGGCTTGGAGAAATGTATTTATTAGGTCTAATAAGTATTGTGGACTTAAAAAACATGTCCACAAAAAATAATTTACTACTTCTCTAGGTCTAACCTCATCATCAAACGAAAGCCATTTTAATGTCCCCACTATTTAGATGAAGCCATGACCCCCAAAATGGCCAACCAACGGCTTCTAAAGCACGGAGGAGCTCGACGAGATAATACATTTTTGGTCACCCATCCCGTGGAAGACCAACACGATAGTCGCTTAACCTCCATTATCGCAGGCCGAGCGTATAAACCACTACGCTACCGAGTTCTTCGACGCGACGTTCAAACTAATTGGTGTAACTTTAAATATTACCACACGGTGTTCGAAGTTGATTGGCAGAATCAATTTCCCATGGCTTGGTGGTGAAGGCAGGTAGAACGCAATCACGAAGTTCGTAACTTCGTGAGGCATGACGCGTGCGGGAGTCGAGGAATATGCATAGTGCACATTTTGACGTTAACTGCTCGAAAATAGCGTGCATAAATAAAAGATATTGAAGTTCTTGATTCCGAAATAAATAAATAAAATTAGGAGATTTCATCTTGTGATAAGAGTTCTCTTATCACAATATATTTCATAACAAACCTACCGAACTATCCTTCCTAATACATACACATACATACATAGAATCACGTCTTTATCCCTTACAGGGTAGACAGAGCCAAGAGCCGTGAGACCGTCGTCGTCATCCTACTAATATAAATGCGAAAGTTTGGATGTGAACTTGTGAGAATGTTTATCACTCAATCACGCAAAATCTACTAAATTTGGTACATGGGTAGAAAAATACAGAAAATATCATATTTTTTTTATTATTATTAAAAATCTGAGTGCGTTTGACCTCTATCTTGCCTGATGGGAAGCAAAGATGAGATCTAGGGTGGTACACGCAAACTCACTCTTGCCTTGAAAACCCCTAAATTATAAGTGACAGGAAACAGCGACGCTGGGAGAGAATTCATAACTTGACGGTTCGCACGATAAAGCAGGGAGGCGAACCGAGAGGTGCGATGGGCTGGAACATCAACCACATAAGGATGGAATCCCTGTCCGCGCCGTGTCGTCCGATTGTGGAATGGTGCACAGGAAAATAAGTCGTGCAATTCCTGAGCGCACTCATCGAAGTGCAGCCTGTAAAATACACACAGACTTGCTACTTGTCGGCGGTGATCGAGACTCTGAAGCCGTCCTGCCGTAAGCGACTCATCATCCACGAGTCTTCTGGCACGTCTGTCGATAGCCTCCAGAGCTTCGAGCTGATACCGGGCGGCTCCACATATATCGAAATTCTCACGGGAGCGAAGCCCCGGGTAAGTATAAAATAACTTGACGCCAATCTAGCAAAAGTTGATAGATTTGCGAGAACGGGAAAATAAAAAATACAGAAACATAGAGGAACTCTATAAATCTTTTTTCATAATTTTGTCGACAAATTTTAATGTGTATTTGTGCCAAAATGACTTTATTTTTTACCAAAAATTCGACCATTTCACGAAATTCATACGCTGTCTTGGACTTCTTTGAGAGTTCTCAAGTACAACATCAAACAGAATAAAATTTGGTGTCGTAACATATACCTGTCAGACAGTAATCAAATTTGAACTCTACGTGAAGTGAATAAGGTTCCAATTAGGTTGGGTTGTTGGGGAATAATTTGAGATGCTTTTATAAGGGAACGGAAATTAAAATGCGTAAATTAAGAGAGGTAGACAACAGAGGATTTATGTGCGAGTTTATGCCACATTCACCTTTTGGTTTCGTTCCATACAAAAAAAATGTTATCCCTTATATCCCCTTATTGTATTTTGACCTCTCTTTCTCTATCCTTTATAGGTATAAAAAAGGATAGATAGGGGGAGAAATTTTTCTAACTATTAATGTCCTAGGCAATATTGTGTTGACCCTAATTTAAAACAACGAAAAATAATGTGCTGCTTGGTTTTTTTTTTTAATCCACACACTAATACAAATAAATAATCCATATATCTATATACATTAAAATAAATAAATGGAATCGTCTGTCTGTAATATCATACCAGTATCAAAAGTTAAATAAAGTTAAAGTTAATAAATAGCCCCTCTGGCATATTAGGCGACCAAGACTGATTCATGAGTTTCTTTCGGCATTTCTTCTCAGCAGTGGTCGTTCCGAAATGCTAGTAGTTTGTAGCTTTGAGACATAATATATTATGATTAAATAATTAGTTATCGACGTGAAAAAGAGCCTTCTTTGAAGGTCAAGTTTCAATAAAAAATTTTGACTTTGACAAAACAATTTTGTCTATCTGTCAATTCGTCCAGTCTTTGAAACAGACGTAAGTTCCAAGAAAGGAGAGGGCAAACGAACGGACGAAACCTCAGACTAAGTATCTCTAGACTGGACATACAAATAATAATACCATGAAAGAAAGAGACAGCTTTATACGAATCTCAGTCAGTAAGAAAGATAAGGTGTTCAAGCGCCTAGCAACTTTTCGCCGCAATGACCCATTAATATTAAGATGCGTCCTATTTATCTAAGGCTCTCTTCTGTCATGGTTCGAATACAAGTAGTTCATACAAGTCTCGTCTCCGTCTTTAATTTATTCCCGAAAATTCAGTATCCAGTCTTCCAGTCATTTACATGGTCCTATATCGAAGCCGGATGGTTAATTGATGGAAATCAGTCATAGTCCTGTGGAATCATTACTTCGAACTTGGAAATCAAGAGGAATTATTTGGCCACGCGGTGAACCGGCAAATACCTATGACAAAATCGTGGATCGAGTGCGAATATTGTGGTGTTAAGTCATATTTCCATATTTAATTAGTAACCCAGCACTCATACAGGTAAAATAGTGTTTAATAAGGAATAATCAGGTTAGTAATCTTGAATTAGCTATTTATCTGTTCCGCGTTAAGTTAACCTACCTACTTATCTATAACTAATTGCATTGTGAATAATTCATTTAATTTTATAGTAATTACGAACAAATCATACTAATAAAAGTATAGTATGCATTAATGCTACATAATTTGGCGTAATTGATATTGTAACGATTGTATTATTCACGTTAATTTGCTTGCATAAGTAATATTTTTTATAGATATTCGCCCGGTATCTTGTGCATCAAACCGGTTGCATAATAGTAGATAGGATAGGTAATTATCTTGTGCCGTTTGTATGAATTTAGTTTATTTAAAGTGTTTACCTTTAGTTAGTGTGTGCATATAAGTATACATTAAATGCATATAATAGTATTTGATCAGACAAAAGAGCACTGTTAATTTTAATAAAAATTGTATTGTTGTCAAGTTTATGTCATTAAAGTTAAACTATTTAAATTGGCAAGTTAAATAATTTTGTACTTATTACATTATCTAAAAGCCTTAAATTTACATAAGTTTATGTTTACATCTAATCAGAGCTCAGAAATTAGGTATAGTAACGTACTTAGACGTTACATTTCAGTTTCGTTTCTTTTGTTTACCATTTATATTGTATCAATTCCAGGTCGATAACAACTGATTCCCATAATGGCTGAAGAAAAAGAGTTAATTAAGAAGCGGGCCAGTTGTAAAGGACGTTTGACCATATTTATCAACTACCTAAACTCATTGAGTGGTGGTACTGGCAAACGAAGTGAGCCGATTAGCAGTACTGAGGTCACGGAATTGCAGTTGAGAATGGGTAAAATCGAGTCGATGTATGAGCTGTACGACGAGGTGCAGGTACAATTAGAATGTATTAGTGAAAATGTAACTGAGCAATTTAAAGAGCGTTCTGAGTTTGAGTCTTTATATTTTAAGGCAATATCCACAGCTCAGCAATTGCAAAACCAAAATTCGCAACCGCTGGACGATATGGATAGTGACAAAATTAGCCGAGCAAGTAAGTCGAGGCTCGTCAAGTTGCCCACAATTCAATTGCCAAAATTCAGTGGATCATATGACAATTATTTAGAGTTTCGTGACACCTTTACGAGTCTCATCCACGACAACAAAGACATAGACAGAGATCAACAAGTTTCACTATTTACGGGCGTCTTTGGAAGGTTCTGCTGCCGTGGTAATTCAATCAATAGAATTTTCAGCCAGTAATTATGCGGTGGCGTGGAAACTTTTGTGCGATAGGTTCGACAATAAACGTTTATTAATACAAAATCATGTGTCGGCTTTGTTTAACACTGACACAATAACGAAAGAGTCTTCTGTAGCCTTAAAGCGTTTAATTGACCAGGTGAATAAAAATATTAGGGCACTTGAGTCATTAGGTGAGCCTGTCAAAAAATGGATACACTGTTGATTTATATTATTACTCATAAATTAGATAATAAAACTTACCGGGAGTGGGAAGAATTTAAGATTCGTCAAGACAAAGATAGTGCGATATCATTTGATACATTTTTACAATTTATTCGCGACCGCGCGAACTTAATTGAAACAGTTGAACTATCGCGTACGAATGCACATCAATCTGGTAATAAATCTTCCTCTAAATTGAAGACAATGGTTTCAGTCCAAGGTAATAATGATAATAGTAATAATTCGAATATGAAATCACACTCTCTTTGTCCCAAATGTAAAGGCGACCATAACTTAGCTACTTGCCCACAGTTTCTTGCACTTAGTGCGGAGGCCCGATTAAAGTTGATTCCGGAATTTAAACTTTGTTTTAACTGTTTCCGACCGGGTCACTTCGCTAACATGTGTAGGAAAACGGGTTGTAAGGTATGCAAAAGACGACATAATAGTCTCATACATGTAAGTAACGACCAACTCGCACGAAATGAATCTAAGACTACCCCCGTTTCTGAGAATGTTTCGTCAGTGTTGTCTCAGCAGCCTGCTGTCACAAATGCGAACAGCAGTGTTGCCATCAGTGTGAAGTTTTGTTGTCTACCGCATTAATTAAAATATATGATGCTAATAATCGAGAACATGTCGTTCGCGCTGTACTCGATAGCGGTAGTACTTCGAGTCTTATTACTGACAGATTATGTCGTAAATTAAACTTATCAACTTGTGAAATCGATAAATCGATCTTGGGCATAAATAACGCTGCGTTACGCATAGGCAAGACATGTCGTGTACGCATGACATCATTAAATGATAATTTTTCGTCAAATCTTCATTGTTATGTCTTGCCATTAATAACTAGTAATGTGCCAATTCGAGAAATAGATATTTCAAAATTAAATATTCCAACTAACCTTTGTTTGGCGGATCCTAAGTTTTACGTGCCGTCTGAAATTGATATTTTAATCGGCGCTGATCTCTTTTGGGACTTATTAGGAACGCAAAGAATTACTTTAGGTAAAAATAAACCCATATTATGTAAAACAAGGTTAGGATGGATAATCTCAGGTCCTATTTGTAGTGGCCAAGTCACGTGTAGGAACTCACGTGACGTCATGTGCAATTTCACCAAAATTGAACCTAATTTAAATCAGGAGTTAAATGATATTCAGGCTGACTTGGCGCGTTTTTTGGCAATTAGAGGAAGTTTGTTCCAAATCACCGAATACTAGTTATTCACCGGAAGAAAGGATGTGTGAGGAACATTTTGTCAAGAATACAATTCGTCTCGATGATGGTCGCTTTTGTGTCCGTATTCCATTAAAGAAAGATCCTTCTTGCTTAGGTAATTCTTATGATCGAGCTTCTCAGTGTTTGTATTCATTAGAACGTAGATTCAAGAAAAATCCTGATTTAAAAGCTATGTATCATAAATTTATGACCGAATATAAATCGTTGGGTCATATGTCAGAATGCGACGATGAGATGGATACCAATGGGTATTATATACCACATCACGGTGTATTAAATACAAATAGTACTACTACCAAATTTCGTGTAGTGTTCAATGCGAGTAGCAACACTACTTCAGGTATTTCATTTAACGAAATTCAAATGGTGGGTCCCACGGTTCAGGACGATTTGCTGTCGATATTACTCCGTTTTAGGCAGCATAAATATGTTTTGTCGGCTGATGTCGAGAAAATGTATAGACAAATCGTAGTTCACCCATCTGATAGGTACCTGCAGCAAATACTTTGGCGGAATAGTACAACTGATCGAGTCTCTAAATTTATTTTAAACACCGTGACTTATGGTACTTCTAGTGCTCCTTTCCTAGCGACACGATGTGTCAAACAGGTAGGTCAGGAGTGTAAAAATGAGAAAATTGGCACCATCATAATGCACGACATGTACGTCGATGATCTTCTGACGGGAAGTGATGATTTAATTGACGCTCAATTTATTCGTAAGGAAGTAACTGATGCACTTGCTTCAGCTTGTATGCCACTGAGGAAATGGAAGTCAAATGACCCCCAATTAGTCCCTTCAAATTCACAGTCATCATCTGTTAATTTGAATATTGGTAGTAATGAACCAAATAAATTATTAGGTCTCAGTTGGCACACTGATTCTGATGAATTATGTTTCCCCATTGATGCGTCTATTCCTGATGGTACTACAAAGCGTAATATTCTTTCAATGATTGCACGAATATTTGACCCTTTAGGTCTATTGGCTCCTTGCGTTATCAATATGAAAATGCTTCTTCAGTCGCTTTGGATTGAGAAATTATCGTGGGATGAGCCATTATCAACTGATGTTGTCAGGCGATGGAATGAAATTTGTAAAACTTTACATCTTTTGAATAATATTCGTATTCCACGTCATGTTTTATGTGATGCTTATAAAGTACTTGAGTTACATATATTTTCAGATTCGTCTGAGCGTGCATATGGCGCATGCATTTTTGTGCGTAGCATTGATGAGGCTGGAGTCATTTCGGTTCATTTGTTGATAGCTAAGAGTAGAGTAGCACCAATCAAACCAGTCACTATTCCACGATTGGAATTATGTGGTGCCTTGGTTGGAGCTCGGCTTTATGAGAAGGCTGTTTCGTCACTCCGATTGAAGTTCAATCAGGTATATTTTTGGACTGACTCCACCATCGTGTTGGGATGGTTGCGTATGCTGCCTTCTAGACTTCAACCGTTTGTACGCAATCGCGTTGGTGAAATCTTAGAAAGGACAAGCAATTGCTTATGGCGTCACGTCCCAACCGATCAAAATCCTGCAGACTTAATATCACGAGGTGTGGATATTAATCATCTGCAACATTTGGACCTTTGGTGGAGCGGTCCTCCATTCCTTCAACGTGACCTTTCAGAGTGGCCTTCTCAGCCTCAGTTTGTCGAACAACTCCCTGAGACTAAGCCTGATGTTGTTTTGGCAGCTATCGTTGATATGCAGCAACCCTTTATCGATTGCGCTCGTTTTTCTAATTACTCCAGGCTCGTTCGATCAATGGCATACGTTTTAAGATTTATAAGGCATTGTAAACGTCAATTTGTAGCATCCAAATGTCTTTCATCGGAAGAATTACGTAATGCGTTATGTGTTATTGTTAAGCATTGCCAATCAGAATCATTTTCTGAATATGATTTACTTAAAAACAAGAAACCTTTACCTAACAAGAGTCCTCTTTTAAAATTTAACCCATTTTTAGACGAAAATAATATAATGCGTGTTGGAGGACGTCTTGCTAATTCAAATTTCTCTGAGGATAAAAAATATCCTATTATTTTACAGTCCACTCATAATTTTACTAAGCTATTGTTTAATTTTGAACACAAAAGGTTATTGCACGCAGGTCCTCAATTATTATTAGCGTCAATAAGAGAACAGTACTGGCCTATTGGTGGGCGTAACCTAGCGAAGTCCTGCTATCATAATTGTGTAAAGTGTACCATGAAGGGTAACATTATAACCCCTTTGATGGGAAATTTACCACGGCAGCGGCTTCTTCCAGGTGGCCATCCGTTTGAAAGTGTAGGTGTCGATTATGCGGGACCTATGTATAGTGCTAGTCGTCAAGGTCGCGGTTGTAGATTAGTAAAGGTGTACATCGCGGTCTTTATTTGCTTTACCACTAAGGCAATTCATTTAGAGCTGGTGGGGGACTTGACGAGTAATAACTATTTACTTGCCTTACGCCGATTTATATCGCGAAGAGGGAAACCGGTTAACATTTATTCTGATAACGGCACCTCGTTTGTGGGCGCATACAACGAACTTTCGAGATTTTTAAAGTCCAATTGCGATTCTTTGGAGTCAGATGCTGGATGCTGCTAATGAAAATATTAATTTTCATTTTATTCCAAAATTCGCTCCGCATCAAGGTGGCCTTTGGGAATCGGGTGTTCGGTCGACCAAATACCATTTAAAAAGAGTGTTGGGAAATTGTAATCTAACGTACGAAGAGCTTAACACCACGTTAATTCAAATTGAGGCCGTGTTGAATTCTCGACCACTAACGCCACTCTCTTCGGATCCCACGGATTACACCCCATTGACGCCGGGTCATTTTTTAATTGGGCGACCTCTCACATCGTTACCGCACCAGGACTGTCAGGACCTGTCTGCAAGTCATTTATCCCGATACCATCGCATTGAGCAGCTGCGCCAACACTTTTGGTCTCGGTGGAGCAAAGAATTTATTGCGGAGTTACAACAACGCGTTAAATGGCGTTCCAGCAAGGACGATTTGAAATTAGATACACTTGTGGTGGTTAAGGAAGATAATCTTCCACCATTGAAATGGCGACTAGGCAGAATTGAAGCAGTATTCCCTGGAACAGATGGTATTGCCCGTGTCGCTGACATAAGGACGTCCACTGGAATTATAAGGAGGGCATTTAACAAGATTTGTCCACTACCAGTTTCAGCCGATTCTGGTTGAAAGGAAGCCTTTCAACGCCCGGGGGCATGTTCAAGCGCCTAGCAACTTTTCGCCGCAATGACCCATTAATATTAAGATGCGTCCTATTTATCTAAGGCTCTCTTCTGTCATGGTTCGAATACAAGTAGTTCATACAAGTCTCGTCTCCGTCTTTAATTTATTCCCGAAAATTCAGTATCCAGTCTTCCAGTCATTTACATAAGGTGATAATATTGTTTGTCTTAGTCATAGTTTCACTTATTTTCGCTTGGCCAGTTCGATTTGTAAGCAATTTTTTTTGTTTGCCCGATATAAGCAAGAATCAACCTAAATTAAGTAGGTTGTTAATAGTGAGAGGGTAGCCATTGTTATTGAGTGTTTTTAATTTAGTAGTATTACAATGAGTGTACTGTACATACATGTATACTCTAGGACGAAACAGTAGGGCATATATAGAATACATCATACAGCGATGTCATTGCGTAAGTGGTCTTTTATAGAGACACGACTGCCAAAATTTATGATTTTCGCCTTATTTTCTTACGGAAATTTACTCTTGATTACATTTTCCTAGATATCTCCAGTACTGTGTCATGCGCAGGAGCATTACTATGATATCTCGATACTTTTAATTGAGATGTCACTTTAATTGGTAATGACAATTCAATTTGAAAAAGATCTTTCATAGAAACATTTTCGATCTAGCTAACATTTGAATTAAACTAAAGTGTACATTATTGTAAGCCACGAAGCCACAACATTCTTTGTTATGAAAAATCACACAGAGCTTGCCCTAAAGCTTCTCTGTATTAATAAAATACTAACTCACAGTACTTACTATCCTAACTAATATTATAAATGCGAAAGTGAGTTTGTTTATTTGTTTGTCACCACTTCACTCTTCACTATCTTCGCTTTATCTACTGAACCAATCTTCCTGAAATTTGGCATACACAACACGTATCCATAGTTTATCAATCTATATACGACCTTGCTCTTCCAACTGAGCTATCGCATTTCAATCCTGCACATCGAAAATTAATGGAAATTATTGATATTCGATAGCTCAGTTGGAAGAGCAAGGTCGTATAAAGACCTGGTAGCGGGTTCAAGTCCTGCTCGCATTGAATTTGTCACCATATCTCATTTCTAATAAGAGTACTTTAACCATAAGTAGGTAGGCACTTGCTTCTGTAAGAAACTTGTTAGAAGAATATATTGCACTTACCCAATACGATAGAAGAGATCGGACTTTGCCAACGAAATCCTTATTAAATGTGCCGACTGATATACAAAATCTTATTTTATATGTTTTTTCCATCATTCCAAACTGGGTTTTATGTTTTAGCTGCTAAAGTTCACAATATACACAAAAACTTGTCGCGAGATGAAACAATATTTCAGGTAAATGGAATATCGTAAGTTTACGTTGGTCGAGGAGAGTGGCGAGTAGTTAGAATAGTGATTAATACCTTGCCTGTGTACAAATTCAATTTCTGCCAATTATGGATATTTGATCGATCAGGTCAAAATTTCCAATGAAAATAAAGAGTATTTCATTAATTCATTGATGGAGTATATTAGAAACCACCACTTGCTTCCAATGAAAGAAAAAATGTTGAGAAACCCTGCGCTGTGATTGATGATTTAAGAAGGCAATGGCAAATCGATAGATCTATGGCCAATTTCGATGATCAATTTAGATTTAATTTAAATCAAAGATTTAATTTTGATGGCAAACTACTCCATTAACATGCCAAGATAGTCGTTGCATGTTTTACATGTATGACCACGATCCTCAGCCACGAGGAGTACGACTGTAGAGATCTTCACCACCACAGAAATCGGTTTATCACTTCACCATACACTCGACCAGTATAAATCAGATTGAAAGGTAAGCGAATGGAGGAATTATTCATGGAATATTTGTATCGTTCCCGGAAAGTATTAATATAGTTTCTGGGGAATATTTATTCCAGTGTTTTAGTTTACTATTAATAGTTTGTAGATAGCCATCGATTGATGGAATAGTTTTCTTCACTTCAATAGATTGTGTTACAGTGAGAGAGGAAGGAAAATATTGTAAAACCACTCGACGGAAACATTTTCTTTTTTATTTTGTTATGTTGTGTCTATTAATTTCAAAGCAATCCCTGTAAAAGGTTACTAAGTAGTAAGTACCAATGTTATTATTAAGACCAATTTGTACACTTAGTTGGCAAATAAATAAATATGATATACTAGCTTTTGCCCGCGGCTTCGCCCGCGTGAATTTCCCACGGGAACAGTGCTTTTTCCCGGGATAAAAAGTAGCCTATGTGCTATTCCAGGTCATTATCTACCTCTGTACCAAATTTCATCGAAATCCGTCCAGTAGATTTTGCGTGATTGAGTAACAAACATCCTCACAAACTCACAAACTCACAAATTCACAAACTCACAAACTCACATCCAAACTTTCGCATTTATAATATTAGTATTAGTATGGATTATAAAGCATTCGAATCTATATCAATTGCCTAAAACACTATGATATTTTTAGATTTAAATCTTGCACATAAAAGTAATTATGTGCAAGCCGAAACCTAAACTCCCGTATGACGTATGTCAGTTTGACAATAATAGTGATGTACCA
The DNA here is from genome assembly GCA_018467065.1 of Ephestia elutella. Lineage (NCBI taxonomy): Eukaryota > Metazoa > Arthropoda > Insecta > Lepidoptera > Pyralidae > Ephestia > Ephestia elutella. The sequence continues at coordinate 2,150,030 of CM031568.1, read as the reverse complement.
AAAACACGAGTCGCTACGATCATTTGATTTTATGTAAAAATAACAAATCCAAATAAAATAATTATTTTTATTAATTAGAAGTGTGAACCATCAAAGTAGCTGTCATAGTCACTAACATGGATAATAAATTCATAGTGAATCTACTCTGATTTTACGATTCGATACGATTGCGTGAATTCTTGTCCCTCTTTCTATTTTTTTTTTGTATTGCCTATGTTAATTTTTTTTTAATTTTAAGGTGCAATAATTGTTATATTCAGCATATAAAAATCAATAACAAACCTTATTAAATTAACCGAAAAATTTAACGATGTATCGCGAGTAGAGATGGGCATTTACCCGATAAATTTCCGAGACTCGGAAATTTATCCATTTATACCCATATTTTCCCAGGAATTTTTAATTTATACCGGGTAAAAATTAAAATCAATTAAAATGTTTGTAATTACGATATTTTACAATATATCGTTAAGATTTATTATGAAATTAGCACATATCCACTGAGGCGCTTTGGGTCACACTTTGATACCCGACGAAAACGCCTTGAAGCGATTGGGGCTCGAATCCGGGCCTTAGCTGATAACGACACTAGTGATGGAAAAAGTGTTATTCATTCAGTAAGAGTTCGTTAGAGTCGAGATCTGTTAATCGAAATAGTTTCTATATGGACAGCCCTATTGCCGAGGAGCAAAAAATTTATGGTCATAGAAAAAAAAAAGGGCCTCATAGTGCCGTGAACTTTTGAACAAGTGGTGTTTTTATGTGTGTTTTCTCCTGCTAAATTAACAATGAAGTAAGTGTTTTCTGAATAATAATTTGTTAGAAACTTATTACGTAGGCATCGTTTATAGATTCTTTTAACTTTGTTAAAGCAAATCTGTTCAAAATAAGGAATATTTATTTTTCAAAATATTTCGTGCCCCAGACATGGTCAGTAAATGTGATTATTAAGTATGTAAAATTATTTCTACGATAAAAACTACGTGTCAACTACATTTAGATATGTTATAGAAATAAATTAAAGCATTTATAGATCACTGTTTATTTCAGGAAATATAAAAAAACTTATTAATTCTGTATTCAGATGAAATAATGATGATCTATACCGCTGCGGGCTACGAATTGTTGCCCCAAATCGGCCATTAAAAATGTAAAGGTGTGTTGACTTGGGTTGTTTGTTTACATTTCATAATTCGGCGATGCTTAATTAATGGTGTTTGATTGACTTACAACTAAGTTAAAAAAAACACTTGAGTTTCGAGTGTAGTAATTTGAGGTGATGGAAAACTTGGAATTTCTATATTAGCCTCTATTCAGCTTTTATTAAAACTTATTTTCTTTTGTCATAATTAAGTGATCGAAGGTTCGTTATCGCACTTTTTAGGGTAGGTTTCCTTAAATATCTTTAAAATTATAATTGTTTTTTCTTTACCGACGTTAAACTTTTTAGTACCTAGTAGTTTGTTTTTGCGTGTGACTTGTAGTTAAAGGTATTTTTCTCCCGATTAGGATAAAAAAAAACTTTAGATGGAACCCTCGATTTGTAAATTCGACTCACTCTTCAAAACACTTGTAGGATTTTATTATCAGCATCCTAAATTGTAACTTATTATACATATCTATCTTTGAATGCAGTTAGAATTTCAAACTTCGCGGGGGGAGCGTGGCTAGTAAGTAAGTATCTAAAAAGTTTGCCGCCGTGAAACAACCTTTATCGCGTGGCTTTGAAGCGCTCCGGACCCGAATCCGTGCCCCATTCGCTGTGATTTATGTGTACTTTGCAAGTTCATTTTGACGAGGTTTCTTTTGTTATTTGAAATAGTGCAATAATTCAACGTGTTCACAATTTAATGTAGTTTCTTGTGTGTTATTAATCTTTCTGTACAATAATCTCATAGTGTTAAGATATGAATATTTGTGAATAGTGACGTAACGAGACGGTTGGAGTCTTCAATTACTTTTAAAAAGGTTTTTACAAATTTTCTTTTCACTTTACATAATGATATTATTATGTAAAGTCAAAGAATATATTGTTTTTCACGTTTATTGTCAATATTTTGCAAAACAAGTGAGTAGTTTACACGAAATCTAGGTTTATATATAGGTTGCGCGCTGCCATGTTGGGTTGGAAACTAGAAATTGATAGCCTAATTCTATGAAGATATTTAAGTTATTTCTTTTACAGGACAGATATTTTTTTTAACATTAACTGATTACGTGGTTTACGTGCTGTCTAAAATCATATGAAACCTACCATTTTTATTGCTTATATTGGAAAATATAAAACATTTAATGCAAGTGAATAAAATATTTACAAAATTGAAATTGAAACTTAAATAACTTGGATCTAAAACGTGATATTCATTTAACAATGCATCTTCATCTATCGCCTAACTAATATATTTTATGATACTAGTTTTATAATTTTAATTAATTGCCTCTATTTTTTGTACTGACTCTAAAAGTGCAAAACCATAGCGCGCTATTTGCGGTTGGTAATTCCTGCCGATCGGCAGCGCTTTAGAGCCCGGTCATCGCGCGGCGGCAGCGCCTGGGTGGATATTAAGTTTTTAAATTAAGTACTGTGTAAAAAAGTACTTATAAAGTGTACAATTTACGTTTTGGTTACGAAAAGACCTGACAAGATATAGGTATCTTTATTCTGACTCATTCGCAGCCAACTGGTTTTAGACGATAAATGTTATGCCGGGGCGACGAACAAGTTTGCCAAATGCCGGAATTCTATTGAACGGCTAGGCGATCATCGAATCGTAAGGCCCGCCTTACACGAATGTCAGCCAACTTAATTACATTCTCTCTCTCTCTGTCAGAGGAAAGACGTCCACTGCTGGACAAAGGCCTCCCCCAAGGATTTCCATAACGATCGGATGTGGGCAGCGCAGGACCGGTCGTTATGGAACTTAATTACTAACTCTCTCAAAAACACGCTTGCATAAAATTTTCTCGATAGAAAAATATTGCGAAGTTACCTCCAAATCCTAACTAATATTATAAATGTGAAAGTGAGTTTGTTTGTTACCTCTTCACGCTTTATCTACTCAACCAATCTTCCTATTTCACATACACATAGTTAGAAGTACTGAGAAGGACATAGGATACTTTTCATCCCGGGAAAAAGCACTGTTCCCGAAGGAAATTCACGCGGGCGAAGCTGCGGGCAAAAGTTAGTCTATAATACAACTGAAGATGTTTTGATTTTTTTGTTAATTCTACTTTAAACAGCCATACACTAAAAATGCATCATTATTTTCAAAATATTATTTGAATACATATGATTTTAAATCTGTTGTTTATGTTTTTTTTAATATTTGAACCGAATACAACTAGTTATTTATCTTCCTTATAATCAAAACACACCTAATATTTATAATTTAATTATTATTTTATCAGTTCTAAAGAAAATAAGGATAATTTACTTTCATTTTAATTTCTTCCCGGTATAAATAAAAAATATCGGGTATAAATGGGTATAAATTAATTTTTACCAATTCTACCCATTCTTTCCCATTTTTACCTTACGGAAATTTATCCAAGCGCCCATCTCTAATCGCGAGTTTTTATAATTTCACTATCGATTTATTGTAGCCGGATGCAATGGAACTCTCTAAACGGGCAAGCCGGAAGTTCAAGTACTACATTTCCGTGCATAGATTTTAAAATCAAAAATTCTGAACTTCATGGGCTTAACTATGATGACACCTGTCATACGGGAGTTTAGGTTTCGGCCCGATTAGGAATGTGAAACCACTCAAATTCTTTCTCCAGTGATGTCACAACATCATTGCAGCCTTTGTATGGTCGTCTTCGGACATAATAATATGCCTCCTCCATAATCTTCCATGACTCCCCGATGTCACTAACACAGATTAAAATAATATCATTCAAAATATATTGTTTTTTATCGTAATACAATTTATAATCAAAAGGCTCATCTTTCATATCAAAAGTTATCCAAATATGATCATTCCTGGTTATGATACCATTACACCTCTGACGGTTGATGTGGATACTGACAGGGGAATGAAAAACTTTTCCAATGCATACGAAATTTAATTTGCTTTGTGATGTAAGAACTTTAATCTAATTAAAAACTATTGCTTCCATGCTGGTCTGGGAGCGAAGAAATAGCATAAAATGTGCCAGTTGCTTTTCTTAAATAAATAATAAATATTTATTTATTTATTTAACCTTTATTATACAAAAATACAGAGTAAACGTACAATAGAATGGCTTAATGCGAAAGCATTATCTACCAGCCAACCTTTGGGTAATAAATATATACGGACAAATTACACAGATTGAGTTAGCCCCAAAGTAAGTTCGAGACTTGTGTTATGGGATACTAACTCAACAATACTATATTTTATAACAAATACATTGGTACCTATATAGATAAACATCCAAGACCCAGGCCATCTGAAAAAGATCATTTTCCATCTTGACCCGACCGGGGATCGGACCCGGGATCTCCGGTGTGACAGTCCGGCATGATGACTGTTTCGCCACGGAGGTTGTCATAATGGGTTAACAAAAAAAAACGAGTCTACATTTTCTTGAAAGGCTGGCACTCACAAACACTCTTGTGATACCTCTGGTACAGTAGTCCATGGGCAGCGGTGATCGCTTTCCAACAGGTGGCCCGCTTGCTCGTTTGCCGCCCTATGTAAAAATGGGTTACTTAATCTCTTTTTTGGCAAATTTTAATAAAACTGTAACGGTTTTAGTAGAAAAGGGATAAACACTGAATAAAAAACCAAAAATCTGAGTAAATAAAAGCTTTCCTCTTTGAACTTGAGCTTATTACGTTTGTTTAAATAAAAATAATGATCCTACGCAGACTTGAAGGCTGAAATGTACATAAACTTGGTTCAAAGCATCCTTTTCCTGTTCAAAATTAGTTTACTTAGTGTTTATTTTGGACTAGCTTGCTTTGAATCTAATCGTGCCAAATTTTGGGATAAATTAAGTACCAAAATTATTAATTTTAAAATTTCGTACTAGATAAAAACTGACACGATTTCAACGCCCACTTACATCGATTTAAAAAATTGTAGGTAAACAGGGTATCGATTCCTCATAATATGCCAGCCAAGCTTACTCTATTATTAAATTGAGCTGCAATATTTCCAAGGATTTTTGAGAAAAGAGCACTTGACATACTAATAGAGGCACTACAATGATTGCAAATAGGCAAATTTTAAACCCGGAATCTTAAAATAAGAATTGATATTTCGAATAATTGGGGTAAAAAAAAAACACCATAAAATGATCATTTTGTTATCCGTCTGTCTGTCAAGATTCTTTTTTCAGCATTCCTTCATTTTTCTTTTTGAAATAAGTACTTGGAATCAAAGTGATTTTTGTTCTCTCTGCTTGTTATAACAAGCAGAGACCTCCTAAGTGACCTCCTAAATATAAAAAACATAAAGTTCGAAAAGTATCTCACGAGAACTGTAGCGTTGTTTGCAATTAAAAAAGGAGCAAAAACAATTAAAAGAAGAAAGGGCCTTTTTTATCATAAAACTTTGTGAGGGATGACTGGGTCATTGTCAGGCGCAAGGGAGATCATGAAGGCTTGCTAGTGGCCTAAGTGATAAAAGAATAATATCCTTAACTACGTAAGAACAATAATGTAAACAATATGGAAATAGCCGAAAGATCATTCAGGTAATCAGAGAAAAAGTTGGAGAAGATAGAATCAGAAACATCGATATTAGAGAAAATACTTTAAAATATAGGGACAAATCACTCAAATTGAACTATCCTTAAAGTAAATTGAAATGCTAAGATCAACGATGCTGTTTTATAATAGATACATGTCGTGTCTGTTCAAAAATATTGACACCCAAAACCCATGCCAATAAGGTTATTTTCTATCTTGACCTGACCGAGAGAAGAACCCAGGACCCCGAGGCTCAGAGTCAGAGGCAAGGTACTGCACCACAGAAGCCGACACAAACTCATAGTAAAACGTAGCTTAAAATATTTTTACCCGCTGCCGCTTGTGAACGAACATGATGTAGGCAGCGAAACGGAGTTCCAAAAGTCTACAAAGTTAATAGGCAATTAGCAGAATGAATATTGATGACAAAAAACAAAGATTTAGTTGATAAACAATCTCGAAACAGGAAACATTTACATAAAGTAGACATTATTTTAGACTTTTCCCTAATGGGACGAAAAGTTAAATTTTATCACTTTATTTAGCAAACTAAGCTGTAGCTGTCGTATGTTTTTGGCATTTTCCTTTGTTATTTTGTAGTCTCTGTATATTCTTCAGTGTCATTCTATGTAGAATAAAATACACGAAACAACTTTCACGTAGCAGTAGTTATGCTATACTACTTGCCTTCTCGATTTCATACAATTGCTGATAAATAAATTAACTGGAGTGCACGTTTTTCAAGATATTCTCATTCATTGAAAGCAAGTGGCGGTCTTAAACTACAAATGAGACAGGTCGGTATAGAATCTCATGGGGCATGAGTAGGATTCGAATCTAGGATCTTTTGACTGCAGGTGTGCAGAGCAACTACGCTCTGCTGCCAGAAAATGTGCGCAGAGCGAATCCGGACAAACGAAGCGGCGGGAAGAATCCTGTACCGGAACTTCACCGGGAAAAAACCACCGGTAAAAAATAAGTACCGGGAAGAAATCTCCACGCGGCACCACGTTTGCCCGACTAAAAACTAAATAACTTAACGCAGTCTGCTACCACCGTAGCTTATGAAGGGAGCTACAGGGCCCTATATGATAACCTAACCTATAAATTAATTACACTTAAAAAACACTTACCAAGCTAAATCTTCTTTCTCTTCGGATCCAAACTTGAGTATCTTCGGGAAGGGGGAATTCCTAATCACCCTACCTAACCCTTGAGATCTCAATTCCCCAGGACAAATAAATAGATTTCTTCCCGAAATCGGCTCGGCAACAGGTAGATGTGAGCGAGCAGCCACGCGTCACATCCCACAGGAGAAAGTCACAATGACGGGTACACAAACACAAAGTTCAATAGTTATTTAACAAACAGGAAATTCACAAATACAACTCAAGTTAATTAGCAATCAAAGAACGCGGGCCCTCTCGCGTATTAAAAATCAAACCGATATCGCATAGTACAATTGGCGACCGTCCGCGAGCCATTCGCGCTAGCAGTGTGAAAACCCCGAACGCCCTCTGGCGGCAGCAATGCGAAACGCCTGCGTTTAGTTTTACCCAATATATTACAAACATCCCCCGTCCCGGTCTGAGAAGCAGACCGCTAGCTTACTCTACGGGAAGGCGGGCGAGAGAGGTCACACCTCTCCTTAAAATCGAACCGTCGACCAACACCTCAGCCACACGCGGAGTGCCATCTCCGCCAAGAATCAAACGTAATATGCGAGCTCGTCGCCAAAGCAATGAGGGCAAATTTGCCTCTTTTAACAATACTAAATCACCCTCCCTGGGAGGCTCAGTCCTGTCTGTCCACTTCACTCTTTGCTGCAGCAAATGCAAATATTCAAGCGACCAGCGACGCCAAAAGTCCTGGCTCATTTGCTGCAACATTTGAAAACGCGACAACCGATATACGCGTTCATCCTTCCACGGGTATTCGGGCAGGGCATTCAACGGCCCTCCCACCAAAAAATGACCAGGGGTGAGAGCTTCCAAGTCATTTGGATCTGGAGATAGCGGACAGAGAGGACGAGAGTTGAGGACCGCCTCAACTTTACAAAACACTGTGGCCAGCTCTTCAAAAAGTTAGAGCCGTTTCTCCGATAATGCGGCGGAGGTGGGTCTTTGCGGATTTCACAGCCGCTTCAAAAATCCCTCCCCAATGGGGGCAACTTGGGGGACTAAATTTCCAGGTTATTCCCCTTTGGGCAGCAATTTGACTTAAACTAGTACAATTTTTATCAATAAACACGGAAACATCCTTAAGATAATTTACAGTTCCTTTATAGTTTGTGCCATTATCAGACCTAATAAGGGAAGGTAGACCTCGACGCGAAACAAAGCGATCCAACGCGGCGACGAAGGCCTCCGTAGTCAGAGCCGATACCACCTCCAAATGGACAGCCTTGGTGGCCAAACAAACAAATACACACAAATAGCCCTTCACAATACGGGCATTACGAAAGGGAGAAGCCTTGATCGAAAAGGGACCGGCAAAATCGGTTCCAACGCCGTCAAACGGTCTCGAAGGTCGGATTCGATCAGCGGGCAAATCACCCATCTGTGGTTGCATCGTGGATGCCTTCAACCTATAACATGCAATACATCGAAACAGAACACTACGGATTGCTCTTCGGGCTGACAAAATCCAAAACTCGCGTTGCAAGATAGCCAACAAAGCATTGCACCCAGCATGGGCGTTACGAATGTGTCGATCAGACACCAAAAGCTGCACCAAGGGTCCGCCCTTGGGCAACAACAGAGGATGGCGAGTCTCATATGGAAGATCCGCCTTCCGGAGCCTGCCTCCAACCCGAAGAAGCCCATCCGAGTCGATGTACGGGTTCAAACGAGCGACCGCGCCCTTCAACTTAGCGCGTGAGTCGCGCAAGATACGAAGCTCTGACTCAAACCGTCCGGTCTGCACGACACGGACCCAATGCAACAATGCGCTCCGGCGCTCTTCTGCACCTGCAATCGGCTCCAACCGCTTTGCCTGTGGGTTTCTACAATTATGTATGAAACGCTTAATCCAACTGGTAACACCCAGAAGCTTATCCAAGCTGCTATACCGAGCAAGTAGCCAATCCGGCTCCGACGTCGTCTCAGCGACTACAGCATGTACACGGAGCCCAGTCAAACTCAAAGAAGTAACATCTGTCTGACAGACAGGCCAAGATGTTTCTGATCCCATCAGCCACTCTGGACCCCACCAGAGCGGGTGTGACACCAATTCTGGTGCCGTACAACCTCGGGAGGCACAGTCCGCTGGGTTAAGCTCTCCCGGCACATGTCTCCATGTTATATCAATTCCGATATTCTGGATTTGGGAAACCCGATTTCCCACAAAAACCTCCAAGGTATGTGGGGCCGCGCGCAACCATGCAAGCGCGACCTGGCTATCCGACCAGGCGAAGATGTCCCGTATCTCGACCGTGGCCGCCAGCTCACTGGCAACGTGATGCAACAATTTAGAGAGAAGGTGAGCTCCACTCAACTCAAGCTTGGGAATAGTCAGCCTAGTCCTGATGGGGGCGACCTTGCTCTTCCCTAACAAAAGCGAGACATTGACCCGGCCATCGGCGTCAACTGTCCGCATATAGACTGACGCGGCGTAGCCTCGCTCCGACGCGTCACAAAAGCCATGCAGGCTGGCTCGATATTTCCCGGGGGCAATATTCGACGAGGCAAGGCAATCCGATTGACTTCCTTAATCGATGAAAACAACTCGAGCCAATCATCCAATGGAGGACCAAACAGCGGCTCGTCCCACGAGACGCCCAAAGTCCAAAGTCTCTGAAGAAGACACTTCGCAGAGAATATCACTGGACTGATCCAACCGCTTGGATCAAACATGCGGGCTATTACGGACAACACCGTTCTCTTAGTCCAGACCTTTGGTATTTCCAAGTCCACTTGGAATGTAAAAATATCGGTTAGCGGCTGGTACTGCATGCCCAGCACCGCTATCCTGTTGGGATCATCCACATCCTCAAACAGGTGAGGGTTCTGTTGGTGATCCTCCGGGATCCCTTCTAGAACTTTAGGCTCATTAGACAACCACTTACGTAGCTCGTAGCCACCTGTCTTCAATATTTCAATCAATTCATCCCGCAGTAGGAGGGCCTCCTCAATACTTTGGGCTCCGGTGCACACGTCATCAACATACAAGTCACGTGACAGCACGGAAGCCCCACGGGGAAAGCGGATCCGTTCCCGCTCTGCCAATTCAAGCAATGATCTGATGGCGATATAGGGACTAGATTTCAAACCATACGTGTTTGTGTTGAGTTCATACACCGTCACAGGATCCTCAGGGCGCTCACGCCAGAGTATCAACTGGAATCGCCTGTCCTCAGGATGTATGACTGTCTGGCGGAACATCATCCGGATGTCCGCACCAAAAACCACTTGATGTCTTCTAAAGTTCAAGATGATGTCAATTATGTCCCTATGCAATTTGGGACCCGAATGCAAACACAGATTCAACGAAACCCCGTTCGAAGTGGGTGCGGACCCATCAAAGACAGTCCGCAACTTGCCCGTTGAGGCCTTCACCACCGCGTGGTGGGGCAAAAAATAATGCTCAGTTGAGCTCCAATCAACTCGAGCCGGAGACATGTGACCCAAATCCTCGTACTCGCGCATAAATTCAATATATTTATCGCGAAGTACGTGGTCACGCTGCATGCGTCGCTCCATGGACAGCAGTCGTTTCTCCGCAAGCGCCCTACTTTGCCCTAGGCTAGGACGAGAGGCAACAAAGGGTAACCTAGTTACAAACCGACCGGAGGGCAACCTCTCCGTGGTTGATCGAAAAAGGGCTTCGCACTCAGCGTGTTCCGGATCCATCCTGGAACTCATAGGTGGCTCCTCCACCTCCCAAAACCTTTGCATGGTCTTGGCCAAGGACGCAGATGCGACAACCGGTGGCTCCTCCGCGGTGCCATTATCAAACACAGGGCCCATCAGGGCAAAACCAAAAATCGTAGACACTGCCATCAGTGAAGACGAACCCAGAGCCTTCTGTGTACCCAACAAAATCCAACCCAATACGTCCGAGCCCAGGAGCAAGTCCACTGGGCCGGGATGAAAGACAAAGGGGTCGGCCAAATCCAGACCCGAAACCAAAGACAACACACCCGGCGGTATGTCTGTCGAGGGGTGCCAACCCGCAATGGTATCCATTACCATAGCCGAAGTCGTGATCCTCATTGTGGAGGACTTCAGCGAAGAAAAGGTGACAAGTGTCTGGCCCGTCAGACACTTCACTTGTATGCCACCAACTCCAAGAAGTGGCACAGGCGAGTCTTCCACGACTAAACCTAACTGGCGTGCCACTCGAGTGGTAACCAAACTGCTTTGAGCCCCTGAGTCCAACAGAGCTCTCAAATTAATGGCTTCCCCTACGACCCCATACGCGGACCACCGCGGTAGGGAGCAGAACCGTCCGCGGCTCTGTCCCAGCAAGGGAGCAAGCTAGTTACGGGCTCCCCACTCTCTCCAAACCAGGGCGCGCCACTGACCCGGATAATATGGCGGGCGAGTGCACATCCCCATCTGAGGGGGCATAACCCGCGGCCCGGCCATACATATGGTACGGCGGGTGGTACTCCAGCCGTGGGTACTCGTGCAGCGGCGGAGAAAACCGCTGCGGCTGCATGTGGTGGGTAGTGGTAACCCGCGTGGAGGGGGTGTCCCCACTCTCACGTCCGATCTAGGGCCCCCGCCCATGGGGGCCCTATCCGGGCCTGGCCAGCTACATACTGGCCATGACCTTGGGGCGCGTGGTCCCGGTCCGCCAAGACCCGCGCAGGTACGCGACCCCCTCCCGAGGGGGGTGCGACGAGCGAAGCCGCGTCCTCCGTCCGGTGGTGGAGGGCTTCGCGCAGGAGCGCCCCCGCCCATAGGGGACCCCTGCCTCAACATCCGGGTGCCATCCCCGTTGCGGTTCATGCAAAGCATCGCGTGGTGCCGCCCACGGCATGCACTGCATGGTATGGCACTGGGACAGTCACGTGCATAGTGACCGCCCAAACAATAAAAGCAAAGTTCATGCCGCTTTGCCATGCGGCGCCTATCTTGTACTGGCAGTCTCTGCCAGTCCCTGCATTGCAGCAGGCTGTGGCCCATCCGGCCACATTGCAGGCAGTCCGCGTCCCCCGCGACTGCTGCCGTGTGTGCAACCCGCACACCAGCTCCACGCGGTGGCGGTTGCCGTCCCTGTGGGGCTTCCCTCGCCATGAGGGTTCCAAGGGCCTACGTTCAGGCGCTCTGGATGGCGCTGAGTCCGTCATGGTATTCTCAGCAGCCCGTGCCTCAAACTCCAAAAACTTCACCAAGTCAGTGAATGTTGGTAGGGTGGTGCTATCCCGCTCCGCATTTTTCGCGCTCAAACCGCGAGCGGATGTCATTGGGCAATTTGCCCAATACAATGTGCACCAACAAAAAAGACCATTGGTCCACCGGCAGCCCCAGTGTGCGGAGCGCGTTACAGGCCACTGTAACGGGCGTGAGCAACTGCAGGCGCAACTGTGCCCTGTTGGCCACCTTGGGCAGGGCCATCAACTGTGCGGCGTGCGCATCCGCTAACAAACGTAAGTTTTGGTAGCGGGAGTTCAATAACTCCCAAGCCGTATCGTACTGGTCGTCCTCCACCCGGAGGTGCTGGATGAGCGACCGCGCTTCATCCTCAAGAGTGGAGAGGAGGTAGGCCATCTTCTGGGCCTTCGACAAATCCTGTCGTGCTACGACCAGGGACTCAAACATATTTTTATATGCTACCCACTCCTCCATCCTACCCCCAAAGTGGGACAGCTGAAGGGTGGGGAGCCGACCAGTAACCGCTGGTCCTTCCTGTCTAACAGGTGTGCGAGGGGCTGGTCCGCCAGCCTGTCTCGCCCTTATTGCGGTCACCGCCTCCGCGATATCATCGTGCAGACTCAGGATCTGGTCCATGTCCGCCATGTGACCTGCGTAGGCCTCCGGGGTAAGATCGGCTTCGGTAAGCGCCGCCATGGCCGCTTCCGCGCTAATCAATCGTGAGTGGAGGTGATCCGCTCTTAGCAGTATGGCGCCCTCCCTGTCCTTCCGGGACAGGGAGTCCTCCGGCCGTCACAAACCATCTCAATTCGTTGGCGAGTGTCGCGCTAGCATTGGAGGCCTTCGCCATCGCGTCAAGTCACAAACAAAAAATAACAAAAGGTAAATAAAAAACAACAAAATCAAGCAACTACACGAAGAACCGCGGTAGGTATGAGAATGGCACAAACCCGGAACGCACGGTACAAACCGCAAACAAATACAAAAAAGGTTACAAATATTCTTATACAAACAAACTAAGAAAAATCTAATAATTTTTACAAACAATTAATTATTTTTTACAAACGAACAAATAGAGGGTAGATAAACTACGCTCTGCTACCAGAGAATGTGCAGAGCAACTACGCTCTGCTGCCAGAAAATGTGCGCAGAGCGAATCCGGACAAACGAAGCGGCGGGAAGAATCCTGTACCGGAACTTCACCGGGAAAAAACCACCGGTAAAAAATAAGTACCGGGAAGAAATCTCCACGCGGCACCACGTTTGCCCGACTAAAAACTAAATAACTTAACGCAGTCTGCTACCACCGTAGCTTATGAAGGGAGCTACAGGGCCCTATATGATAACCTAACCTATAAATTAATTACACTTAAAAACACTTACCAAGCTAAATCTTCTTTCTCTTCGGATCCAAACTTGAGTATCTTCGGGAAGGGGGAATTCCTAATCACCCTACCTAACCCTTGAGATCTCAATTCCCCAGGACAAATAAATAGATTTCTTCCCGAAATCGGCTCGGCAACAGGTAGATGTGAGCGAGCAGCCACGCGTCACATCCCACAGGAGAAAGTCACAATGACGGGTACACAAACACAAAGTTCAATAGTTATTTAACAAACAGGAAATTCACAAATACAACTCAAGTTAATTAGCAATCAAAGAACGCGGGCCCTCTCGCGTATTAAAAATCAAACCGATATCGCATAGTACAATTGCGACCGTCCGCGAGCCATTCGCGCTAGCAGTGTGAAAACCCCGAACGCCCTCTGGCGGCAGCAATGCGAAACGCCTGCGTTTAGTTTTACCCAATATATTACAAACAGCAGGCGAACTTCTTGTCATAATGTACTTTTAAATTATTGCCTTGTTATGCGATTCACATTGGTAGGTAAGTCATAATTTAGGTTGAAAGGATATATTATAACACTTAATTAAACCCTTCGGCTTGATTACATTAGTATAGATTATTACATTTCCCATGTTAAACAATACCCTCATCTGTCAGTGGAGTGGGGTAACGTAATACCTGTTGGACTTCGCGCCCATCATCCGTCAAGTAGACACATTATCATTTACGGAACTGCCTGCTCTAACGGTTGTGACCATAAAAGGGCCAACCATAACGACAGTAACTGGCCTTTTTCTAAATTTCCGAGTCTTAGTCCCCTTAGTAGTTATTGTCAAAAAATCTTCCAAGTTTTGCAATAAGTCGTGAGAGAGTGGGAGCACCAGGACATATAATGAAGTTTTTTACGTCCTCCTAACAAAGAGTATATACAGTTGTAAAATGGCTGAAGCTCATTTAAATCCGTAAAAGGTGAGGAAGTGAAGACCATCTGCGTCGGTACGCCTATAGTCGAAAATTCAGTTACAATCCTACTTGTCCCTCATAAAATTTTAGACCAATTTTACTGATGCATGGTAAATTTATTAGACATTGTGAGAAAACTTGCATCTATTCGATTTGTCAGCTTATGTGTAAAATGGAAGCAAATAGCAAAACCACCTCATTGATATTGCCATGAATGTTGTTGTGCGTGTTTTACTCTACTAAATGATATCAACAAGAGCATAGGTAGCTTTTAAATAAAGAAGAAAAAAAATTATATTTTCAAAAAGTCCAACTACAGTCGTCAGACTGTTGCCCGTAGCTTTGACGTAATTTATGGAGGCAGGGTACCCTGATTTCAGACCGTAACATCAAATATTTATGCAGGTTAATGTGTATTTTGGATAACCAAGATGTGTACAGAAGGTTTTTTATTATATCTGGCGTTTTAGTCAAGTTTTCCTTTTCAGGCTTCTCTTTGTGTGATTAGTATAATTGCGAGGCTAAAGTAAGACATTTTATATAGACGACTTTACGATGTAGTCATCAACTCACAGTAATCTAGAGGTCTTCGGTTCTATTCCCAGTACCTTAAAATAATTTATACCTGCGGTGTTAACTATGATTACGTTAGTTCTTACTTCGGCATTATTTCAATATTTTACGGTCTGAGAGCAAAGAAAAAGTAAGTACCTATATATTTTGTCATCATCATCTGTCTTACCTTATCCCATCATCTGGGGTCGGCGCAAAATGTCCTTTCTCTCCACAATTTTCTATCCTTAGCCATAGGTTTATCTACTCCCAATACCTTTATATCCTCCCCAACACAATCCATCCATCTCTTTTTAGGCCTTCCTCTCCTATATCCACCTACTTTCATTGATACAGCTCTCCTTAGTAAATGTTCCTCTTCCCTCCTCATCACGTGTCCAAACCAAGTGAGTCTGTTACTTCTTACCTTATCAGTTACAGGTGCAACCTTCAAACTTCCTCTCACGTAAACATTTTTATTCTATCTCATCTTGTCGCCCCGCACATCCAACGTAACGTAAGTAGGTATTTTGTATAGCAACCTTTTACTGTTTCTCTAGCTAAGCGTAGCTTTGAGAGTCTCCTGACACTTGGCTCTGTCTACCCCGTAAGGAATAAATACGTTGGGTTGTATCTGTATGTACCACTATCGTCTAAATATATCTGGTCGGCAAAGACAAAGATTTACGTCGATTGGCAAGAGCAGACGTTTACAGACCGCGATAAGGGTCTCAGGCCCGTGTATCGATCGAGATGCGAGAAGATTTACAGGACCAAGTCACAAGTGACAAGAGATTTGTAAAGTAATGACGGGAAATCCTGTTGGCACTAGTCCGTGATATTGGCAAGTTGCTGGCACTAGGCAGACCTTTGGTTTTATTAACCTTTCGTTAAATGTGTACAATGGACAATCTACTGTTTTGTTCTCGGTGCCCTAACAGATGAGCCCTACGACCTGATGCTGGATACAGATAAGGCAATTGGAATGGCATATTTATTGATCATGAAATTTATTGAGGTATTTCGTAAATTAATTAAAAAACAATAGAAGGTGCTCAGCAACAGAGGTTAGCAAAAGAACGAGACTATAAATTGTGCTTCTAGTAAGAATAGCAAAATCTATGTGCTAACAAATATTGCTGGAAAATTTTTTTTTACAAATAGATAGAAGTAATTGAGTCCACGCAGAAAGAAAAGTACCAAGTTCACTTTTTAGCCACAAAAGTTCTCTTACCAATTAAGAATTATGTTGAATTGCAAGTGATCTCGAAAACTTGTTCATTAGACCACACACGAAGCCCAATAAGCCCTTTATAATGAGTCTCAAGGGAACCACAGTCTCATGTTGAAAATAATGCTTATTGCCAAGAGAAAATAAACAATACTCCACTGTCTCACAAATACCAACTAGTTCCAGATTGCTGAGGTCATTTCTGTGAAGGGGACATCGTTTTTCCGGGTCAAAATACTTTGTCATCTTGCTCTATTTTTTCTTGGAGTTTAGTAGATCTAACAGTCAATTCAATCAGTTTATTTATTTCCTAAATATAAGTTATAGAGTAGATTTTTGAAGGGTTTTTTTAACGGGTGAGTTTTTCTATACACACACACAGTTTTTTGTATACATATCCACATATACAGGGTTTTCCATGCATACCTACAAAAATTATTTTCATTACTTTTACAATATCACCAATTTATAATTTACTTACATCTTACAGACTTAGAACTATTAAAACTTGATCAGTCGAAATGGCAAAAAATAAGATTTTGGCCACTTAGTATTTGGCCACTTCAATAAGAATAAAATAATTATTCTTTTTAATCTTAATTATTAATTAAGATTAAAAGAAAATTAAATTAATAATAAGAATAAAATATACCTTACAAATAAATTACTCTTTAACTACGAGTACCTATCGTAGTTAAAGAGTAATTTATTTGTAAGCTAATTACTGAAACCAGTCGGTTTTGAAATAAATAATTGTATGATCGCTATATTCATATCAACAGTTTGTCTGACAATATCGACACACGCATCCAAACTATAGCATTTAGGTATCAATTAGTGAGATTATTCACTCGTTTCTGCTGAATTTACCATGTTTATGTACACAAGTTGTCGAAATTAAACCACACTCAGTAATTGAGATAGAAAACCGAGCCGTGCTTGCGTTACAAGTGAGAAGATTAAGCAAACAAAGTCAAATTTCAATATCACTTAGAATAAGCTGAGCATTTAATTTGTTAGATAATACTAGCTGCGACCCGGGGCTTCGCTCCCGTGGGAATTTCTGGATAAAAAGTCTATGTGTTATTCTAGGTTTTACTCTACTTGAGTACCAAATTATGTACATACATAGAATCACGTCTCCATCCCTTACGGGGTAGACAGAGCCAAGAGTCGCAAGACTCGAAGGCCACGCTTAGCTGAATAGTGGGCTCTCTGATGGAATGGAGATTCAGGTATAGTGACAGGTTGCTAGCCCATCGCCTATGAGTGGAGGAATCCCCAGTTTAAAGCCCTTTCCCTCGATTGACTTACACACCAAATTATGTCAAAATTCATAAAACGTTTCAGGCAAGATTAAGTAACAAACCTATTTTAAAACATACATCCAAACTTTTGCTTTTATAATATTAGTCACATAAGATATTTATGGTATGCTAGGACTAAATAAATCGGAATAATATAAACCATGGGCATAGATGCTTTATTTTTTTTTAAATCGTCGTTTGACATAAACCTTCTAGTCTCACGACTCTTGGCTCTGTCTACCCCGTAAGGGATAAAGACGTGATTCTGTATATATATATCTGTTTGTCTGTCTGTTTCATAAGCGAAATATGAGACAAATAAGAGTTGAAGCCCGTTATTTGACATAAGCCAAATATCGAATTTTCAATGTTATTAGAACTTTTGTCATAGCAATAGTGTTCATTGTATATAATAAGTATATATATTGCTATAAAAAAAAGTTCTATCTACAGACTACATGTTGCACTGAGTCTGAAATGGCTGAAGTCCAAGGAAAACTAATTTCCAACTCATCATTCACCTTTTGTTTTTTAAATGAATAAAGCAACTAAATTGAATGAAAATCGGAAATTAAAATCTCAAAGTGAAATAGCTTCGTTCGAATTCTGTGAAAAGTCAGTGTCAGATGTCAAACGAAATTAATGGAATGACATTAATAAAGTATTGCGTCATTTGATTAAGTAATTTTTCGTGTTAAAGTCGTAAATTCAAGTCAGATTAGAAAAGTGAGACGAATAAAGTAAGTTCTCTCTGAGGTGAGAAGCATTTGTTTAATGAATTCCACAAATCTCAAAAATGTTGATTCCAGGCATCGAAACACAACTATAGTACATAATATCTCGATGATCCCAGGCTTAGTAGATTTTGCAAGATCTATATAATAATTAGAATAAACATTCGATTCTTGACGAATGAACCTCACAGTACTACACTCAAAAAAAATTCTAAACGCAGTGACAAAAATCCCTTAACAAATGGGAGCCGTCTACGGACCACAAATACATCGACAGAACAAATTTAGACTCTCAATGACAAATGAACTTTGTCACCGGACTTTGCCGCTTCGTATTAATAATTTGTTCTTTCAACTCTGTCTCAAACGTTGTATACATGACAATGCTCCTTTGTCCTTACATCTAAGGTGATCTCCTCTATTACAAAGGAACTTCGTCACTGCGTTCGTGTTCACGTTGTTAGTATGACAATTTTCCTGTAGCTCCTCGTTAAGACGGTGTCAATTTGACAGGACGAATTGGGCCGTAAGTCAACGGCGTGTTGTCACTGTGACAGTGTATAGATGCTACTTTGTCCCTACGTTTAAGTGTATAAGCCTATAATACAAAGGTACTTTGTTGCTGCGTTCTTGGAACGTTGTCAGTATGACAACATTCCTTTGGCTCCTCGTTAAGACGGTGTCAATTAGATAAGACAACTAGTCCTCAGTGTTTAAGGTATATTGTCCGTAAGTCAACGGCGTGCTGTCACTGTGACAGTATAGGCTGTCCCTACGTCTTAGGCGATAAGCCTTTATTACAAATGACATTCGTCACTGCGATCTTGGCACGTTGTCAGTTTGACAACGTTTCTTTGACTCCACGTTAAGCGGTGCGGCATTTTGACAACATAACTTTGGCTCTTCTATTGTTACTGTGACAGTGTTTTTTGTCCTTACGTCTACGGCGTGTTGTCGCTGTGACAGTGCTTTTCTGCCCTTACGTCTACGGCATGTTATCATTGTAACATTGTTTTTCTGTCGTTAGGTCAAAGGTGTGTTGGCGCTGTGACAGTGTTTTTCTGTCCTACGTCTACGGTGTGTTGTTACTGTAACAGTGTTTTGCTGTCCTTACGTCTAGGGTATGTTGTTGCTGTGACAGTGTTTTGTGTTCCTACGTCTACGGTGTGTTGTTCCTGTGACAGTGTTTTGCTGTCCCTACGTCTAGGGTATGTTGTTGCTGTGACTGTGTTTTGTGTTACTACGTCTACGGTGTGTTGTTACTGTGACAGTGTTTTGCTGTCCCTACGTCTAGGGTATGTTGTTGCTGTGACTGTGTTTTTGTGTTCCTACGTCTACGGTGTGTTGTTACTGTGACAGTGTTTTGCTGTCCCTACGTCTAGGGTATGTTGTTGCTGTGACTGTGTTTTTGTGTTTCTACGTCTACGGTGTGTTGTTACTGTGACTGTGTTTTGCTGTCTCTAAAATAAAAGAAAAAAAAATGATTAGGTCACTTTTATTGTCTAACAATTTTTCTTAAAAAAACAGAATAAAATACAAGATATTATTTCTGGAAGAAATCAAAAATTAAAATTACTACAAATACTTTGAATACTTTTCTTCAGCATTATACAAAATATTAAAAGTAACTGGGTAACCTCATATACAATTTTACCACCAGAAGGTCGCCATACACTTATCATCTCCGCACACACATAGTTCACAATCGTGGATGTAAAACAGAGTAATGCTGTGCGAAATAAGTGTGCATCAGAATGACTGGCCAAAATAACCGAACCCATTAAAAAAATATTACTAAAATTTAATACCTATTTGCTACTATTAGATACCTTTGTTTAAATATCAACCTAATAAATAAACGAGAAAATCAATTTAAAAAATAGGCATTCATTCTGACGTCAAGATGACCGCCCACACTTAGGATTTCCACGAAAGTGCTTTGAAATTTCAATTCCGAAATTCGCCTTTACAAAACTTTAAAATTATATTTAGGTACGAAATAGGTACTGAAGTTTTGTAAAGACGAATTGAAATTTCGAAGCCCTTTCGTGGAAATCGTAAATGCAGGCAGTCATCTTGACGTCAGAATGACTGCCCATTTTTTAAATTTATTTTCTCTATTATTCATTAGGTACCAAATATTTAAAGAAAGGCATCAAATAAATCTATGGACTCTACATTTTAGGGAAAATATGTAATAAGATTTAGCTAATTCCTATCTCTATATAAAGCAAATAACCATATTGAATAGAGAAATATAGTTTGATTCTATGAACATTAGCATACAATATTAATTAAATTAAACTAAACTCTTTCCACAAGTAAACAAACGACTGTGTTATTTACTTGCGGAGAGGGAAAGAAATAAGTAATACTTTTAAGGGTTGTTGTTATGTTGTCGGTACTCTGCAGAAATAATTACACCGTAAAGGCCGGCAATACCTCCATCATAACAACGCCAACACAAATACATAAAACAACGACAAACTTACAACATTGTAAACATCAATATACAATATTAAATGACTTAAACTAAACTCTTTCCACAAGTAAACAAACGACTGTGTTGTTTACTTGCGGAGAGGGCAAGAAATAAATAATACTTTAAGGGTAGTTGTTATGTTGTCGGTACTCTGCGAAATAATTACACCGTAAAGGTCGGCAATACCTCCCATCATAACAACGCCAACACAAATACATAAAACAACGACAAACTTACAACATTGTGAACATCAATATACAATATTAAATGACTTAAACTAAACTCTTTCCACAAGTAAACAAACGACTGTGTTGTTTACTTGCGGAGAAGGGCAAGAAATAAATAATACTTTTAAGGGTAGTTGTTATGTTGTCGGTACTCTGCGAAATAATTACACCGTAAAGGCCGGCAATACCTCCATCATAACAACGCCAACACAAATACATAAAACAACGACAAACTTACAACATTATAAACATCAATATACAATATTAAATGACTTAAACTAAACTCTTTCCACAAGTAAACAAACGACTGTGTTGTTTACTTGCGGAGAAGAGCAAGAATTAATAATACTTTTAAGGGTAGTTGTTATGTTGTCGGTACTCTGCGAAATAATTACACCGTAAAGGCCGGCAATACCTCCATCATAACAACGCCAACACAAATACATAAAACAACGACAAATTTACAACTAGTTACAACATTGTAAACATCAATATACAATATTAAATGACTTAAACTAAACTCTTTCCACAAGTAAACAAACGACTGTGTTGTTTACTTGCGGAGAGGGCAAGAAATAAATAATACTTTTAAGGGTAGTTGTTATGTTGTCGGTACTCTGCGAAATAATTACACCGTAAAGGCCGGCAATACCTCCATCATAACAACGCCAACACAAATATATAAAACAACGACAAACTTACAACATGAACCCTTGTTAACTAGCAGCTCCAAAAGTCGTCTCTTGACTATTGGGAAATTCTCATCAAAGGAAGTTGATGCCAGAGGATAACTTTTTCAAAATTGCTCCCCAACTGGAACAGAAAAAGAAGTATGAAATAAAATGACTAGGTACTCTTCTAGGAATGAGTGTTCTATCCAAGATCATCAGTGAATCCAGGCGTTTGAATATCTATGGTAACAGACATACAATTTAAAGCATTAGAAAACACAACTTCAGATGCATATGTAAATGTTAAATAACTAGAATGATTAGAACTAGTGTTGAATATTTTTTTAATTACATAAAATGATATTTTTAAATCAAACAGTTTTTATTTTAATTTACTTTGAACATTTTTTCGTTTGACTGTACTGTTTTATTTTTAACTAGCTGTTGCCCCGCGGCTCCGCCCGCAGCATGTTTTTCATACAAACTTTGACCCCCCATTTCAGAGTCTTGGGGTTGATTCCTGAAAAAAAAATTTAGCCTATATTTGACCCCGGGTCTTCAACTATATTCATACGAAATTTCATCAAAATCGGTCCAGTGGTTTAACTGTGAAAGCGTAAGACAGACAGACTTTCGCATTTATAATATTAGTATGGATTTATGAGTGGTCCCAGTCGCTGGAAGAAAAATATTATTTTTTTTGTATCCGGCGACTGGGACCGCGGTCCTAGTTGATTGCGGTCCCAGTTGACGGCATCCTTTAAATGACCAAATAAGTAGGTATAAAGGATATTTGGAAATGTCATAAATATTATGCCCTACAATAAAACTACCTACACTGAAAATAATTTAAATATGTGTTCACTTACCAATTGGTGACCGGCAGGCAAACACAAGCCAGGAAACTGCTGGAAATAATCTTCGATTGGCTTTTCTTTCATATTTTTTTCTCTGGCCTTATATGAGGCTTGCCATTTTTTTAAAACTATGTCGAATGGTGATGAAGAACCTTCTAGCCATTCAATGATGTTGTCCAAAGTCTTCGTCTTTCGGGCAGTTATCCGAATCAAAGGGAAGGGGTCGCACACGTTTTACACCTGATTTCCCACTGCTGGGGCTGCTGGTGCCGCTACTGCTTCTTCTTTTAGAATTACCCTCTAGGTTCAGCAATCGATGGTGGGTAATTAACTGATTATGAAGCAGACCAGAGGCAGGCAAGGCCTGCCGCTCTGTTACTCGGTATGGAACATAATAAATATCAGGGTGTTCAGCTTTAAATTGTGAGCATATTTCTTTAGCCCAACTGGACCACACTTCTTGTCGAATAGTATCTTTGATACTCGGTAATATGCGAAGTTGATGTTCAACTATCAGTTGCACCAGAGCTTTTCGCTCTCTGGGAGTGAGAAAATTTTCTTCTTTTTGCAGCAAGGACTTTCCAAAAGTTGTAAGTTCTAACAGTTGTCTGAGGGGCTTTCTTTCTTCGAGAGGGCCTATTTCTTGGATAAATTGCCACTCTTCATCTACCCAATTCTGAAATAGACAAAACATTATGAGTAAATCAGACAATAGTTACCACAAAATTTTGGAAATCTCGACTAATTACACCAAAACCTTCTTCATGAATCACTGTCTCAATCAGTTTTTGAGTTTATCGCGAACAGACAGACGGACGCGGTGGGGGACTTTATTGTATTATAGTGATGGGTATCTCATAAACGTAGTGAACCAACATTATTTTAAAAAAAAAATTGAACTTTATTAGAGAAAAAGTCAAAAATATAGAAATCAAAACTCTGTGAAACAAATGTCTATAAAGGGCTTTATTATTATTATATGTTTAAGTGATGAACATGTTGTGTAAAAGATATCTAGTTGTATACTACTAGCCTTATTATAATGACCGCCCGGAAAACGTGACTGTACCGAGTGTATGTTCAAGTATTTTTACAAATTATCTAGACATTATGAATAATACACCTTAAATCAAATTGTCCATCACATAATGTGTATAGTGAAAAATAATTAGCTTACTGTCAAAGTATTCTGTGTGCAGCTGCCGCTCGGACCCGGCTCAAGCAATTCCAGATCAATAATTTTGCTTCCAGGTGGACAAGTTGCGATGGCTACAGGCTAATGAATGAAAAAATATTCATTAATTTAATTTCTGTCATTCATAGTACTAAATTAAATGGTCCCATAGTCTTTTGATCCCTACATGACAGTATGACTGATAGGCATAATTTGTTTATTTGGTATTTTAGTATTTTTTGCCGGCTACATTTTTTTAAAATCTGTGAATTAATTTTAGAAAATCTTCAAAAGTAATGGATGGTCTCCTAGTAACTATTATGGTTAAGGTACCTGCCCTTACTGTCCTGTGACCCGTCTCAAAAATCCACCGTGTGCGTAACATCCATATTATGAAACTTTATTCGACAAAACTTAAAAACTTCTAAGTTCAGAATTTTTATCGCAAAGCACTACTTACATTTTAAATTTAGAACAACAATTATTTGTACGGCTAAAAATTTTTTTTATTTTGTATATTTTTCCGGGATTCGAACCCAGGACCTTGCAATCTGTAGTTGAGCAAAACAAAATTCCCCACATTTAAATTAGTCAACCACTATTAAAGCTACAATGCCACAGACACACAGAGTCTTTACATTTATAATATCTGTTAGGTAATAAAAATAGGTCTTGTGGTAAAAATTAAAAGCAAATGAAACCAAAGGAGATTTCTAGCATGGGGAAAACCAAAACAAAATATTTTACTTACCGGCACAGACTTTTGATTTTGAACGTCAATAAGTTCCACATTAGCACTAGACGCTGGCAAGGGGGGGATGGAATTTATGTCAGCCTAAAACACAAAGTAATTGGTTATATTTAGAATTGGAGAGAACTCTTAGATTACAACTTTTTGAGAGATTTTTCAGTAATAATTGCTGGCTTCAAACAATGTTTTGGAGCACTGGCCCCCAATGACAAATGTATATAGGTACAATATCAGGTTTTGGTTTGAACAGCAAGCATCTATGATTGATCAAATTTTATATTCTAAAAATTAATTCAAATGTGTTTCTGACCAAAGGCAAAATAGGTAGGTAATCAAAATAGTTTACCCACCAGCAATGAAGGAGACTGTAGGAATCGGTCACCAGTAATCTCAAAGCTAATGCTTGAAGCAGTAGATGTGGGATCAATGTTTTCTGTTTCAGCCTGAAATGCATATTAAAGTCGTCATGCTTTAAAATATTGTAAGAAACATGAAAGTAATGATTATTTCTTACAATTTTAGAATTCATATTCTGGTCATTGTTGTTTGTTTTTGCAACTCAAATCATTGTCTTATGCAATACATAAAATATACAATGTAAACTGCACCTACGCTGCTTACAGTATCTTTTAGAGATGAATGAGGCCACTGATGATGATCCTATCACATTTTTAGTTTAACTATTGCATGTACTTTAATTTAATAAACAATACAAAATAAAATTATAACTAAACAAAGTCGGCACAAACCTTCCGATACAGTTCTATAGCACTCCGCAGTTTTATTTTGTCTACCATGCGGTTTGAGACCAGTTCCCTTAATTCACTGTCATTCGCTAGCAACAAAAGTTTTAATTCCATCCCCTGCTCTGAAAATTTGTTAATTGTTACTCAAAAAGCACAAGCAAAACAACACACACCAAAGCGAAGAATGAACTAGTTCATTATTCATTCACATTTCCCAGGCCATTTCACCAGGGATGGTCGACCATAGATTAGTATACTCAAAAGAAAGTACAGATTCAGTACAGACACAGCTTATTAATTTAATCAATAAGTTAATTATTTATAATGCTAAGGCCCTGCAGCGAGCAGTCTAGAGTTCCAAGTTCAGAGCTATCGTGAGTTTCTTTAGTGACTTTCATGGTCAGACTGCAATACTGTGTATATGGAATAGAGAAATTGTGAATGCAGAACCAACTCGCTATCTTGCTCACCTTTATACTTATAAACTTGTATAAAAACTGACAAAAAAAATTTCGACAAAAAAGATTCAGATGCGGAGTTTATGTTTACTAAAACGCATAGTTAAAAAGCTATGTCAGGAGCACAAAAAAAAATCGACAATGGTATTTAACACCTTAAACGACTGATTTTTTTTTGAGTGTATGCGACTTATGTATAGGTGGTGACAAAATTACGCGTCTATGCCCTTTCTATATACTTTTCAGGTTTAGCGAAATATAGGCCAAAAAATCATACAAGCAAACATGGCTTTTAAATACCATCATGACTCTAAATAAATGTTAACCTTCCCAAATGAAATTAAATATGACAGCTATAAATCACATAAACAATCACATTCAAACGGGTATATTAAAAATATTTCACAAAAGCGGAGAGGAGCCGTGCGAACAATGCAAACAGCTTTGGGAAATTTTTGGAGATCAAAGAATCAGCGAAGTGATTTTTATCCCACTAGGGAAGGCTTCTTTGATTTATTATTTGTACTCATTCCTGCCAAACAATGTACTTTTATCTTTGTGAATATGTTTTTGTATATGTATACTTTTATTACCCAATGGACCGTAATGGAAAGTGGGTAAAACTGTGATCGAAAAATTTAGGTTGTTTTTTCTAGTAGGTCGATGGGTAATTTTTTCCCTGTATACCCAACCCACTATACCATGGTGGGTAAATTGAAAAAAAAAACTCCCTTTAACCCTTTAGTCTTGCCAATCCACACTCGCATCCTACGTAAAGCTTGTTTGTGGACTAAACTGAAGGACTGAAGACTTATTTTTAAGGAACCAAAAGGGCCCAACGAGTGAGAGACTGGATTCCTCCTAATGGCAGGAGGCGGCCGCCGGGTCGACCACGGATGCGCTGGTGCGACGAATTGAACTTTGAGAAAGGGTGGCGCGATATAGCCTTAGATCGAGAGTCTTGGAGGAAAGAGAGAGAGGCCTTTGCCCACGCCCAGTAATGGGACATAGATGGCTGTTAAATAATCCTAACTAATATTATAAATGCGAAAGTGAGTTTGTTTGTTGGTTTGTTTGTTTATATTTGTTTGTTTGTTACCGAAACCTCATGCAGACCTCTATTCAAAAAGAAGGATTTGTTGCCATTGCCAGCGCTATACATTTGAAGTGGGTGTGTTTCATGTGTTTGTACGTAAACACAACCACTTGTTTAAAACTGCTTACCTATGACTTGAGTGGCAGAGTACAAAGAAATCCGCACAGGCTTGTATTACAAGATGTTTCTAGATCACGTAAATGTTCAAATAGTCCATATAATATGTGTGTTAGAATTTATAATGAAATACCCAATGATATAAAAGATTTAAGAGAAAATTTATGGAAAAGATTTATATGACATGAAAGATTTATTATGACGAATTGAAATTACATTTGACATTGTTATTTTAGATTTTATCATATTAAAGAATATCGGTAGATTGTATCTCCAATTTGCATGCCATATATGTGGTAAAACATGTGTACTTTTTGGTGTGTAAGACCTTCTATGTTTTATGCAAATAAATAATTATTATTACCTCTTCACGCTTTATCTACTGACCAATCTTCCTGAAATTTCGCATACACATAGCTGGAAGTACGGAGAAGGACATAGGGTACCTTTCATCCCGGGAAAAAGCACTGTTCCCGTGGAAAATTCACGCGGGCGAAGCCGCGGGCGAAAGCTAGTAATAAATAAATAAAAGTTGCTTACCTTATACGTAATGTACCATCATAATATTCTAAATTAATTTAACGAAAATTTAAAAACACCACTTCTAGACGTCACATAGATTACAGTATTCTTTTGTATGTCTCGCTTCTATCTATAAATTAATACTGGTTTAGCAAAAAAGAAATACACTCTGCTTCCAAAGGTTTTGCTTAGGGTTTTTACGAATAAGGTACTTCAGACCCACGTGATTGATTTCGGGTTATTTCGGTCTACCAATTAGGACCGAGGATCGGTCTCTTATAAAGCAGTTTCTATGTAAAAATACGAATTGAATTTTGAGTTCCTATTTGGCTTTTACTTGCTTCTGTTTTTTAGTTTTCTTAGACAAAAAATAGCAATAAATGTAATTACTTAATCAATAGAAAAAGGCAGCAATTTCTTATATTTAGGACGGAAATATTGTCTAAACCGTAAATAATTAAGACGTGATACTATATCTGTTTATTGACTTGTATATTCTGCCGATTTTCAAAAAATAACCCAAAGGAAAGCTTATGCTCTTTTCAAAAGATAATATTTTATAAACTCCGTAAAAATTAAAGTAGCAATTAAACAAGAAAGTCATAATAGAAAAGCACGGCCGCTGCAATAAAAATTACTGCACTAATTACTAAACGACTGTTAATTATAAAGTTGGAGTTAAAATTATGAATTATGGCGATATGAAAAACACCAGGCATTCATGTTTTATTCGCATGGCAACCCGGCCTCATTTTACTTTAGTACTCCACTTAGTACTAACTGTAAAGTACTGTTGGAGTATTTTTTGCAGTTTTGTTAAACGAGCAAAATGCATGAAACCTCGAATCTGATATGCACCTTTTGGTTTCGTATAATCGTTTCTTTTTAAGTGTTCAAGAAGAAGTCTTAAGTGTGAAGTCCTTATTTTATAGCTATAGAGTTAGATAATGCAGTCTATTAAATCAATTTAGAATAAAATAATATAATAAGTTTATTTTAATTGCCACAGACACTAAAACATTAATCAAACAAAGGCTTAAAACTAATAAAAAATTACAACAATGACAATTTACAATTTAATAATGTAAATTTACTTTCCTGCGAGAAATTAAAAAAATACGTTCTCTAATAAAATACAAGTTTTAAAAATATATTAAAATTAAAATTATTTGCTACTAGAAAAGCCAACCTATGTCGTAACTTTATGACTTGGAGCGACTTAATGCAAGTTACAGCCGCGTTATTAGCTTTTTCTGCTTATTTCCCGGGATTTATATCAGCACACTTATTGTATACCACACCCTCGCGAATGTAAATAATATACGAAACGTAAATCACGACTAAGCGCGGAAGTGGCTCGTATTTTTTGTACTTACGTTCCAGGAGTATATTGTTATTGGAAATTAAATTCGTTTCTATTTTCAGACAGTGTAAATTAGTATTTTTTATTAGCCTATTGACGTGTCCCATTGCTGGGCAAAGGCCTCCATAATTATTTGTTGAGTGAAGCCCGCTTCCACTCCCTCAAATTTGCGGGAGTAATTAAAAGATAATTTTATTTTTATAGTAGTCGTTCTCCTTGAACAGAGATATTTTTGCGACAAAATAATCATGATAATTGATAGGTACTTATAAACAACCGATTTTTATAAAAAACTAGCTTTCGCCCGCGTGAATTTCCCACGGGAACAGTGCTTTTTCCCGGGATGAAAGGTAATACCCTATACCCTAGTGGTATAACCAATACCCTATGTCCTTCTCCGTACTTCCAGCTATGTGTATGCGAAATTTCAGCAAGATTGGTTCAGTAGATAAAGCGTGAAGAGGTAACAAACAAACAAACCAACAAACAAACAAACTCACTTTCGCATTTATAATATTAGTTAGGATTAGGATTGTGAATGATAAAGATCAAAATTATAGCATGATTACTTCAAGAACAATAATAGTAAAAGCCTGACCAGAAATATAAAAACCCCGAATTAGAGGCAGCACTTATGCTTTTCTTATAGCAACATTCAATGACTTCAATGATTCAATGATTTTCAAGCAGTGGCGGATTTAAGGGGGGGTGGAGCACGTAATTATCTTCTTTCAAAAAATACTACTGAACTTATTTGAATATTTTTTTAACCTATTATAATTAGTAATTTCTAAAGAACTATATCGATATTCCATCCAAGTTTGTTCAAGAATGGGGCATTGATGACCAAATCTTATAGACCTCACTCACTTCGCTCGGTAAACTACTACGCCATAAGGAATTCGGGATAAAACGTAGCACAGTTTGTAATCTACCGATATATTTTCATCAAAGTCTGACCTTTCGTTCTCGAACGAACAAAGTCGAACAAATCGATAACGAAGCTGTCTTGGCTATCTAATATCTCTATCTTAATAGATAAAACATTAGCCATTTTACGGGTCTCATCTGGGTAATTTGCGTTTATTGCAGCTTTGATGGCCGATGCATCTTTATTACCCTCCAAACGACTGCTCTAAGCTAGATATGAGCCTCGAATGTGCACAAGTTAGGTTATGAATTCAAAATGGCGTCCGCTTCTATGTAGGAATTTTGAGGGTAAGCTATGAAGTTCCAACGAGAGCGAAGCCTTGAGGCACAGCTAGATCAATGTATTAGTTAGTCTTTCTTTTTTTTGCAAATGTGTCATAAGTTAGGTACTTAACACTGATATTAACTTTTTTCCAATTCAGTTAAGGTAAGGCAAGCAAGCCCCATTTGCACCGCGGGGCGCCTCGACGCGACGCGCCGATCCAATGCGAATGGGATAGCGCATTGGATTAGCAACCTTATTCAGTTGACATAAAGGTTTGCCGATTCCGCGACAATCAGTGTGGTTGCACCCTAAAGTAATCCTTCACCGGAAGCAAGTGGTGTTCAATAACCGTACATAAGTCAAATTCATCTGCAGACTCAGAGTACATGTACAGTCAAGAGTCAAAAGTGCAGTCAGATTCTACAAGGCATTATAATTATGATCATTAAGGCTAGGCAATAAGGTCTTCGAGGTATAACTGCACTTATGACGCTTGACTGTACATACCAAGAATTCGTAGGTACTTATATAAGCCTTTTCAGATGCATTGAGTGCCTAACCGACTGAGCCATAACCATCTCCTAAAAAATAATATCAAGGCTTTTCTCGACGGATCCAAATTTTCCGACGCCTCGACAACTTGCCATTTTAAAATCTTACAGCCTCACACTCCTTATCAAAACTACAACATGAACGGATTAAGATATTATAAAGGGCACAAGCTCCAAAGTCAGGATAACCGCAAGCCAGTGGTTCCCAAACTTGGAGATAGTTTCCAACTACCCGCAACAGCTTAACGACAGACGGAGTAGTAAGTAGATATAATTGTGTTAAGTAGTTTCGTGTGTAGTTGAGATTGTGGAGTTAGGTCTCGGATGTTTCGGTATCTATACCACAGTGAGAGAATTAAGTTTAATTCTTGCTACAGATATCTGTTGCAAGAATGTACAGGGATTCCATCCATATGTGGGCGATATTAAAATATATCGAGAGGTGCCATGAGCAGAAATTTTCTGTTCACGGCACCTCTGGATTCGCCTCCTCCTTTTTATGTGACCTAGTGGTATGTAAAGGAATTCCCTCCCCGCATCATTGTGCCCCGATACGTACAATTTAGGAAATTTTAGAGCAAGTGTGAATAGGCATTTTTTGAGTTCCACATTTTGCTTCTCATCAGGTAGATTTTTTTTAAAACAAAAACCCCTTAAAGGAGTTTTTCATAGTTGAAAACTCACTAAATAGTAGCCCCTCTGGGAGGTAATTCTGGGGTCTGCGATATAATATCAATTTCGACATTTATCGAAAAAACATGGCGGATATCGATAAATATCGAAATTGCGTATTCTCGTGATTTCAAATGTGACATTTATCCAGCGTCAGCCCTCGATACGCATCGAGTGGTCGAGCGTGGCCGAAAACCATATCGTGTGTGATATTTGTTGCTTCAAAGCTATTGAATAACATAATATTCGTACTTTACAAGACGCTTTGTATTTTTCTTCAGCTATGGTTTAGTAAAATATGAATGCTGACGATTTTGTATTAAATTTTATTGGAAATCGTTGTTTATTTACATAAAATTATTTTATTGAAGCCTAATATAGAGGTTTGGATAGATACATACTTTGCTTTTTTCTGCCTCGAGTACCATACCTTATTTGTTTCTCGATTCAATTTCGTAAAGAAACAATATCATACATAAGAATATAATTGATACTCCGATAACAAATATCACATAACCTCACACACACAATAAACAAACAATGACAAGTATCCTCGCGTTCCGTTCTCTCCATCAACTCTAAAATATTTCATTTTCTTTGCATTTTATAAATTTGCATTGGAGCTTATTAAGTTACATAAAATAAAGTATTATAACTATTTTTACATAAATTCACTATTAAAACATTGGTTTTATATAAAATATTTAATGAAACAAGTAAAACATAAATTTCTCGATTGTAGTTAAGTATAATCGAGAAAAAGGAACGTATTTTCAATTAGAGAAGCCCTAGTTTTCGATATAATATCGAGTTTTATGTCGAATAGGTTCGAGAATACCATTTTGGAGGATTTTGTGATAATTTTGTTCGATAAAAGAAGTTTGATATATTATCAAACTCGATAAAATATCGCAAACGCGAGAATTGGCCTCCTGGCATGATATAAACTAATACTGCACAATGTGTTTCTTTCGGCGTTCCTTCTCAACAGTGTTCGTTCCGAAATGCTAGTAGTTTGTAGCTTTGAGAATCGGCAATATTTTATTCTATTATTTAAAAGTTTACAAGAAACTATACCTGTGAAGTAATTTCTAGTTTCTGAATAAAATATTTTAATTTGAATTTTTAATGTGACAATATACACCACTTTTGACCATATACACTCATTTATACACCACTATAAATAACTCTGTGATCTTCACACAGGATAAATAACTCTATGAACTACACGGTTCATAAGGTAGTCTAGACACGAAGTACCTAATAATATTATTCTAGTAGCCTATTCTGTTTGTTCAACTACCAAGGCGAACAAATATCTGAAGGCATACACAGTAATAGCTCCGAATTAGGTACAAAGAACCACTCAGGCTCGGCAAACATGAACTTTGACTGCTTTTGTACACACGTAACGTACATACATAAATTGATAGAATACAATGATTGAATCGCATTTCAAGCTATTTACTACGCTTTTGTTACTTTGAAATGGGAATTTTTTGAACTGAGAATTTTGGGAATTCGTCCTGGGTTATTGTAAATTCGTCCCTAGAGTTAATTCGGTACCTTAAAACTTTCTGTAAATTTGTCCCTCGTTGTTATTTTGATAGTAAATTCGGTACGTAAGGTTTTTCGTACAGACAGCAACAAAAATGAAGCACCCAATATGATAAAATCAATTGAGGTATAAAATATTAATTTACAACAATAGCTTATTAATTTCTCTTACGTCTAGTTATTTATATAAAAACAGTCGGGTTAATTTTAATGCATATGTATAAAAAGTATGACAATTATTTTTATATAATACAAATCGAAGGATTTGGAAGAACTTTGATATAATCACTGCCAGCTAATTTGCTTGCGATTAAGTCAATTAATCAGGATAATAAATCATCGTATGTTTTCAATAATCACGGTATAAATTAGTTATAATTTTACATACGTATTTAACATAAAAAATCAGCTAGTTAATACTACATTGTTATCATTGTACTGCCAACTGTACATTTTGCAAAAAAATCTTGAGTGGCAAATTTACCACAAAAAATAATAATTTTTATTGAAGTACCGAACTTACTTTGAATGTATGGAATATTAATTAGGTACCGAATTAACTCTAGGGGCGAATTTACAATAACCCTTCGTCCTGTCTGGCTGATTCATTGAACACATTAAAGTCCCTAAATATGTCAATTCATGGGAAAAGTTACCTTATGGTCGTTGGCGCTTAAGTTGTTTAAAAATAGAAATTATACGTGTTTACTTAGCTTATTATAAGCTAATATGCATGCTAAGCACAATGTCGTAACTGTCAATGACCATAAGGTACTTTTTTCCATGGATTGACACAAATATGTTGCTTACATACACAGAGATAGGATCTTAGATAAAATAGATTCGATAGGTACTTAAATGGATTTTATTTTTCCTTTCAATTGTGTGACACAAAAATAAAACACAAAAATAAAACGCGAACTTAACCTTGGAAATACTTCAGATGATCCGTTTCATCTTATCCGTTGTTTGCACAGAATTTGGAATAATATAAGCCAAATAGAAGTGCTAAAGCCTGATATACGCAGCATTAACTTTCTTAGTAATTACGTAAATTTATTTCTTAGTAGTTACGTAATTTTTAATTTTCAATTGCGTGTTGCTTATAAGAATATTCGTATATCGTGTTTGTCAGAACAATACCTATATATTTTCAAATAAAAGACAATAAAAAACACTTCTACTTACCTCATTATTCCAAATTCAGTGGTTGTCTGTGTGTCGTGTAAGCCTATTAGATTTTTTTGAAGGTAAATTGGCTAAGATATAACCAAAAGTTTTGGAAGACATGGTTTTTGTTAATAATGAGAAATAATGAGGTTTTTTTTATCCCATCTAATAATGGAAAGCCTATTAAGTCAGGGTAATAAAGGTGTTTTTTTTTTTACATATTTGTAAAGCAACATGTATTTTTTTTTCTTTAATAAATAAGAGTATGTTTGTAGAGGTTTGTATTGGAAGCTCTACTTGACAGATTACGATAAAATTTGGCACTAGGTATAAAAATACGAAGAACAGTACATAGAGTACTTGTTTATTTTTAAGATGCTGGATGAATCGAGCAAAAGAACCAACAACACACGAACTTGGGATGATTGTTCGCTTTTGACAGTCGTGAAAATAATTACACCTATTTCGCATAGTGTATTTTTTCTTTGCCTATGTAGAATCATGATATCAAACAATATGTTGCGAATGTCCATTTATTTTTATAAACTAGACTTCCAGCTTCGTTTAAAAATATCAAATACAAACCGGAAATAATTGAATCTTATTTAATAAAGGGACAATGAAAAAAGTTTTTATAAATTAGATTTCCAACGACGAGGAGCGTGGAATATAATGGGGTGAGAATTAATGATGAGCAATATCTTATGGCCATTCCAACTTTTTGGTCAGTTTTTACAGGAGAATGGACCTGTAAAAAGTTTTGTAATGTTGCTCTTTGCATGGGAATGAAATATGGAAAAGATTTCTTAGGTACACCTGAAGTCCTAATTATATAATTAGGACTTCAGGTGTACCTAAGAAATCTTTTCCATATTAATACAGTATTACTTAAATATATATTTAAGTAATACTGTATTAAATGAACTGCCAAATACTTCTGATAGAAAATATCAATTGTTGATTGAATCAAAGTATATACTTTGATTGTTGTTACCACATATGTGGTACGTCTGCTATCTATTAAAGCGATATCTTGTTGTTAAAGTCGGTGTCATTGCGTGAGATAAAACACATTAGTTTTTAATTTCCTTATTTAATAAAGTAGTCTTAAATAATAGAGACAATTTATGTTCCGAAAGTGGCGGAACTGTCCCGAGTCGAGGGTAATGCACTTCGAGTTTGACGCTCGGGTGCAAAAGTAATATTTAAAAGTTACTTAACTAAAACATGAATAATTTATAAATTTCCAATACTGTAATAACTGACAAACTGCGAAATCGATGTAACCCTTGCTTTTAGAAGTTCAAAAGTCCTCCATCGAAAGCTCGTCCAAATTTTAATTATGAATTTATAAATTGTGTCCCAAACGGCTTAAGTTAGAATAATCTTAGAAATAATTAACCGACCCGGTTAATTTATGTAAAGTTCGATGTTGCTTAGCTGTTTTAAGAAAAAACTCCCTAGTGATGTCTTTTTCTGCATTTTTTTGTACTAATAAATATTTTTAATATTTTATTACATTATAATTTAACATTTCAAAGTAAATATTTATCATTTTAATATTTAAATAATTAAAGTAAGTAATATCTTGTATGCCTTTGATGTAGTAATAATTATCATACTATTAATATCAGTATCCTTTGTTTTGGCGTTAACAATTACATAAATGAGTAATAAATGAGTGCATGAAATAAGTTAATTTTTTACCTATATTGTCTTTCTGTATCCAATAGGCTTGAGGAAAAATTGGCAAGGAATCCATTGCATTGCATTTTCTAGAAAAACTTCAATGAATACGAACAAAAAATGCCGTGTATCTCCATTTTTGTAATCCATGGCTACCCTGTTACGCATTCGACACCAGTCACTCACATGCCAAAGTCCGACAAGTTTTCAAACCAATAAAAGGAGAAAGACCAGTTTGTGTTGACCCCCTTTTTATTCGACAAAGTAGTACATTCACAGCTCATTGAAGTTGGTAACTTGTTGAATGGCATGTGTTAAGGCAATTTAATTGATTCAATTAATTGCTTTAACTTAGTAGAGGAAGTTATATTTACTGTGATATATATCGCCGGAGTTTGGATCCTTTTAGATATTTTAGATTATGACGAACAGTAGATACATCATAACCAAAAATATCTGAAAGGCGTGTATCTATACTAAGTAACTCTTCGAATACGAAGTCGCGGGCAAAAGATACCAATTAAAAATATATGAAAATGAAAAAATGAAAATGAAAAATGTTTACCCTATTTCTTCAGCAGTAGTGGTACGGAAAATTCAAGTATTTGTGACCTTCTATTAAGTGAAATACACCTGTAACAGAAAGCCATGACCATAACCATACTCTATTACAACTCTCTCTTCCATGACCATATTCTATTACAGTACCCGAAATCTTAAATCTAGTTACAATAAGGATAAAATTAAAATAAGTGAGTGTTAATGTGTGTGTCAGTCTGTATGTGCAAATGAATAGTAGTAAAATATTATAATTTAATATGACATTGAAGAATCCCATCGGTAAGCCACCCCTTTCTCTCATAAATCCTAAAATTTGTTAAAATATTCAATTGATATATTATCATACATGTATTTCTAGCCATATTTACACACATTGGGTGTCCTTGGTAGAGCAAGGCGATATTTCACAACGGCGCATCGCCTTCAGCTGTACAAGGCACAAGTAAGGCCGCATATGGAATATTGCTCCCATCTGTGGGCCGGGGCACCACAATACCAACTTTTCCCTCTTGACCGCGTTCAACGTCGTGCAACTCGCATCGTCGACGACGAGATTCTCGTCAACCGTCTTGATTCTCTGGCTCTGCGTAGGGATGTCGCATCCTTGTGCGTTCTCTACCGCATCTATCATGGGGAGTGCTCTGAGGAATTGTTCGACGTAATACCTGCCGCAAAATTTCACCACCATACCACCCGTCACAAGTTGAAGTTTCATCCATACCATCTGGATGACTGGCTGTCAACCACCGTACGTTTTAAAAGACACTTCTTGCCACGTACGACTAATCTGTGGAATCAATTTCCTGCGGCGGTGTTTCCGAACCGATACGACATTGGAACCTTCAAAAAACGAGCCTACGTCTTCTTGAAAGGCCGGCAACACTCTTGTAATACCCCTGGTGTTGCAGTAGTCCATGGGCAGCGGTGATTGCTTACCATCAGGTGACCCGCTTGCTCGTTTGCCGCTCTATGTTATAAAAAAAAAAAAACATACGGAACCGAAAAAAAACATAAGTACAAAACGCATTCGCTTTTTGTAAAATAAAAATAAAAGTACAAAATAAGAGCATGTGTAGATACAGCAACAAAAAGCCACAGCTCAGTGTTAATAATACTCTGAGAGCAATCACTGATTTTAAATTCAGGTGACAACGATATAAAAGCTTGATCCATGAACACAATACACAGAAATATAACAGGGCTGGAGAAATGCCGCTTGTTTTAATTAAAATGACTTGTTCACATTACTTAAAACCAAATTATTAACCATAACATTGGGAATACCATAAGAATTTACTTTTCAATCGGCCTGTATACAAAATCTCTCTGAAAAAAAGCTAATAATAAAAAATAAATAAAAAAACACGACTGACAACTCATATAGCCTATGTCACTCGGAGGAATGGAAGGAATCTAAAAATACCTCTCACACCAAAATCTGTTAAGCCTTTCAGGCATTATGGTGAAAAAAAGACACTTACATACATACAAGAACCCTGAAAACATAACACAATTTTTTTGTTCAGTCGTGTAAAAAATGCTTTTTTTTCTAACATACCTAAAATTCACTGAGTAACATTGCGGTTTCGAGAAAAAATCAGATATTAAGATGGAGTAGGTAGATATCTTGCCAGTAAGCATCCTAATCCCAACCCTTCCACGCATATAGATGCTGAGTCACTCCCCACTTCTATTCCGGACGTGACATTTTTGCAAATTTAATATACCCACCGTCCTGCGCAAGTTTGCTAGTCATTCCACTTAAAAGAGTTATGATGGACTGCCGACAACTTCACCTGCGCGGAATGTATTTTTGTTATTAGCAACGTATCTAGATGAAACCTGCGCCATATTCTAAGTAAGACTTTCAGAGAAGGCTTCCTTACCAAGAAAGTCATCGTGTGTGTATCATCCACGTAATAACCACGACCATCGACCATGTCGACCATCAATCACAAGTCATGAGGGATACGACTATAAGAGCATAAGGTGCGAAATCAAAGTTTCTGTATTATAGAAAAAATATGCTAACCTTTATCATTTCTTGATACAAATCAGATTGTCAATATATTTAACTGTTCAATTTTCGGGGATCTTACAGCTAAACAAAATACAAATTTTCTATTAGACTTGCAACGCAAAATGCGAAATGCTACGCCTATTGAACGTATAAAACTACAGCATAGTATTGTCTTAACTTTAGTAAATCGTAGTAATAACCCAAGAAAACCACTTGCGGAAGTAAATCCAGCAGAAAGCTTGTAAAAACAAGCAAATTCGATCGTTAGAAACAACAATCTCTTTAACAGCTTCCCTAAATTAACTATTCCCGTAAAAACGAACAATAAACATACAGTATAGCGGCATTTTATTTTTATTTTATTTTATTTTATTTATTTTATTTTATTTTATTTTAATTGGAAAACTTACAGTAGTATTTAACTTAATTACTAAAAAAAATTAAACAACTTAAACACAGTTATTAAGTTTTCGCATATTACTATTAAATGCTTAAAATTAAAATTTTGATGGCATCATAACGATTACTGCTCCCTTTTTAATTTCTTTTTTATATCGCCCGCAATTTGTTGAAAGGTTTGGTTATTTATTTTATTTATTTAACTTCTTTTCAAAAAATATGTAAATGGCGGACTTAAAGCCGGAGACTTTTTCTACCAGTCAACCAAGAGGTGATGCAGAGAGAAAAGATATCATTTTGGGGTGAGTGCAAATTAGCAAGGGGCATGCACTTCAAAAGAAAAAGACAAGAAAACTTAAGAAGACCAAAATTAGAGCAATTACTTACTACATCAATTTAAATTAACTTACGTAAACATTACACATATACTATGACGAATTATATACACACAACAATATATATATCAATTGGTTACTGTGTTATCGAATGGGCTCTACAGTAATTTGATCTGAACAGCCTGGATGTTATTATTTAACAAACTAGCGCCCGACCTGACTTCGCACTCAAGGTACATACATAAATTGTAGCCTATATTACTCAGGCATAACGTAGCTTTCTATTGGTGAAAGAATTTTTGAAATCGGTTCAGTAGTTCCGAAGATTACCCCCAACAAACATACTCACAAACTTACAAACACTTCCTTTTAATATTAGTATGATTAGACTGAAACTTAGCAGAGAATAGCAAGTAAGAAGATCTTTCTT
Organism: Ephestia elutella; assembly: GCA_018467065.1. Taxonomy (NCBI): domain Eukaryota; kingdom Metazoa; phylum Arthropoda; class Insecta; order Lepidoptera; family Pyralidae; genus Ephestia; species Ephestia elutella. The sequence goes on along the minus strand of CM031568.1, from coordinate 2,110,852 downwards.
GTTAGGTTTACCAGTGAATCCTTAGAAAGAAGCGTGTTTGCCACAGCTAAAAATGTATCCATAATCGGATCCATTTTCAACAAAAACCTAGCAGTTTTGATAAGGTAACAAAATAATAATAATTATGTCTAATATCCGTGTCGCACCCACTCCTCTAAAGGTTGGAAACTCTACACTCGAAGTTGTTGACAATTATGTATACCTGGGACAATCAGTAGTCCATGGGCAGCGATGGTCGCTTACCATCAGGTGACCCGCTTGCTCGTTTGCCGCCCTATGTTATAAAAAAAAAAAACTTAGGTAAGTCCAACTTTGAGAAAGAGGTCAATCGTCTAATCCAACACGGCTGGGCAGCGTTCGGGAAGCTTCGCGATATCTTCACGACCAAAATACCGCAGTGTCTCAAGACTAAGGTCTTTGACCAGTGTGTGTTGCCAGTAGACGTGTGCGCCGCGCCGCCGCGCCGCCGCCGCCGGTCATTTAGGCCGCGCCGCCGCCGCCGATGATTTATCGGCGTGTGATCGGCGTGTGATCGGCGTGATTTATTGTATCTCTCTCTCAGCCGAAAGACGTCCACTGCTGGACAAAGGCCTCCCCCAAGGATTTCCATAACGACCGGTCCTGCGCTGCCCGCATCCATGCGCAACCTGCGACCTTCACCAGGTCGTCGGTCCACCGAGTGGGAGGCCTGCCAACACTACGTTTTCCGGTTCGTGGTCGCCACTCGAGAACTTTTCTGCCCCAACGGCTATCTGTTCTACGAGCTATGTGCCCCGCCCACTGCCACTTGAGTTTCGCGATTCTGCGGGCTATGTCGGTTACTTTAGTTCTCCTACGGATCTCCTCATTTCTGATTCGATCACGCAGGGAAACTCCGAGCATAGCGCGCTCCATCGCCCTTTGGGTGACCTTGAGCCTTCTTATGAGGCCCATAGTAAGCGACCACGTCTCTGTTCCGTACGTCATTACTGGCAACACACACTGGTCAAAGACCTTAGTCTTGAGACACTGCGGTATTTTGGACGAGAAGATATCGCGAAGCTTCCCGAACGCTGCCCAGCCGAGTTGGATTCGACGGTTGACCTCTTTCTCAAAGTTGGACTTACCTAACTGAACTGTTTGTCCCAGGATTTATTGTATATATTTTTATATTAATTTTGATTTAATTCACATTATAGTATAATATTGTAAAGCTTCATATTGATTTAAAACTCTTGAAAGAAGTTATAATACTCGTAAGTCGAGGTGTACACACTACGACGGTAGTTAAGTGCTAAAATATAATAAGATACATTGTAAATCAATAGTTTCCTTTCTGTACGTAGTACTTATATTAATTCTATGCCTATGGTATGTAAAGTTAATTATTTCCTTGAATTTAAAAGTTTTGAAAGTGTTCTAAAAGACTTGTGTTTGGGCCTAAATTCAACAAAATGGATACTCCACCAGAGTGATGAAACAGTCTTAAAGAAACAAAAAGTATCTAAATTGAAATACAACCACTGTTTTCAAGTTCAAAACACCGTAAATTTTGGAAACATTTCGGCAGGCTTGTACTACTTAAAGACTGAAAGAAGAAGCACGTCTTAACTGAACAAGTGTTTTGTACCGATTGCTTGTCCAAAAAAATTGATTGTAAGTATACCAAAAAGAACCAACAGACGGAAGCTGGAGAGTCCGGAAAAATTCCGAAATAGAGGAGCTTGAGCGCTGGCTTGGTCATCTCCAGAGAATAAAGGAGGATCGTTGCGTCAAATCAGCCTACCTGGGAAAAGCCTGGCAAGCCACCGCGCAGAATAGGAGTCTATGGCGCTCTCTCATATCGGAGGCCAAGATCCACTTTGGGCACTGACTGAGCCAGCGGCGTAAGTAAGTTAGATGTTATAATTGTAAATATTAAAAAATATATATTTTCTTACTATAGATTTATTAAATTAGTTTATTGTTTGACCATAAACTTATTTAATAATTGTTGATTTTTAATAAATATAAAAATAAATAATAAATAAATACGGGCATTTTTTATTTTTTTACATTTTTCCCCCACGCCGATTTCACGCCGATTGCGCCGCCGCCGCCGCCGGCTATTTTACGACCAGACGCCGCCGCCGGTCTGGTATAAAGCGGCGCACATGTCTAGTTGCCAGTAATGACATACGGAACAGAGACGTGGTCGCTTACTATGGGCCTCATAATAAGGCTCAAGGTCACCCAAAGGGCAATGGAGCGCGCTATGCTCGGAGTTGCGTGATCGAATCAAAAATGAGGAGATTTGTAGGAGAACTAAAGTAACCGACATAGCCTGCAGAATCGCCAAACTTAAGTGGCAGTAGGCGGGGCACATAGCTCGTAGAACAGATAGCCGTTGGGGCAGAAAAGTTCTCGAGTGGCGACCACGAACCTGAACAGGCCTCCCACTCAGTGGACCGACGACCTGGTGAAGGTCGCGGGATGCGCATGGTTGCGGGCAGCGCAGGATCGGTCGTTGTGGAAATCCTTGAGGGAGGCCTTTGTCTAGCAGTGGACGTCTTTCGGCTGAGATAGAACAAAATAAACCGCAAACCTTAAGTCATAAGTTTACAAGAATACACGTGTCCCTCACTATATACATGTATGTTTTATGTTGTGTTTTTATTTTTTATGTTTTTATTTATTAAGGTACACCAACAGTGTTTACATGCTACATACACGAAACAATAATCACTTATTACTAAGTTCTAATGTAAACACCAATGACAGGTATACACGACATTGACTACTAATATCAAAATAGCTAGACAAATCAATACAATAGTGAACTAACTGTGATTATCGATAATATAAATATATATATAACTATATATAAAATAACTATATACATGTAACAGATTATATAACTTTAAATCCCAGTACTTTAAGTCTTTTCTTCGAACCTGACACGGTTTTCCTCTCATCCCACGCCCGTAATGGCGTGATTTTAATTCATTTTGTCACTCGTTTCATCAATCATGCTTTCTCAAATCATGTCACTTTATTCAATTGTAAATGTACGTGGTCTCCAGAGTTGCAACACTAAAATAGAACTGGGTGGGCTGGCTAGAAGGAACGATGGTAGGTCGAGTAAGGCTGTAACCGAGTGGTAAGAAATGGGACAAGAAGCGTAGGACACCCGGCAGCAAGATGGTTCGACGATGTAAAGAATGTTGCGGGCAAGAATTGGATTGCAATGGCCCTGGACCGAGAAGGTTGGCGTAGACAAAAGGAGGCTTATACCCAGCAGTGGGTCATAGAAGGCTGACGATGATGATCGGGTGAGTTGAATTACACTTTATATGCAAATTGTAATCTTTGTTATTCAAATAATTATTATACCTAAATACTTTATTAGTTTGCCTATTACATGCCAAAGGCTGAAATTTAGCTGGTTCGCAATTGAATAAACAAGACAAAACAACATACATAAAAGTTAAGCATACTTTGATAATTTAAATAGGTAGATAGATAATCTCATTAATATTCCAAGATGATTTGTCCAAACTTCCAACAAGACTTGATAAGTTACGACAGGCCTTTGACTATTTCAAACTCATTGGAAACTTATCAAACTTGCCCTCAGAATATGAATTGCCTTTATTTTAATTGATATTAGACTATAAATGATAAAGTTTTCTTTTGTTCATATTGCAAAAGTTAACTAAAAATTTACTTCTATAACAAAATTTGGTGAACTTAATGCAAGGAACATTCTCTCCTAGTTTTCATTTTAAAAAAACACAGAATTCTGAATTACCCAGACTATGGGTGGCAGAAATTTAAGCCGACCATAATCATGTACAACATTATTTTATTATTATAATCATAGAACACCTTTTTATAACATCTCAATAAAATATATCGTTGTTCAATACCCGAAGTCCCAATACTACCTAAGAGCCAGTATAGTAGTAGTAATTATTAAGACTTATTTTGGTGGGAGAAACAGATAAATTCACTATGCATTAGGTATATATTACGTGTAATTGCTATCAGAGTAAAGTCATCAATATCAAAGAACCCTGCATGGTTATGTGATTTTGGTAGTGATAGCGTCGAATTTCCGATAAATTTCCGTGAGTTGGTGTGTGGGTTACCGAGCCACTGAGCTTATTTGTAGAGCTGCACACACAAACATGCAGCTAATGTAATTAGTTTTAGTTATTTGTGATCTTCATGATAAGATAGGACGCATAAAATGAAGCGTATAAACTATGATGGTTTAGTGTTCTCAATCTTAAAGTAACTACAATACAATTTTATATTGCTGCAACACACCATTTATTTTTTCGTTTGATTATTTTCAACCGACTTCCCAAAAAAGGAGGAGGTTATATGTTTCGATGTATGTATGTTTTTTTTTTATGTATGTTCGCCGATTTCTCCGCCTACAGTGGACTGATTTCCGAAATTGTTTTTTTATTCGTAATGGTATATACCCAAGTTGGTCCCATTTGTTAGAAACCTTTTAAAATATAAATATGTAGATTAAATATATTTTGATTTCATCAATTAACGGACTGATCGCATAAGGTTTATTATCTGTGACGCTGTCACAATGACACTAGCTGGTTAATCTGCCCGCCAATTTGGGAAAGTGTTGGATCCAGTCCATCTGTCTTTTGTTTTATGGTGATGTTATGGAAAATATACGTTGTTAATGTAAGTATGCGTTATTATTTAATTAAATATAAGTATTTAGAACTTCCAAATAACTATTACGAATTTATAACTATTCTCTGCTTGAACAATCATTTAGATATATTGGTTTTGATTCTCCTATACGGAGAAGTAAGGGAATATTGTACTTTTAAGCAAAGCATTTAAAACACGCCTAATACTTTTATTTACAATGTTACCGGTTATCCAACAAATTCAGAAGTGGGATCGATATGTAATTTTATAGTTTTTACTAGACAAATATTATCTGTAGTGGTAAAATTTTGTTCAAGCAGTTTGATTGGAGAAAATATTTTATGTATTGAAAAACATCACAAAATAGTGAAAATGTAGAAAAACGACTAGCTTAGTTTTTTTTTTAAATATATACTTACATATATATAATGTACATAAATATGTACTTATACTTTTACATATAAGTAAGTACAGTAAGCTCAGTAAATTCATTTAAGTAAGTGAGTAATGTAAGTGTAGGTATGCATTTCTTCTCTCAGCCTAAAGATGTCCACTGCTGGACAAAGGCCTCCCCCAAGGATTTTATTCATGGGGGGTTTTGCCGTAATCGCCACGCTTGGCAGGCGGGTTGGCGATCGCAGTGTGATGGCATAGTACGCGGAAAGATGCTGCTGCCCATTCTCCGGTGTTTTAAATCCCTTAGTCGTCTCTTACGACACCCACGGGAAGAGATGGGTTGGTGCTATTCTAGGGCCACACCACAGGCCAGGGCCACACCACAGGCCAGGTATGCATTTAACTATATTTTATTCAAGTAATGGCAAACATTATGTAATAAAATAACAAATAAAATTTTTTGATGTTTCTTGTTTTATATTATTCTTTTCTATTAAAATAAGTACCTATATAATTTATGAATATACGTTATGAATATAGTTAGGTAGGTACTTACTTTGTTGCTTTAATTATGTACTAAGTACCTGATTATGCACCTTTGCACATCAAATGTTTGTCTGTGATTCTTTAATTTACTGTTGTTTATTTGTGCACTAAAGGGTTACCTATCTTTTTGGGTAAAATTGTTAGTTACATTTTTGAAACATACTATTTTTGATTAGACTTTTTCAAATGAAAATTATATACTTGTACGGTTTCACCGCACATACAAATCGCCCAATAAGCATTATTACACGAATGCATATTTTTGTCTATCTATCAACCAGTTCACGATTCACCTTCGCACATCATCACCGCGCATCGCGTTCGTGTACTCATTAGCATTTAAGTATTTTCGAATACATTTGCTTTTATATCAGCAGCATCTATTATTTATCTTATCAGCATCAGCTACTCAGATGTTAACATACAATACTCGCACTTTGTTTCTTACATGTCTAGGCATATCATATTTGAAATTTGTATTAGCAACATTCATTGTGCTGGCGTTTAAACCTTTTGCAGCGGTACCTCGAAAACGGCAAGTTCAGAGCCAGGCCGCCGTGCAGGGTGCAGAGCTACGCCATGCATGGTGCAGAGCTACGCCGTGCAGGGTGCAGGGCTACGCGGTGCTAGTAGCAGAGCCACGCCGTGAGAGGAGCTGCGCTGCGTCGTATGAGGAGCTGCGCTGTGCCGTGAGAGGAGCTGCACCGCGCTGTGAGAGGAGACTGCGTCGCGTCGTTTGAGGAGCTGTGCCGCGCCGTGAGAGGAGCTGTGCCGCGCCGTGAGAGGAGCTGTGCCGCGCCGTGTGAGGAGCTGTGCCGCGCCGTGAGAGAAGCTGCGCCGCGCCGTGAGAGGAGCTGCGTCGCGCCGTGAGAGGAGCTGTGCCGCGCCGTGAGAGGAGCTGCGTCGCGCCGTGAGAGGAGCTGTGCCGCGCCGTGTGAGGAGCTGTGCCGCGCCGTGAGAGAAGCTGCGCCGCGCCGTGAGAGGAGCTGCGTCGCGCCGTGAGAGGAGCTGTGCCGCGCCGTGAGAGGAGCTGCGTCGCGCCGTGAGAGGAGCTGCGCCGCGCCGTGAGAGGAGCTGCGTCGCGCCGTGAGAGGAGCTGCGCCGCGCCGTGAGAGGAGCTGCGCCGCACCGTGAGAGGAGCTGCGCCGCGCCGTGAGGGGTAGCTGCGCCACATCGTGTGCACAGAGCTATGCTGAGCCACTTCGAAAGTCACTGGTACCATATCAAGGGTATGGCCGTTCTCGTAACTGTTTGTCCAAATAATTACCTTTACATAAGTATATCACGTATAAACGTATCCATAGATATGTATATGTATAGAAATGTAATGCTGTTTGACCCACAGAACAGAAGCTAGAACGGTCTCCTTGAACTGGAACTCATACAACCATATGAGAAGATGATCTAGTAATATTAATATATACCCTAATGGGTAGGGTTGCCAACATTTATAGTAAAATATTATTTAGTTATTATTATTCATGATTATAATATTTTTGAAGATATAATTCGTTAAAATGTATATAGTAAGCAGACGCATATGCTGCAATACTTACTATGGCACAATTATAGTATGGCTGGCAACCATAAGTGATCTTGACAAAAAAAAAAAATTAAAACAATCCATTCTAAAAAGATTTCTTTTTTAAAAATGAGTCATGCAATGAAATTTTCCGATATAATGTGTTGAATGTTGATTACCAGTTCAGTTACCTTTTTACAATTTGTACATACTAGTATTTTTACCTTGATTTACTTTAGGGTAAACCTTTCGGAAACTATACAAATACTCAAAATTCAACACAAATAGTGTTATTTTTCAAATCTTCATAATGTAGAACTGAGACTTAAACTGAGTGCCATAATAGTTACGTTTTTATTTTCTGATGATATATAGGTATTTCATTTTATGGCTCAATTATCATTAGATACAATAATATAATGTTTGAAAATGCCATGATAAAAGCGATTTAATGTTGTGTTGTAAAAGTAACCTTATGCAACTACCTATTAGACTTATCTTAGGTACCTAAATTAAACTTGTCAAGCAATATTAATTGTTGTTAATTTTAATGTTTTAAAAGCTCCTATATAAACGACTGTAACTGAAGCTCCTACACGAAATACTGTGACACTTCACTTAGTAAACCGAAGTTAATGTAATTTGATAATAATTAATTTAATATTATGAATGTATGTATAGACATAATAAAATATTGTATCTGGTATTTTATAGTAAAACTACTACTTTTACAGCAACTTTAATTTGCATGTAAGGATGTTATTTCAACGTTACACAACAAAAGTTTTTGGAGTTTCAATTTTATATTTTATCATGTATAATGCAACACAACCAATGGTCGTCTAATGTTAAAGTTACGACTTGAAATACAGGTAGATAATGAGAAACCACTCCATAAATGTAATCCATGTTTGAATTATCATAGTGACGGTAATTGTTTCAATATGTTCTTAAGTTTAATGTACCTACTTAACGTCGATAATTAGCATTTCAGATATAATGTTCGTTTTAAGGAAATGCAGTAATTGTGTTGAGATGCATCAATATTCATAGGTAAATTAAGGTTATTAATAATAAAACAGAAAAGACTTATGGGCTTAGAATTAATATGTCGTTACAATACAATTTCATATAGTGAAATTAGGTAGTAATGTAAGGACTTAAATAATCAACTGTATTATAAGTATAGATCTCCCAACAGATAGGATCAATTATAAGATGCTTTGACTTTTCATTTTTGGTTACCAATTCAAACAATTTACGAAAGCTATCACTAGACAAATTGTCAAAATATTGTCACAATGTTTTGACAATTATTTAATTTAATTTGATAATATTGATCTACCATTATATAATTTGATCCTATTCTATATTAGTGATAATGTTATTTAAGATTACTGGTTTTCTTACTTTGTTTTCTATAAACTTGCAACACCCTTCCTGTGTTCATGTATTTACCTATGAAAACATTAAAATATCAACCAATGTAAACATCATGTAAGCAATATTAAATTAATTATGAATTAAGAACTTAGTCAAAGTCAAGCTATGCTATGGAATCCTGGTTTATGACCTTTTGATAAAATCACAAACTCTTATGATATTGATTAGTAGTTGATACAAACTGAGAAAGATTCCATGAAATTTACTAGTAAATAGAAATTGGTAAAATTAAAATTATGATATGAGTTCACACAACGAATGATAGTGGTGAATAGTAATGTTGTTGAAATAATAGTTGCGTAAGCTGCTGACTATCGTCGGATTTATATGAGAAAAGCTTAATTTACTTTTGTACAAGCTATGTTGTAGTTATTAATGTCTTATTTTTGTTTATGATATAGATACCAATTACATGTACAATGAAGCCAGCCTATGTTAATTGTCGCACTGTATATTACTGGTTTTGGTCTATTGGGTATCTATTAATAAGATAAAGAATACAAAAAAAAAAAAAAAAACTCATATATCCTCATTTTTGTTATCTAAAGTAGGTAAGATTACCTTTTTAATTTGCGAATTTATGGTCACATACATATACATATAACCAAAGATGTACCTATAATAATAACATACCTTTTCACGTGTTATTTTGTAAACGTAGTGTATTTTTGAATATACATAACAGATACATATAAGTATGTACCCACGTTCTTTTCATATATTGTTTTCATAAGATATTTATAGAATTTTGCGATTACACTATAATGAGCTATATGATTAAGATAAACTACTATGGACACTGCAGTAAATAGATGCATGTTCTAAATTTGTATGTTCCCTTTATTAAGTACTAATTATTTGCTGATGTCACAATCATAAATACTGCCAAGAAAGTTTTCAAATGTGTTTATTTCACGCAAATAATAATAATAAAAAAAAAAAAAATGAATACAATCAACGATCACTATTACTAAATAAAGTTAAATTAAATATTGTTGGCTTGTGTGTGACAGTCTTCCAGTCTTCCATGTGTCGACAACTGAATGTGCGACTATAACCCAATAGTTAATATTACCTTATGAAACAAAAGTATTAATCTAGACTAATACAAAACGTGTATATCGTGTTTGACATTAAAGTTTAATTCATTGGTGAATAAATCCGATTAGAATAATCTGTCGACATGGGTGAATAAATGAATATGAGACATTTCTTGGTCGTAAATATAACCAGATTTACAATGTATAATAGTAATAATAATTATAACTAATCATTTTCTTTCAGCCATTAAGATATAAAATAATACACTGGTATTCAAGATATGAGGCTTTTTGCCAATGGTTTCCAATATCAAGCTTGGGGCCATTGGTATTTAAGATATTAGGCTTGTTGCCAGTGACAATGTATAATGGTATTCAAGATATTAGGCTTGTTGCCAATGGTAACCAATACGAAGCTGGGACCATTGGTATTCAAGATACGATGCTTGTTGCCAAAATGAGTGTTTAAAGGTGTTCAAGATATTAGGCTTGTTGCCAACGGTTTTCAATATCAAGCTTGGAGGCCATTGGTATTCAAGATACGAGGCTTGTCACCAAAATTAATGTATAAGGGTATTCAAGATATTAGGCTTGTTGCCAATGGTAACCAATACGAAGCTGGGACCATTGGTATTCAAGATACGATGCTTGTTGCCAATATTAATGTAAAATTATAAATATAAAAGAGAATTTGATATGTTGCAAAATTAATGTAAATATGTATATAAGAGTATTCAAGATATGAGGCTTGTTGCTAATGGTAACCAATACGAAGCTGGGACCATAAGTATTTAAGATACGAGACTTGTTGCCAACATTAATGTATAACTTGGAACTTATTACCAATATGATGTTATTTACTGAAATGAATGCTGATTACAATATTGCAAAATTACTTATTACCAAAATGATGTTATTTATTAAAACGAATGCATAATTTTCAAAGCTGATTACAATATTATTGCAAAATTAATGTAAAACTATGTATAAGACTATTCAAGATATGAGGTTTGTTACCAATGGTATCCAAGATAAACTGAAACTTGGTACCATTAGTATTCAAGATAAGATGCTTGTTACCGAAATCAGTTCACAACTTTTGAAGTTTATTACCAATATAATTATAATAATGAGATGATAAAAATAATAATAATAATGTATAGCTTTGAAGCTGAGTGGCAATATTATTATAAGACATGTGAATGTAAATTTTTATCAATAAGAGTAATCAAGATATAAGGCTTGTTGTCAACGCTAAACAAGATAAATTAAAGCTTAGGATCATTGATATTCAAAATACTTATTAATTTACTTAAATATTTTACTTATATTAATTACATATTTTATCTTTATTTAAAATGTGTACCTATTCAAATTGATATTACGAAAATGAAACTGCCTATTGGGATAAATGTCAATATTTCATGATTAATACCAAAATGAATGTATAAATAGTTGTAGCTTATCACCAATATAAGTATAAAATTATATTAGCATCAAATAAAATTAAAGTATAATATTTGATGCTGATATTATTGCAAAATAAATGTAATCCTTTAACAGTGTATAATGGTATTCAATAAAAATTGCCAATGTTAACTAAGACAACCCGAAGCATTAGGCCATTGGTATTTAAAATAAAGTTTAATACCAATATAAAAATTGCACTTGTGATAAGGCCGCCTATTATTGTGCGCATTACCCATATATTAAATCACAATGTTACAATTATAATCCTAAATATTTTGATGCATAAAGTATTTTTACTTATTATAAAGTTAAATTTCTGATAAAGATGACTGTATAACTTTTGAAGTTAATTTTAATATTATTAAATAGTTTACACCAGAATGAATGTAAAACTTTTAGAGCTAGGTAATTTCCAATGTAAATGTTAAATAATTTTTACCAGATTGAATGTAGGTATATTTATGTAACAACTTATTGTGTATAAATGTAGAATAATTTCTATCAAAATTAGTGTAATCTTTTGGAGCGTATTACCGATATAAATATAAAACTGTTTTCAACAGAATTCATGTAAAAGTATTGGAGCTGATTATCATAAAAATGTAAACATAGATTATCACCAAGGCAAATGTTAAATTGTAAAAACTAATTGCCAACAGAAATGTAAAATAATAGTAGTGGCATTTTCAAAACAATAATTCAGTTAAACCAAAATATTGAGTTAATGGTAGTAAATAGTCTTTAAAGTTTATAAACATTCTTAAATAGCTTTTGTTCCTGTTTAGAAACTAGACTCTATGAATTTAGCAAAAAAAAAAAAAAAGTATCATTTCAAGCTATTCCCTTAATATTTTGGCCCGAGGACGCGCCTTATATTCAGGAAGGCCGACTGTTAGAAACCTTTTAAAATATAAATATGTAGATTAAATATATTTTGTATTCATCAATTAACGGACTGATCGCATAAGGTTTATTATCTGTGACGCTGTCACAATGACACTAGCTGGTTAATCTGCCCGCCAATTTGGGAAAGTGTTGGATCCAGTCCATCTGTCTTTTGTTTTATGGTGATGTTATGGAAAATATACGTTGTTAATGTAAGTATGCGTTATTATTTAATTAAATATAAGTATTTAGAACTTCCAAATAACTATTACGAATTTATAACTATTCTCTGCTTGAACAATCATTTAGATATATTGGTTTTGATTCTCCTATACGGAGAAGTAAGGGAATATTGTACTTTTAAGCAAAGCATTTAAAACACGCCTAATACTTTTATTTACAATGTTACCGGTTATCCAACACATTTTAACCACGTTAGAATCTGTTCGATAATCTTAAAGATACCTAACAAAATATAAAAATACCAACATTGCATTATAGAGCAAAAGCCCGCGATAGCATGCCCTTCCTTATTTTATTAAAACTAAAGATTTTTTGAGTATGTTCCCAGCATAGAAATAGCGATTAGCGACTATAAAAGTTGGATCATGATTACTTAGGCAGATTATTTGTAGCAATAACATTTAAAATGATAACTCAATTTCCTTAGTAAAGTTTTTTAAAGATTTTATTCCTAATAATATAAGAAATCAAGCCATCCATTGCCAGGCAATTGGTGCAGATATAAACCCCTGCTAGACATTGTAACTTTACTAAATTATAGTTATATTTGTTTTATTATAAAAGCTGAATTTAATATTACTTTGAAGGCCCCAAGGGTGCTTTTTATACCTATAAAAATCATCCTTGCTATCCATATTACCTGCATAAGCAACTAATATCCAAACTTCATACCTAGTCGCTAATATTTTTTACCCGTATACACCACGCAGAGAAACATTCAGCATTTTTAAAATAAGGAAGGTTTGGTCATAGCGTGCTCTCGGTCTACTTTTGTGCCAAAAATATTAGACAATTTGACATGACCTGACATTTCAAATCAAACTGACATAAAAAGTTTCGAATTCTTAATTCTTTATTTTCGGCCACCAGTGAAAGAAAAGTTTAAGTTTTTATTAAAGAAAATGAAAAGGTGTAGAAGCACTAAAAATGATAAAATAAAACTTTTTTCCAAAAAAGTGAACCGACTTCCATCATAAAACTTAAAATCATAAAATAACAATAAAGAAAAATGTATTAGCATGCTACCTACTGAATGAGGTGAAGTCGGTGCCAAATTGAATATTAAATAATCTAAATTAACATTAGAATCTTGTATATATACAAAATGCCTAGCTAAACAATTACATAGTCCTGCACTTGGCACCGACTTCACCTCATTCAGTAGGTAGCATGCTAATACATTTTTCTTTATTGTTATTTTATGATTTTAAGTTTTATGATGGAAGTCGGTTCACTTTTTTGGAAAAAAGTTTTATTCGTTGTTTGTTGTATGGAACTGTATGTGTTGTTGTGGCTACAAATAAAGTTCTTTCTATCTATCTAATATGTGAGTTTTGAGTACTCTTTTCGAATCAACACTAGCACGCCCCAATCAATCAATAAATTTAAGAATAAATTTAAGATTTTTTTTCTTCTTGGTTCTTGTAAGTGGAGTAATTTCCATGTATGCCTGTCTTCTGCCATCTATTTGACCTTTGGCACGCCCCAATAACGCCATATCGTCAAATGCAATGTGGAGTGCTGACAATGAAAGGTGTTTTATGGTTCTGTTGTACAATTTGTTTCGGGAGTCAGCTTTATAGCATTGCCGGCTGTGACTACGTGACTACCGGGTTTTAGTTTCAAATGGCTTGTGAACACGGTTTTATTATGTTGCTTTGATATATTTTAGGTGGCTACGCCTGCGGGAGTGAAAGCCCCAGCTTCACTCCCGTGAGATTTTTGGGATTAAAAAGTTCCCTATGTGCTGTTCCCGGTGTTTTTCCACTCATGTATCATCAAATTCTACCTAGTAAAGTTTGCGTGATTAAGTAGCAAACTTACTGACTCCCCAATCGTTCACATTTAATATTATTGGTGGCAATAATCACAAAACATATGAAAGTCATTTTTATAACCCGATTCTATAGCACTAGGCTGTATGTAAAACAGTTTCAACGTAAGCAGTGTTATGATTCTACATTTTAATGACTTCATTATATCAGTTATACGATTCCATCATGTTTAAACAAACAAAAAATCAAATAAACCTCTAACAGAGATTTGCATTCTAAACCGATTAAAAATATTCTTATTCGATTATTCTAAACACACACTTCAATACTGAAGTTCTAAAAATTAATTTAAGTTTTTAATTGAAACGAAAAAAAAACAATTTAGCGGAGTGTGGGCGAAGCGTGACGCTTTGTATGGAATCAATTGTTTAATCCTCAACGGCAAAGAGGTCGCATCGGGCATTGCATCTATTGTCAAACAAATTGTTATCGTAAAAACCCGTGATGAAAGGATTGACAGACTCCGTGACAACCCAGTTGAACTACTAAATACTAAATAAGCACTTGTCCCGTTCTTACCCATTTTTTTTATCATATTTTCGCTTCGCCTTTGGTAAAAGAAACATCCGAGGTTTTCACTCTAAGCCATCGCTCTGGACGTAAGCCATAGGACTCTGCAGTCCCTTCGCTCACCCACATACACTGAATCGAATAGAATTTTAATTCGAATTAGATTTTTCAAAGGTATTTCTATACGTACTTGCCTGACAAAAATTAGACTTTAAATGAGAAGCAGTTAAGGGTCTTAAAATTAATTTGGTAACTAGAATTATATTAGGTATTTCTTTATTGCATTTTTAGCGTTCCGTACCACAAAAGGCAAAAACGAAACCCTTATAAGACCACTTTATTGTCCGTCAGTCTGTCAAACTTTATTTTCTCAGGAACGCTTAGGTATCAAGTTGAAATTAATATCGAATATTCGCATCTACGCGTTACGGTCTCTTTCAGAAAAAAATAATCAATATTATACGCCAACGCGATCTAGAGATATTACCGTAAATTTTGCGAATTTTCGCATATTTTGCGATTTCAGGCAGCAATCAAAACCTATGGGGTACTTCCCGTTGACCTAAAATTATGAAATTTAGCAAAAAGCAAAGTCTAACAGTACTTGTACAGGAATAAATCTGAAAATTGTAAATATGTTGTTGGAAGTTTAAAAAAAGTGTTACAAACTTATTTTTGCGCTGGGTTCAGTATGAATCTTTGGCATTGAAACTAGTTGGTCTTTTAGTTAGAGCTATAATGTGAGATGATTTGCGTGTACGGAAATCTCGGTGCGCGAGTTTGACTCGCACTTGGCCGGTTTTAATAGTTGCGTGAAATCTGCAATTTTTTAATGAGCGTAACTCCTTTCATTGCCAAATTTGATACAGCACATAGCATATCTAATTGTATTACGTGTATTATTCAGGTGTCTGTGCGCAAAGTTAACTTATTCATTCGTAACTTACATGACAAAGGTGGTTCTCTGATACAGATTAGCTCGGAGATCCCTAGGGACTACTATCGGAATCCTCCGACAATCCGTCATCTGTCGGTGTTACCGCTATCGACACATTGATGGATTGAACTTTGATGACACTGTCAAATTGATACTGTTGGAGGGGATATTAATGTGAAAGAAACTAGCCACATACGATAGATGCATTGTCTGTGGATTGAAAGGAAAGATAAAGGGATGAAAATATTAAGGCAGAAGAGATAAAATTTGTGGAAAAAGATTTCCGCACTAAAAACGATAGTGGTTCCAATATGATCGATGGTAGTTTATGGATGAAATAAAATATTGAGTATTGAGTATTTATATTAATGATTTATTTCATCATCATCATCGTCAGCTTTCTGCTACCCACTGCTGGGTATAAGCCTCCCTCTGTCTACGCCAAGCTTCTCTATCCTGGGCCATCGCAATCCAGTTCTTGCCAGCAATACTCCTTACATCGTCGATTGATTTGATTTATTTACGAAGAATTAATATTTTTTCTTTAAAAAAAACGTATTAAAAATTCAAATCATCTAGCTAGGTAATTATTCAGAAATTAGAACTTTACAGGCCCTTTTCAGACTTACAATATCCACCTAGATGAACATTAACGCAAGGTATTTGTAGATTTGTATAAAATCGCCTCCCTATAGAGGCAGGGGATTTCTGGACGGGGTTTAAACTACAAATTCATATTAAAGACTAGCTTTTGCCCGCGGCTTCGCCTGCGTGAATTTCCTACAGGAACAGTGAATTTCCGGGATGAAAGGTACCCTATGTCCTTCTCAGTACTTCAAACTATGTGTATGCGAAAATTTAGGAAGATTGGTTCAGTAGATAAAGCGTGAAGAGGTAACAACAAATTAACTTTCGCATTTATAATATTAGTTTGGAATACGACCTCTCGTATTCCCCTAAAGGAATACTAAATAAAAGCTACTTGTACTTTAAACACACCCATCTTTTTCGCCAGTGGTAAAACCGCCCTAAGCCAAGTTCGCGACGTCTCCTCCAGACCTCGTGTGATCAACTCAATTTAACTTGCGCAGACGTCACGATAATCCGATTGTTCCATCTTTGATCTCAAACATTTCACGCTATAATAGCGTACGACGCGACGTTCGTTGACAAACTTTCAAGACAACCGAACATCAAATATTCTTAACTAATATTATAAATGCGAAAGTAAGTTTTTTTTTTATTTACGAGTATTTTTTTTTATAACAGGGCGGCAAACGAGTAAGCGGGTCACCTGATGGTAAGCGATCACCGCTGCCCATGGACTACTGCAACACAACGGGGATTACAAGAGTGTTGCCGGCCTTTCAAGAAGACATAGACTCCTTCTTTGAAGGTTCCAATGTCGTATCGGTTCGGAAACACTGCCGCAGGAAGTTGATTCCACAGATTAGTCGTACGTGGCAAGAAGTGTCTTTTAAAACGTACAGTGGTTGATTGTTTGTTTGCCGCTTCACTTCACTTCTTCTAAAGATTGGTTTGGTAAATAAGATCTACCAAACCAATCTTTCTGAAATTTCGCATGCACATAGTTAGAAGTATCTACTGAGAAGGACATAGAGTACTTTCATCCCGGGAAAAAGCACTGTTTCCGAGGAAAATTCACGCGGGCGAAGCCGCGGACAAAAGCTAGTTTTAATAAATTATGGAACTCCATGTCAAATGATCACAAATCAAAGATTAATACAATTATGGTCTAGGAGCGAAAAAAGCAATGATGTGCCAATTTCTTCTCTTCCCGCGCAAATTGTAAAAGTCAATCAAGGACCTATAAAAGTGGGCCTTAGAGTCTCACGACCAGTAGGTTTAGAAATCGCTGTCTTAGAGAAATAATTAGCAAAACCTTCTTGAAATTAATCAACTCGAGTTTGGGTAAAACTGATTTTCTTTGTGATATTTTTGCGTCACATTTATTTTTAGACCCGCGAATTGAGAGTGACCTCGAAAGATTGGAATGGAAGATGTGTAAGATTGCTTTTTTATCTCTTAATTAGTTTAATTAGTTTTCAATGTGAACATCGATTTTATATGACACTAGCTTTTGCTCGTGACTTCGTCCGCGCGAAATTTACTAATATTAATAACTAGGTTCTAAGCAAAGGAGATCCATCAGCAATAATACCTTCAGCAATACAATTGTGAAAACCCCATCAAATTTTATCCAGTAGTTTTTGCGAGATGCGCATACAAACATACAGACAGACAATTTAAAACAAAGACGTGAGTTTTTGAAGGTCTAACTTAAAATATAACATAAATCTAATCATAATCCGGTTTCATCTTAATAAACCGCTTAGAACTGGAAATGATAATAATAATAAATTACGCGCGGACGAAATCGCGGGCATAACTTAGTAATAAATCTATTATCAATAATAAACAACCCTGAAATCAAAACAACATATACGTGGGATTACCATCGACTACACAAATTTAATAGTTTCAATACCGATCCGAAGTTGGTAGTTACATGTGCCTATTGTAAGCTTGCGGTGTATCGAATTTCAATCAGTCCGTTTGTTTGCTGAGATAACAGAGAGAGAAGACATTATAATTATAGGTTTATATTAATCAATAAGTGATAGTACATAGCTCCTTTATTATTAAAGCTCTTAAGTTATGTATGGTATGCTTTTAAAGTGTATGATCGATGGCCGTTCGAGAGAAATGGATGATCAAATTTGGATTCACTCAATTGAATCGTATTTCCGTAATATCTAAATTTTTTGGACGTTCAAATTTGGATTCTTTGTAACTTTTTTAGTGAGCGTCAAAGCGACTTGCAGTTTTTTTGTAGCTGATCTTACGACTTATGTGTTCCCAGTCAAAGTAGAACATAAAATGAAAGAAATGTTTGTACGGAAATAAAATCTCCACGGCAGCATAATTCTTCAAACTTCATAGTACAATCAGGAACAGTTTATGTATACGCTTCCTTTGCATTTTCCTTGTGATGGAATTTGAGCCTCTAATATTATGAAGCAAATCCCTTAACAACAACAGCAGATGAAAAAATAACAAAAACTTTAATTTTCATCATTAAATGCAAAGTTATTGACGTCAATAATTCGGGTGCCCTTTGTTTCGCTTAAAATTTTTGTCTCTAATTTCACTTCGCCGAACCTTATTGGCCTAAACATGTTATGCACAATTATTGTCTCGCCTAATTGATGTTTTTGCACAATAATAATTTAGCCTAATAATTATTAGATGCAATTTTTGAGTCTCTATTATTAGATGTTCTAAAATCGTTTGGCTTTTAATTTTTTACACGTAACGATATCCTCGTATAAATTTGTTTGAGACAATTATTACTTACTGTAATAATCACTTCTTATAATTATAACTAATTGAATATTAGTAAATTTAATTATTACTAAATATTAGCTATTTCTCACCGGCATGGGTACTGTGACATGTCTATCACAACAGTGCCGGAGATAAGAACAGTCCAGTCTGTCGTCAATCATTTTCAGAATGATGTTAGTAATGCACTACTAATAATAATTCCTAAAAATCTTGATAAGTCACAGATCCGACTTAGAGCACCCCGACTCCACGTGGCTCAAGTTTGCCCTATACTAGAGTGTTATTCCTTCGCGCGGAACCAGAAGCTCGCGAAGGAGGTCCTGAGAGAAATGAGGGCACGAGGCCGAACCGCAGCGAGGGGGGGAGGTGGCGAGCGAAGCGAGCCGGCGACCTCTCGAGCGTAGCGAGGTCGAGTGCACGAATGAATCGAAGGGCCGACGGAGCGAGTCTTCTGGTGGAGCCACCCAGGAATACTTGCATGCTGCATGCTTGCTTGCTTGCTGCATGCCTGCTTGCATGCTGCATGCTTGCTTGCATGCGGCATGCTTGCTTGCATGCTGCAGGCTTTCTTGCATGCTGTATGCTTGCTTGCATGCTGCACGCTTTAGTTCACATGCCTAATGTAACTTTCTTTTACTTCTCGACATTTATCAAACACAAATCCATCAATGTTTAATTTTAGTCCCCCCCCCTATTAGATTTAAATACTTTGTAATAATTATCAGAAATTATTATAACAGAAATAATTAGGTGTTACAATTTTGTGCTTAATTGCTTTGTACGAAATATTAATTAGTATTTGTGAATATTAGAAATAATCAATTATTAGGCCTAATGACTTATTTGAAAAATAAATATACGGCGATAAAAACTTAGGCGAATCAAAAATAGGCTAAACTAAATTAGAATTCATAATAATGTACGAAACAATGTTGTACTAAAAGTTTGTGCACCAAACTACATTAGGAGTACAAAAAATTAGGGGAAACAATAGAGACCCCAATAATTCACTTACAGCTAAGTTTACCACCGCCTCCAAGAAAATAAAAAATTAAATTCATTCAATTCAGTTAATAAAGACCCATCAAATACATTAATTAAATACAAGCGCGATCGAATAGGAAGCGGCGCAACAAACTTTACCGCAGCATTTTTATTTAAATGAATCTAATGATGTACACAATATCAAAACTTATGATTGACTCGGAAACTTAAATATTAACTTGTAGGCTTCATTACAACTTCAAAAGGACAGTCGGGCTCAAACACACGTCTTGCCCAAGGGCTTGGGAACTCACTAAGTATGATACCAGATTCTTGGGTTAATAAAGGGAGCCAATATTAGTTTAGGTTTAGGAACTTCGCTGGTATGAATATATTTGACAAACTTTGTAAAATCATTACTTACATGAAAATTATGTGTAACAATGTGTATACAGCATCACGTCTCTTTCCCTTACGGGGTAGACAGAGCCAAAAGTCGTGACACTCAAAAGCCGTACTTAGCTGAAGACCACCATTCAGTTCACCATTGTTGATGAAATGGAGATTCAGATATAATGTACTGATTGCTACCATCTAACAGTCTATAGAAAGATATACTATAAATGTGTATATGAATGTAGATATAATTATTCTGTGATTGATAATAATGATGATCATAATACGTATTTTTAGAAATCACCGTATTATTTCTGATAGCATAATTTATAACATACCCACCTAATTCCACGATGAATAGAAATACTGACTAATGAAACTTATTACTGGGACCGCCGACCACTTTTTTTTGTTCATCCTCCCTTAATTTGATCAATTTGGCTTGACGCATAAAGTACAAAACACAAATGGAGCGGATATAAGGCTACTAAAATTTATAAATTTTATACATTTATACAATTGAGTTTTTCACCCGAGGATTTCGGCAACAGATAGTCAAATGTTTTTATCCAAAAATTTATTTAAAAAATAGTTCACAAGACAATGCTAATTTCACTTAATATCACAAATCGAAGGACATGACAGTTTAACATCAAGATATAGGAGGTGATAGGGAACAAAAATAACTCTAACAATATAACTCATCCGTGGGCACATCTGACTGTTAAATTAATAATACCTCTGTAATGTAACTGACATGAATGATAAAAACTATTTTTGTAGACTCTAGCAACATGCTTTCATGCTAGTCTGGGAGCGAAGAAAAAACATAGAATGTGCCAGCTGCTTCTCTTGCCGCGCAGATTGTAAAAGTCAATCGATGGAAAGGGCTTTAAACTGGTTATTCCTCCACTCATACATAGGCGATGGGCTAGCAACCTGTCACTATATCTGAATCTCCATTCCATCAGAGAGCCCACTATTCAATTCAGCTAAGCATGGCCTTCGAGTCTCGCGACTATTGGCTCTGTTTACCCCATAAGGAATAAAGTCGTGAATCTATGTATGTATGTATCTAGCAATACCAAAAATATTTTGGAAGAAATGAATATATTATCGTCACTAGAATTCTTTACCTTATCTCTGCACCATCAATGGTTTGACCCCAAGAAAAAAGATCGTCTTTCTGTATCCAAAATTACTGCTATCATTTACTGGAATAAGAGGTGGATAAATCTTAATGAATAATGTTAACACGACTAATGTTTCTTAGGGGCAAGAGCGGGAAATCCAAAATGGATTGGGCGATTGGAGGACAAAAATAGATAGTGTTTTTAATTATGAATATATAATATTTAATGAGAGGTGTACTTCTAAAAAATAAAGCTACCAAGAAACATACTATATATAAATGTACAAAACAGAATATATTTTAAGTTCAAACAAGTGCTGAGACTTAGAGAGTATCGAAATTTTAGGTTGTGTACAAATACTGTGCATAATAAAACTTAAAAAAAAAATGAACCGACTTCCATTATAAAACTAAAAATCATGAAATAAAGAAAAAGTTATGGGCATGCTACCTACTGATTGAGGTGAAGTCGGTAACAAGTGCAGGAGTAATAATATTACGAATATGTAGTTGTTTAGTTAGGCATTTTAATATCATCTTTATACTCCACTTCATCTAGTGAATAGGATCTAATAGTAATAGAATACTATGGCAACAAGTCAGTAATATTGTGAAGAACTGGTGCCAACACCAGGTAATTAATTAATACGAGCACAGCCTTAAGCAAAAGCCAGTTGTTCATAATTAAACCTATGAACTGATCAAACAGCTTTGGCTGTCAATCAAATTCCACCGCAGTTTGATGATTTGCGGTACTGCCGCAATCTATGGTAATAACGTGATAATTAACAACTTGATTTATAGTTTACTTATACAGCTTTACTTATAGAGAATTTAACAAACGTGCAAAATGAAACTTAGTAAAACATAGGCACAATTTAATAATATATACATATAGTCGCCCAACAGCGATGAAAAGTTCCGCCAACAAAGCGTTTGACATTTTGACATAATTTGTACCATAGACATAGAAAAAAACTTTCATTCTTTAATAGATTATAAACATCCCGCTGCCTTAGGTAAAATAAAAAAATTCTAGCTCTATGATTTGTACGGAAGTTAATCTCGGGCATCTAAATACATGCGTTAGTAACATAATATCTCGATGATCTCGGGGCTACTTCGAAACTTTATGGTACGACTACACCACGAGTTGCCAACGAGTCCACCTCTCCTCGCACAAGTCACACCATTCACGGTTGCTTCTCGTATTATATGTATTGCCTCATATATACGCGAGAGAATAGAGGTGTTCGATGAATAATTGTATGAACTATTATGCCTAGGTCTGACATAGAGTACTTTTTATTCCGAAATTCACAGAGAGCCGGACAGCCTCGCGGCGACAGTAAGTATATAATAAAATATAATCAGTTTATTTAAGGTAACAAAGACCCTGAAAATAAATTAAAAGTAATGAACACCATTTTCATGCTAATATTTCAAAAATATCACAATGCAAAACAAAAAATAGGCCAATTATCTCTTTGAACAGTCTTGTTGAGATCAAAGATGAACAATCAGATTATTTAGGCGCGTCCCAGCAAGTTAAATTGAGTTTGGCACGCAAGAGGACCTGTCAGCTGCTGCGTGTCACTGAAGTTGTAGGACCAAATAACTGGGGTCCTAAATTTTAATGAAAGAAATGAATTAAAAAAGATTTCGAGCAAGTATATGTTTAAATATGTTTTGCTCGAGACCTCGTCCGCGTGGGAGTACTATTTTTAGTTGCCAACGGCTTTTGCCATTAAAATTTCAGGTTCTTAGCGGTGTATTAAGACCAAACCTGCGCCAACAGACTTTTATATGAATGAAACTGCCAAAAACATTAACAAAAAAGTAAGGTAGGTTACAAAAGAATTTAACAACGCGTAACATAAAGCTCTCGAAACGGATTTAATATGCGTGAAAAAGGAAAAATGTATAGAAGAAAATGGGATCGTAGGAGACATACAACCTCAGTAATCTCAGCGGCCATAAATAAAAACGCACAATGAAGACGTTTTTGGAGCTCAAATGATACTCTTCAGTCATAATGCGATAATGTTGCTTTGGAATGAAGATGTTTAGGATCTACAGATGAAGGTCTTTTTAGGGTGCCGTAACTCAAAATCCAAAAACTGAACTTTTATAAGATCACTTTATTCCTTTCGACGGGAATTAGGAAAGAAATTATGAAAAGAGTGTAAAGGAGGCGAGAGAGTGGTAAGGATCGTAGCGAGTGTTAATCCCTAGTATCTGCCTACCCCCACGGGAAACAGGCGTGCATGAAATTTAGGACTTACGTAGGTCGAACTCTCGAACTTTGGTAAAATTTATCGACCGAGCGAGCGCAGCGAGCGAAGCGTCTCAGTTTCCACTAGCCGAAAATTCTTTTGTCTGTCCGGATGTTATCGCCTACAGGTCGCATTTCTGAACCGATTCTTATGAAATTTTGTGAGCAGGTTCGTTAATTTTATAGAATTTTTTAGTCGAGCCAGTTTTTCGAAATTTTATAAAATGGCGATAATATATAAAAAAAACCTTATATCTCAGCTATTTAAAAAAAAAATCAAAAATGTCATTAGACATTTTTGTTATCCTTATTAAGACGCAACTTTTTTGTATGAACAACATAGTGAAATTTAAAACCGCTATAAGTCCATATATTAAATTCTTATACGATAGTTCACAAAAAAATCAATAGATGGCGCAGCAAAGCTTTTAATACTCGCAAATTCATATAAGAGTGACTTGATTTATTGATTAAAATGAGATTGTTTGAATTGCGTGTATTTTTTTTTTTAAACTAAGTGCGTTTGACCTCTATCTTGCCTGATGAGAAGCATAGATGAGATCTAGGGTGGTACACGCAAACTGAAAAAAAAAACTCAAGTATTTATTTGGTTAATGGTATTGTATTGTGGATTGCTTTGCTTGGTGGAATTATCTTGAACACTTGAAATAAATCTGATATCAAAAAACTTCATTGTATGATTAGAATCCTATTAAAAAAAGTAACATATACGTATACCTATGTATATCATAGATTCGATTTCAAATTGAACTTTCTTTTTTGGACTTTAATTTTGTTGCGCAAATGACATAAACCAATACATTACATAACCTATAACCAATAGGTCAAACCATGCATTTCTGACGACTGACGACCTCCGTGGCCTAACGGTCATCACCCCAGACGGCCACACCAGAGGTCCCGGGTTCGATCCCCGGTCGGGTCAAGATGGAAAATAATCTTTTTCAGATTGACGTGGGTTTTGGATATTTATCTATCTCTCTCTCTCACAGCCGAAAGACGTCCACTGCTGGACAAAGGCCTCCCCCAAGGATTTCCACAACGACCGGTCCTGCGCTGCCCGCATCCATGCGCAACCCGCGACCTTCACCAGGTCGTCGGTCCACCGAGTGGGAGGCCTGCCAACACTATGTTTTCCGGTTCGTGGTCGCCACTCGAGAACTTATCTGCCCCAACGGCTATTAGTTCTGCGAGCTATGTGCCCCGCCCACTGCCACTTAAGTTTGGCGATTCTGCGGGCTATGTCGGTTACTTTAGTTCTCCTACGGATCTCCTCATTTCTGATTCGATCACGCAGGGAAACTCCGAGCATAGCGCGCTCCATCGCCCTTTGGGTGACCTTGAGCCTTCTTATGAGGCCCATAGTAAGCGACCACGTCTCTGTTCCGTATGTCATTACTGGTCAAAGACCTTAGTCTTGAGACACTGCGGTATTTTGGACGAGAAAATATCGCGAAGCTTCCCGAACGCTGCCCAGCCGAGTTGGATTCGACGGTTGACCTCTATTTCGAAGTTGGACTTACCTAACTGAACTGATTGTCCCAGGTATACATAATTGTCAACAACTTCGAGTGTAGAGTCTTCAACCTTTAGAGGAATGGGTGCGACACGGATATTAGACATGATTTTCGTCTTGTCCATGTTCATTTTTAGACCCACTTGTTGAGAGGCTCTACAGAGGCCATCGAGCATTGTGTTAAATTGTTACATGTGTTACATTTATATTTACATATATGTATTTGTTATAAAATATAGTATTGTTAAATTAGCATCCCGTAAAGTCTTGAACTTACTAAATCTGTGTGATTTGTCCGTATATATTTATTAATATTATTTATATTATTTCGAGGCGGAAAAGGCAGGTCTCAGTCAATTTTTTTGTGGTATTGACCAACCACAAGAACTTTTTACTTTCTTTCCAGCATTGGTGGTTGGTTTCAAAACTCTTCTAAGCCAGGGACACGGTAAAATATATATTTCGTGGAAGGGCTCGCGAGGTCTACTGTTCTCACAGAACCACTAGTGTAGTACTTCCTCGTATTTCTAAATACTCAAGGCAGAGTCTCGAAACACAGATACATATTTACAAAAATATTCAAGACCTGAAAAAGATCTAACTCAAATAATTTATTCAGAAATCCAGCGCACAATTTTCATGTCAATCATGATCATTTTTCATATCGACCTGACCCGGGCTAGAACTTTTACTCAAGACCTCTTGACTCAGTGGATCTTACCACTAAACCATAGGGACCACAAAATATACCGGTCAAAACACTCAGTGGTTAACTTTCAAAGTATCTTTCAAACATCAGCATTCGCCGCCATGCATCGAAAATACTAAACGTAAAAGATTGACCCTTTGACCACATCAAAGTCAACTATGAAACCACTTGGCGCTTTGTCAACGAAACAAAATGCCAAAACAGCCTTTAAACTGAACGGCATAATGTTGTTTATAGCTCGTTTGTTCACGGTCAAGTTTCACCACAAAATGCTGTTGCCTCGATTAATTATCAACCAACCTTAAAGTAATGGTATTACAGTCGTATTTTGAATATCATTCATAGCTAAGTTTACCTAAATAAGTGTGGTTGCCGAGTCAAAGTGTTTTATCGGATGAATTCAACATTTTAGGGTGTTTACAGTTCATTTTGGCGCGTTCTATGTCATTAGAAGTGTAGGTTTTATTTGCCCTATTTTTACACGTCTGACCAAAAAAGCAGTGTTATGTTTTCAGCGTTTATGTATGTATGTATGCATATTTGTATAATGAGTGTTTCTTTATTCCACCATAA
This sequence comes from Ephestia elutella, assembly GCA_018467065.1. NCBI lineage: Eukaryota > Metazoa > Arthropoda > Insecta > Lepidoptera > Pyralidae > Ephestia > Ephestia elutella. The sequence continues at coordinate 2,084,403 of CM031568.1, read as the reverse complement.
GACCCTTTAAGGTATTTTTAGATTTCAACGCATTTCAACGAGTGACATAGGCTATGTGAGTTGTCAATCGTGGTTTTTATTTTTTTTATTAATTAGCTTTGGTTTGGTTTTTATTTTTTTAATAATTAATGTTACAAGCTTTTCTTTAACTGGAAATGTAAGAATGTTTGGATCAAATATCGCAAGCTAAAATAGAACTACTCCCACTTTTCCCATGTCATAGTTGAGATTTTACACGGGTTCAATTTCGATGATCATGCATTGTTACGATAAGCAATAGTGCAACCAAGATCGGCTTCCAACAAGGAAACCCCTCAAACAGTTTACTGCATGGACATAAAATTTTAATACGATCTTGAAGCCACTTAAAGCCTGACGAAATCGCGGACTGAAGCTATTCAAAAATAAAATTTTAAAGGTGTACTTAAACATTATAGTTTTTTTTCTTTTTCTGCTATCTCTTGAACAAATAGGATCTCAAAATAGGCTGTTAAGAGGCCAGACGCCGACTGCTGAGCATAAAAATGACTTTAAGCTCTAGAAATTTTCATAATGACCCAATAAGCGTTTTAATTTTCTACTTCGAAACAACGCTACTGAGTCTTTGGCCATTGAAGTAAATTGCAAAGAAGTGATTTTTATGATTCACTAGCTTTTGCCCGCGGCTTCTCCTAGGTGAATTTCCCACGGGAACTGTGCTTTTTCCCGAGATGAAAGGTACCCTATGTGCTTCTCCGTACTTCCAGCTATGTGTATGCGAAATTTCAGGAATATTGGTTCAGTAGATAAAGCGTGAAAAGGTAACAAACAAACAAACTCACTTTCGCATTTATAATTTTAGTTAGGATAAGCTTTTGCAATTTTCGTTGAATCATGCCAATTACCTTCAAAAGGCTCGAATATGGTACCAGTATCCTAAAACACATGCCAAAATTTCATCTAATTTGTATGACTAATGGGTATATAAATATAATAGTAATGGTAATGACCAAAGATAATAATATCACGACTTAACTTTAAAAAAATATATTGTTGTAGGTGTGACGAATGGAACTAACAAATTAAATTTTAACATTGTCACCTCTATACAAATAAGAGCACTTTCGGCAAACGGATTAAAGTCGGTATAACTTTTACAAAGTGAAAAATTGAAAACATTCCCCGTTCGGGTAAAGTGAAAGAGTTTGGCGTTGATGTGAAAGTAGATTTAAAAATTGATGAACTGGAATGAACTCTAAAGATTGTCTCCACGGTGGAGTGGTTTAAATGTTTGCTTTACAACCTGGTCGTAGGTTCGAATCCCACGGGAAACTACTTTTCACCATTTTAGAGGTGCTGTAACCTCAAATCACGCCACCACCAGTTTTCATCAAAGGTTTGTGCAATTTTTCCTTATTCCGTGGGCTGCCTCATCTCGTCTCGTCTTTTACCCAGAGCAGCTCGCATTTCCCGGTTCAACAAACGTATTTGCAAACTCAAATAATTACAGTCCACTACCATTTTGATTTTTACTTAACACGCGGTATTGGCGCGTCCAGTATTAATACTCGTTTGTCAAAGTTCGGCTATAGGCCCCGCTACGACACCGTAGAATATAAGTACATTATGATCTTATTTTATAGGATGTACCTATTACTTACATGAGTGTAGGTACCAAGAAAGATGCCTTTACCAGTTAAGAAACTGCGAGTGTAACTATAACTTACCCATAATGTTTCTATACATTACATTAAATCTCGATGTTTCTATCAGAATTTTTTTCTACGACATAAAGAAACGTAATTTTATAAGTTGCTTCATAAAGCATAATCATATCAGTAGAAACGTAAGTAGAAATTCAGCGTTACTTAACACTCAGGGAGATTAGCAAGCACTCCTAAATAATATTACTTTTCTGAAAACACGTGGGCGAATTCATGAGCAAAACGAAATGGAAAGTGTCAAATCTCAGAGTATATTAAGCGTTAAATAAGACATTATGGCATGGTAAGGCTTTGGAATATTTAAAAACGCTGCCTCACTACTGTCGTAAATATAACGTCTCTTAGCATCTTATGCGGCGTAAATATTTATGTTTCGAGGTTAAACCCGTGCTCATAAAAAGATATATAATAATTATATTATTTTACATTGTATGATCTAATATAAGGGCGGAGGGAGCCTGGTGACCTGTAATACAGGAGGTCTTACCTACCTATCTCAGGCCCCAGTTTTCTTAACTTAGCTTAGGTCCTTTGCCTTGTACTTCGCTAACAACTTTGTATTAGCCTAATTTGGAATACATAAACAATTTTATTTTTATTTTTATATTATTGTACGTAGAACTTATATTAATTCTGTAATTATTGATCAAAGAGGTCTCCGCTTAAGCTTGGCCAAGAATTGGTATGTCTGTGTATTCTCTAGAGGTCGCATTTCTAAACCGATTCCCTTGAAATTTTTGAAGCAGGTTCGATAAACATATGAAAATCGATAGTCGAGTCGCCTAATTCTATGACTAACAACCTGCCATTGTATCTGAATCTCTATTCCACGTGCTATTCGAGTCGCACGACTCTTGGCAAAAAGTTTACAAACCATATATATTTTTGTTGCTATAATATATAATACAGGATCGCTAACACACTTGCTTATATTTGCTTAGTTGATAAAATTCTATATGGGATGGTATTACGCAACAGCGCATAAATATTAATTTATTTTAAGTACCACCAAATCTTTTATAGCCATTAGGTTTCTTTTCGCCCATAAATATGGGAGTATGTTGCGATATATGAAGTCATAAAATTTATGATAAAAATTTGTGAAACTGGGCACGTACTCGAATCAAAAATATTTACAATTTACGTGTTTATGATCGAACTCTAGATAATAAATTCCGTTGTTTATGTATTTTTAACGGCACCTCATTAAAACTACTAAAATTTTACTTATTTTAAATAATGCATTTATAATCGTAATTGCCCTTCATGCTTTTTGTATTCAGGAATAGTCGAGGTTTCGCCTTCCTCATGAAGATATCATAGAAATAATTTTTCAAATAGGACTGGTGGTTCCAGAGATTAGTGCGCTCAAACAAACTCTTCAGATTTATTTTATTTACTAGCTGTCGCCCGCGGCTTCGCCCGCGTGAGTTTCGCTTAGATGAAAAATCTCTCTTGGGGCTTTTCATCGGATGTTTCAGGTCTTAAATTTTTATACATCAGCAGAAAATGCTCATCAGGTTGAACAACTTTTAATAAGGCGCCATTTCCCTTTATGTTATAGTGTAGCTGGTCTCTTGCAGTTCTTCATCAGATGTTCCAGATCTTCAATTTTTATACGTCATCAGAAAATGCTCATCAGGTTGAACGACTTTTGTTAAGGCACCATTTCCATATTTCTTATAGTTTAGCTGTTCTGTTAAGGTTCTTCATCAGGTGTTCCAGTTTTCAAAATAAATTATAGCCTATATGTTGCCCAGGCTTAATAGCTATACAACAAAAAAAGTTTCATTCAAATCCGTCCAGTAGTTTTTGCGTGAAACGCGTACATACATACAGACAGACAGACAGACAAGAAATTCTAAAAATTTTTTTTTGCTTTCTATTATTCTTTTTAATTGTCCCTCTATCCATTTTAGTCAAAAATACTTAATGTACAGACAAAATATTTTTACTGTTTTATTATATGTATAGATAAGATACCAACTCACTAGTAAACTGAACAGTCAGCAGCTTCCTGCCAGATACCATTATGAGACTTAAACTATCGAGAATTATAGTTGTATTTGTATGACTTGAACAAAGAAGAGTTTGTTGCGAAATTGACGGCCAACCTCCAGTTTTTGAGAGGCAATCCAAAAAGAAGAAAGAGACTTGAAAAAATCTTTATAACACGCTTGAAAAGAAACAAAATGAATGAAGCTTCTTGCATAACACCCTCCGCATGTTTTCCGTAAACAATATTATGGACACGTCACACGCCACGGACTTTTTCACATTCAGAAGGATAAGGGCACTTACTCAAGGGTCCTCCATCCTCACAGGATTCACTCATACTTTATTATGTGCCTTTTGCCCGGGATATCATATGCTTTTTGCACAGACCTCGATTTTTTGCGCGAAATGTATGGAAGAATATCCTTTCGTGAATGTTTGTTAGGGTGGTAACACAGTGGCTAAAAATTTTTGTTATTTCCAGTGTGATTTTCAGTTTACAATACAGTCATATTAAATGATGTTTGTTTCCTTAGATTTGATCACAAGTAAGTATTTGGTACCTGTCGGCCAATTTCTTATTGAAATCATAATAATGCAATGAACAAAACAAAATATGAAGCCAAAAGCTTTGACAGTGACTAGTCCTAAATAGTTTGATGTCAATTGACTATACCTAATATAGTTCTTCTTCTTCTCAACATATTTGTGTCCACTGCTGAACGTATGCCTCATGATTGGACTTCCACTCTGATCTTGATGCGGCGATTCTGGTCCAGGTCAGCCCTGCCGTCTTTTTGATATCGTCCGACCATCCAACAGCTGGTTTGCCCACACTTCGTCTTCATGTACAGGGTCGCCAACCGACAGTAATTGTCCACGTCTCGCAAGCATAAGTCATCACTGGAAGAACACATTGGTCATATACTCGAGTCTTCAAACTCTGGGGTAACTTTGACTTGAAGACATCAGTCAATTTCCCAAAGGCCGCCCAGCCCAGTTTTATGCGTCTGTCGATTTCTTTTTCCAGCGTGTCTTTCTCTACCCGACTTATATAGTTCGCGTCATATAAAAATGATGGAAGAGAGAGGAGAGGATAAAAGTTGCGCATGAGTACGACTGACGAACCAATCGCGTGCGCCGCCGGACGAAACCCGCTCGATCCCCGCTCACCGCATAGACTAATAAATCGCCTACTGCGCAGCATAACCGCCATCACCATGATGAGATGCGATATTATAAAAAAATAAATAAATTGTACTTTAAAAATAAGTTTTCTGAATCACTCACACAATGCAAGGCTGAGCTTATATGCTGCGAGGACTGCGTACAGTTGGATTGCACAGGAACAAATATTTTTCAAATAAAAGACTCGATTTTTCCATTCGTCTACCTGCGCTGTGTACTTTTAAATAGATCATAGTCATAAGGAGATATGGCAAACCTAATGCATGATGTAAACAAATACTCGTATATATAAAATTCTTCCGTTACTGAGGGACTGACAAACAACGCACAGCTAAAACTACTGGGTGTAGGAAGCTGAAATTTGAGGTTCCTTAGGTTTTGTGGGGGAGCACTAAGAGAGGTTTTAGGAACAAAGTTCCGGGCTCATGCTAGTATCATAATAAAACATAACCATAAAAAAAACATAACCCGCATGCTCGTTTGCCTACTATTCTATAAAAAAAAAAAACATCATCTGTCAAAAAGCGAAAGCAAAGCACTTCGAGCTCGCGCTCGGGTGCAATAACAGTATTTGATAGTTTCTATAATCAGCGACCACTTCCGTTCATTTCGCAGAATTGGTTTTATTCAGACTCCTATTTTGAAGTGAAACAGTGAACTGTTTCACTTCAAACGCAACGATTCAATTATGAAAGCAATCATTACAAAGGATGCAATACAAGTGCCGTATTTGAAGAGAAGGTTCTAACAGCATTGGTAAGAATAGTTTGTCATTTGAAAGTGCGAGCTAGCGAGCTGTGAAAGAGCTATATTGTTTGAATGCGCAAATATCTTGAACTACCAGTCGAATTTGATGATGAAAATGTCTGTTTGTATCAGAGTTGGAAAAAAAATTCCTTAGAGAGACAGACAACTGAGGAAGCGGGATGTCACAGGTAAGGGAAGGACAGGTAAACTCAAACTCAAACTCAAAATATTTATTGCAAAAACTGTGTAGATACAAGGTAGATACATACAATATAAAGTTCAACAGTTTGCCCTTTCAGGCATATCTTCTGTAAGATCCATTTTTGTCAAGTTTGACATTTTTGGTGTGTTTTGGTTCCATAGAATTTGTTATTTGGAGCACTCTACTAAAAACGTTTTTGGGCTTCGTTTGACAATCAAATTTGTAAATCTATTAGAGAATGTTTTTTTTTCTATGTCCTTAGTTTGTATATGATAGCTTTAGTCTTGAGGAAGGTCATAGGATATTCCCACAAAAGCGCAGGCGCGTAGTATAGCCATATATCAATAAAAAGTATAAAGTCTCCTTTTCACGACTGTACGCTTTAGATCTTTTAAACTGTGCAACTGATTTCGATTCGGTTTTCACTATCATTTAGTTAATTTGTTCCGGATAGTTTACATGTACATAATACATATGTTGCGGAATATACAATGAGACACAAAGTTTTACACTAGCTGGCGCCCATGGCTTCGCTCGCGTTAATCCTTTCTTAGCGGATGCCTACGTCATAACATCTACCTGCATGTCAAATATCAGCCCGATCCGCCCAGTGGTTTGGGCTGTGCGTTGATAGATCACTATATTAGTCAGTCAGCCAGTCAGTCACCTTTGAGTAATATATATATATAGATTATTCTATTTATCTTTTACATTTATCTAGTGTCATTTATATTCTTATCTTTTACGTGTATCTATCTATTTATTTATCTAACCCGTGTGGTTCCCGGGTTAGAATAGGACCACTCCATCTCATTCCATGGATGTCGTAAGAGGCGACTAAGGGAAATGCTTCCGATGGGCAGCAGCGTCGGAAGCTCACAAAGCCAAAAAAAACTGCGCTCGCCAACCCGCCTGCCAAGCGTGGTGAGTATGGCAAATCCCCCCAAAATCTTGGGGGAGACCTTTATCCAGCAGTGGATATTTTGCGGTTGTAATGATGATGATGATGATGACATTTATCTAGTAAACTATCTAAAATTAAACAATCCGTGAGTTACGAGTATCTTAACCGCTAATCGCTCACGTCTGATATTGTGGAGATATGGCACACATACTTGTACAAAGCTAGGGCGGGCGTTAGTGTACAAAACAACACTACTGCTTCTGACAGCCTCTACTTATTGGACTGACAACATTTAATTAAGTATCAGTAGGCACTAAAATAACACGTATAATTTAAACTATGTACTGATGTTATAATCTACTAGCTTTCGCCCGCGGCTTCGCCCGCGTGAATTTCCAACGGGAGCAGTGCTTTTTCCCGGAACGAAAGGTACCCTATGTCCTTCTCCGTACTTTCAGCTATGTGTATGCGAAATTTCAGGAAGATTGGTTCAGTAGATAAAGCGTGAAGAGGTAACAAACAAACAAACTCACTTTCGCGTTTATAATATTAGTTAGGATTAGACGTTTATAATCATAATAATGCTATAATTATTCTTTGAAACCATCTCCCTTATGCCTGAAAATGTTATAACCAAAAATGATAATAGTCGAAGCCATTTATTTTATGACGAAATAGAATAAAGTGATTTCTACACAAGTACAGTCAAGAGTTAAAAGTGCACTCAGAATCTACATACAAGGCATTATGATCATTAAGGCTAGGCAATAAGGTCTTCGAGGTATGACTGCACTTATGACGCTTGACTGTACCAACCTAATCAATCTTATAATCCATCCTTTAAACAAGTGTTTCACTTCAAAGATAAGATTTAAGTTAGATTTAAGTTTAAGATAACTTTCGTATCTTGGCTAATAGTGAGTTAACAACAAATTCCGTGTTTACTAAGAAACTCCGAAAACGCGCAACTGCACTTCTAAAGCGTAATGGCGAAGAAACACTAAGTAAGAGACTTTGTGAGTCGGAAACTGTAGATAAAGGCAACTCCTAGACTTTAAAGTATCTGAATAATATACTATTATAATGAGAAATAGTTTATACTTGACACAACTTTAAAAAAAAGAAAAAAAAAAGGAAAAGGGGAAAAGGCATGATAATATGTATGTGTGTATGTGTACAACTTTAGAATGCATAGAATTATGAATTGCTAGCTGCGCACTGGCGCACATAGCTCGTAGAACAGATAGCCGTAGATAGGGGCAGAAAAGTTCTCGAGTGGCGACCACGAACCGGAAAACGTAGTGTTGGCAGGCCTCCCACTCGGTGGACCGACGACCTGGTGAAGGTCGCGGGATGCACATGGATGCGGGCAGCGCAGGACCGGTCGTTGTGGAAATCCTTGGGGGAGGCCTTTGTCCAGCAGTGGACGTCTTTCGGCTAAGAGAGAGAGAGCTGCGCATCGGAATTTTGCATAATTTCAGGATAAAGTGTACATGGGCTATCCAATCTCTTTAGATTGGATGTCTGACATTTAAATAGTAAAGAAAAGATTTTGAGATTGATGGAATTTGTCAAAAGGACGATGATAAGGGCTTGGAAGTAATAAGTACTTTGTACAACGTGCTTATTACTTCCATGGATAAGGGATCCTTCTAACATGTTTGCTGTACGAAGTTATAAAATAAAGAAGAGGTGAAACACATAAGGTGTTTATTATTGATCACACGTTACAGTACCCTCTGTGCCCGGTTTTTTCTACTCATGTATTAAATTTCATGAATATCCGTCTTTTATACAGCAATATCTGTCGCTCTGACAACAAGTCATGTCGCTCTGAGAAGTATACAACAATCGTAATTTGAAGGTGGCAGCAAAATAACGCACCTAAAAATCACGTCTTATCCCTTACAGAGTAGACCATGGAAGTAATAAGTACCTTAGTACCACAGAAGTAAAATTTTTTTTTAAATATAAGCAGAAGGAACACAAATTTCACACACACACTGATGATATTTGACAATATTTGCATCCTGTTCATGATAAGGACTGTCACATAACTCTGTCCCTTTCCTTCCTTAGCATTGCAATGTATTGCAACACGAACCACTACACTGAAAGATTTATCATCCAAGCCGGATTTTTCATGCGAAATGATACTTAACTGTCATATTTGTTGTGTTGTCACAGTTGTCATAAATATTTAAAATTATTTTTTACTGTTTTGTGCTTTTAAACTCAATAGAAATGATAAAATGCAACGTGTACAATAATGTGGAAGTGTTTCATAAAAAAATATTCGTGGAATATCGTTCCTTCGGTAAGCAATACATGTTTTTTTGACGTGCCCAATGATAATATACAATTTCGTGTTATTTTAGAAACAATAACCATTATTAGACTTTTGAATGCTATTTATCAGCAATATCATTATTTATTTTATAAAGTAGTGTATTAATTATAACCATTTCATAAGAAATACTACAAGTAATTTAATAATTTCGTAAATAGCATAGATCATTTGACGGATCCAGTTTTGTTTACTATGGCTGGGCCGAATCAAGGCAAATATACGAATTTAGTACCTATTCTATAAAAATCTCAGGAATTCTTTCTTGAAGATTAAAATGCACATTTTATAAAAATACTGACAGTGAATTTTATTTCAGGACAAGGAAAATATGCCAAAAAATAATACCTCAAGAAAGAGAACTGTTATGGGGAGTATTTCTCTTACGTACTACGAGTACCAGGACAGTGAATGGACGCCAGCAACCATTAACATCATTGCAATGTTTCATTGCACGTGATTTTTAATAATTTAAAATAAATTTTATTGATTTAATGACTAGTATTTTTTCCCAAAAGGGATAGAATTTTCCATCGTAAAAAGCTGATGCAGATCCGTCCGCATACCGCGCACGGCTTAAGATTCAGCGTCTCAAAATTTTTGGTTTTGCTACACTGTACCGAATATAATTAATTATCTTAGATCCGACCCTGTATTCTGTCGTTGTGTGAATAATAATCTTAGTGTGTGTTTTTGCCATGCAATTTCAAATGACATGTTCAGTCTGCTTACTATTATTATATGTCTGTGCTTAGTACTTATTACTTCCATGGAGTAGACAGAGATGAGAGTCGTGAAACGAATGAAATTTAGATATAGACAGGTTGCTAGCCCATCGCCAATGACAATGATGCGTGGAAGTAGTAAGTACTTTGTACAAAGTACTTATTACTTCCATGCAATTATGATTATAATCTGCGCGGGAAAGAAGCAGTCGGCATACTCATACTTGTAGCTGTGGCCTCCAAAGAGTTTGTCCTCTTTTTTATTAACCATAGATTCTTATCGTCATGTTTCTTGTCGTTATTATTATTTAATAAATCCAGACATATTCCAATACCTACTCTTTTTCTTCTCTCCCAATAGCATGGAAGCAAATGCCTCTATGCCGCTTCTATTTCCAAATCATGTGATCGACACTCGTATACCGGTGACCTAGTCTCGGGCGGCTGCTACTAAAACAGTTTATATCATCAGAAAGAGATCCGATGTCATATTTGGGCCATCTGTCTACATCATCTCGCGACATTACTGGTAGGGCTGTCTCGTTCGATCTAAGAATTTATTTAATAAATTGAATAGTCGTCGTCGTGAATTAACATTATTAACTTAGAATACATTTAATGTGTATGCGTTAGAGTATTTTTCATTAGATCTTAAAATCATTTTCTTCTAGGCTTATATAACAAAACCTCGCCATATTAAAAAAAATCAACATTATTCGTGGTAAAAATAATAATAAAGAAAATCCAAAATGTCCATTAGTTTTGACAAAGCAACGAAAATACTTTATCAAAACACTATTCAATCAACTCCAATAATATTTTGCCACAGGAAAACAACTTATAATCACAGAATAGAAAATAGTAAGCACTATTTGAAAAGGCGCTAAGGGTTCCGTGATTTTTTTATTTATTTTTTTTATTTGCAAGAAGACCAACACAACAACTTTCTTATAAATTCTATAGACAAATAAAGGAAATAAGTATATTATGTAAATTGTCTCAAGAAAATTAACAAAAGCATAACTGCAAAAGGCTCTTTCATACAATACTAGCTACGGCCCGAGGCTCCGCTCCCGTGTACCAAATTTCATTGAAATACGTTTAGTCGTTTTTGCATGAAGGACTAACAAACATCCAACATCTTCATCAAACACTTTTTTATTCTTCTTTCCACATTTACAAATATTCCAACTTACCTTTTTCCGAAAGAGTGATTTTGTAAATATTTCGTTTTTCCTCTAGATTAGAGGCCCCAAATATAAATTTACTATTATACTTACTATTATATTACTATTATACTATACTTATTACTATTATATTTATATAATTTTTAATTTCGCAACTTAAGAATTCTCAAATCAATTAAAACAACTATATTACTTCACCAAACCTAGCTATTTTTAACTGAAAAGTTCTTAACAGCGTTTCAACTCCACAAAAAGATCTTTTGAAAGGCATAACAACATTTTCACCCGAAATTAATATAAATAGGACGTGGAGTTTTAGTATACTGGATTAGTTATCAATTTCGAAGCAGTAGTGGTCCAAAAGTTCGTGTCCTCATCATCCTCATCGTCGGCTCATGTCCGAAAAGGCGCACATACATATGTGGAATTCAAATAGTCGTCAAGTCATGTAAGATTAGTTTAGCCACTTAAGAAAAAACTGACCTTTCTCAAAAATACTTACTCAATAATACGAAGGGAAGCAATTTTGAAACGCTGAAATTACCAAATGAGCTTGTTTTGTTCCATTGAAAGTAAGTACAACAGACTTCAAGAGTTCTATTTCATTATAAAGTAATTTTATACTTATATGCATGTTTTCATACAATTTAAAGTCTTTCATTAAAAAAAAATCGATCGAGCATTATGGAAGTCACACAATTGATAGGTGTAACAGCACCCATTGCATTGATCAAATGTTACAGACATCAGTCCCGTTTCACGAAAGTACTCCCACATATTGCAGGAAAGAGCGAATTAAAATGTTACGAGAGAAGCATTTACTTAGTTAAAGTAGTATTAATTATCAGCGCTGCAGTGCATTGCGCTGCAGCTTTATGCTGAGCAAGGTCCTATTGGCAATTACTGCGACACTTACTATATAAAAGGTAATTAATAAGTTTTGTTTTGTATCTACCTTGTCGCAGTTTGTGTTTAGTCAATAAATTTATTTTCTTTCTTTCTTTCTTTCTAGTACCTATTTTAGTTTAGAAAATTAGTTTTATTTATCTTCAGTAGTTGATTGCTCTGTCTAGGCTTTAGAAGTCTCTGTACAAGGCCGAGTCAATTAGCGAAATAAAGGGGGTATTCTGACTTAATAACAGGAGTCGAAAATTACAAGCGGCACGCCGGAAATTGTAGAGGATTAATTACTCGACGGACTCGGCTACTGTGCAATTTGGAAATTCAATCTTGTGGCCGAGTTTCGAAAAAAAATTCTTTACAGTAATCAAAATCAATTATTGAAAGTTGGCCTTCAAAGGAAGCACTTTTTCACTTCGAAAACGAATTATAAAATTATAATAAATTATGTCTCAAAGCTACAAACTACTAGCATTTCGGGACGACCACTGCTGAGAAGAAATGTCTATAGAAAAAGTAAAATTGAGATATAGAGTGAAATTGGAACTCTAAATTTTTGATGTAAAACTTGAATGGCATTTTATGGTCTTGAAGTAATACATAAGTACTAACAACAGTTATCTGCTAAAAGAAAACTATAGGTACCCATATTAATTGTTGCCTATTTTATGCCATACACCAAAAAGCTCAAATACACTGTAGATCAGTGTATTTGAGCTTTTTGGTTAGCCTTTCGGACTATTGGTTCCTTGAGGGATGGTTGAGCTTTGCGATGGCTGATCCTCGCATCAACTCGTGAACGGGTGTTGCCAGGGGGTCTGGTCTGAACCATTTCATTATGGTTACTCGATCACAAACATCACGTGTTTTATTATATTATATTTGTTTCTTATATTTTATTTTAGACTGTACGTACATAATCTGCATAAGGATAATAAATTGTTAGGCGACCAAGACTGTTTCATGAGTTTCTTTCGGCATTTTATCTCAGCAGTGGTCGTTCCGAAATGCTAGTAGTTTGTAGCTTTGAGACATAATATACTATGATTTTGTAATTAGTTTTTGACGTGAAAAATAGCCTTCTTTGATGGCCAAGTTTCAATAAAGAACTTCTGATTTCTGGATCCTTTTATTTCTCATAAGGTTAATAATCATAATATGGTTTGTCATAAAGCCTTTCACATAATTTTTTTATCATAATATTTATTCAAATAATGTTTATTGTAATAATAATTGTGTAGGCATAATCATAGATTGTCATACTGAATTTTCTTATAAAATGGTTTATCATAATGGATTTGTCATAAATGTTGTGGTCATACACATAGTTTATTTTTTATTTTGTTCATCTATTATTTTGGTTTCCTGAATCTGAAAATGTGATATTTAATTATACCTATTTCACATTAAGTTGACAAAAACACTAGTATAGGTTAGGATGTGGCGGGGGTGGCCCTTAGGCCACCCCTAAGCCGCGAACATAAACAACAAAAAAACAAAAACTTAACAAATCTTACTTTTTCTCTGCACATTATGAGTTCTTTTTTCTCTGTACTTTATGGGTATAACTATTATGATTAAATTATATTATGATTATTTATGTTTATGATAATTTGTATTTATTACAAAACAATTATGTTAAAAATAAATATTTTAATTTATATTAATTATGATTATGTTAAAAAACATTATTTCGAACGATATTATAACAAATATTTTTATAAGAATCATTAGAGACCCATTTGAATGTACTGATAAACCCTCTTTAATGGTGGAGCTAAGAAGTCTTGTTTAGTAAAGAAACGAAATACTTAAAAGTATTAAATTTAATTTCGGAAAACTATGTCTGTGGCAACCCTATCCTTATGTTACGACAAGCGGCCATAACTGGCCGATTGTAAAGGTACAAAAGTCCTACAAGTTTCATTTTCCTGTTATTTTTACGAGCTGAGTATTTGTTCAGCCTCCTACACTGTAAGTTTTTATGAGCGTGAAAAGAATCAATGTAACAAATAGTTAGCCGTGATGGGACGCCCGACAGATGTAAAACAAATAAGCACGTGGCACGACGCTTCATGCCATTTTCCGTGACGGCATCGAAGTCGATTTCACTCCCAAGCCGTGCCAATGTTATCAACCTGCTTGCTAAAATGTAACAAATAATAATTTAATCAGAAAAAGCTAATTTAATCAAGCTGTAAAAATGTATTTTCTATGACCGGACCGGTAAGGAGTGATTTTAAATCGTCAAAAAAATATGAAATATTTAAAACTCTAAGGCGCTGCCTGGATAGACAGAAAAGACTGACTTTACTTGACTGGTAGAGAATGCTGTTAGCATTAAGTCCGCCCTTTATACCATTGTATTATTTTGGTTTAATAAAGTTTTAAATAAATCAATCAATCACTACATATAATAAAACTGTAACTGGTCTGTGTCTGTACATAGAAGATTTTGAAGAGAAAAAATTATGCCAAGGCCAATAGAAGCCAAAACCATTTTTTGTAGAATTTTTGTCTGTCTGTATGTTTGTACGCGCATCACGCAAAAACTACTCGACCAAATTTGATGCGGTTTTTACTGTTGTATTTTAGAAGGTCTTACTTAAAATCTGGCGTAAGTTTTATCTTGATACGCCGCTACGCGCTAGGTTCTAAACCTGAGATATGCGCGGAAGAAGTCGCGGGCGCAGGCTAGTAAATAAATAAAAGACATAAGAAGCAGACGTGGCGCGGACTTAAAGTCTCTTGCGCGTCCCTTTCATACAAAATGTATAAAAGCATCGCGACGCAAAACATCTATACATATAATAAAACAGTAAATATATTTTGTCTGTACATTTAGTATTTTTGACTGAAATGGATAGAGGGTCACTTAAAAAGAATAATAGAAAGCAAAAAAAAATTTTTGAATTTTTGTCTGTCTGTAAGTATGATCACGCTAATCTCCGAAAGTACTGAACCGATTTGAATGAAACTTTTTTTTTTTTTTGTATAGCTATTAAGCCTAAGGCAACATTTAGGCTATAATTGATTTTGAAAACATGGAACATCTGATGAAGAACAAAAACAGAACAGTTGAACTATAAAAAATATGGAAACGGTGTTTTAACAAAAGTCGTTCAACCTGATGAGCATTTTCTGCTAACGTATAAAAATTGAAGATCACGCTCTGATGAAAAGCTCCAAGAGACCAGCTACACTATAACATACCTATATGGAAATGGCGCCTTAGCAAAAATTGTTCAACGTGATGAGCATTTTCTGCTGACGTATAAAAATCGAAAATCCGAAATATCTGAAACAGTTTGGAACACAAAAAGATGTTTCATTTAAGCGAAACTCACGCGAGCGAAGCCGCGGGCGACAACTAGTATTATAAAAGACAGTGCGCAGACACGATGCTTACCTACTCGTTTGCGACTTTCTGCGTCTTTTCTGTCTGTCCAGTGCCTAAAAATTCTCTATGACTGGAAAAGCTAAACAAAAAATAGTCATCATGCCTATTCCGCACACAAAAGCAACAAAAATATATATTCCCGATAAATTCTACTTATTGCGACATTGCCTTGTTATTATCCCATAAAAAGCTACAAAATACTATCAAGTAATTGGTGGCAGTAACTTATTGGCGAGCCACCAAAAAATCTGGCACTCTAAGCTGTTGCCAGAGTTTCATAAAATAAGAAATATAGCAGGCGCCGCGCTGCATACTCGAAATGGATAATAATGCCGTCTGTCACTCTGAAATTGGATATTTATAAATGGGAGACAAGGCTGACTTACCTATTTTACAAGTTAAATAAGGCCAAGCAACGAAAAGCAATTTTTTGGCGCTAATATCCCTAATGGCGTTAGTCAACTTACATAAAACTTTCCAAATATTCAAACATATATTTTTATAGCAATTTATTTGCAACTCTGATTAAAAAATATCAACTTTACAATATTTTTTTCAATACAGTTGTATAACTTCAACTATTTTCACTCTTCCCGACTCTTGACCCTCGCCTTCGGCTTGGGCTCGTCGGGACTCGTGCAACATGACACACTTTCTGCACTTGTATCAAAAACTACTATTGTCTATATCCCTAGTTTCTCTTTTTTTCAATCACATAGTAGGTAGGCCACATGGCCTGTGATCGGAAACGGTCACCGCAGCTGTGAACGCCCGCACATCCAGGATAGCGTCACGCAGGCGCTGCCTACCCTGAATAAATCTTATTATTTTTTATCCAGGAAACGCTCTATTCACGCCCTTTTGAAGATTTTCTCGATTTAGGTCTAGTAGTGGTGGGAGTATTTCAGCTACGGCAGAGACCGTCAGGTACCTAGTTTAGATATTCTGACAGCAGCATCTTACATCTAGGTACTGCGCATACCTACTTAGATCTTACCACTCAAGATAAAAATTAAACAAGCGTATAAAGTACAAAAAATATATTCACGAATCCAATTTACGTCTTGATGTTCTCCGCGAGTTTGATCAGGATGCTGCGAAGAAGGTTGGCGAGCATGGGGTAGTTTTGACCCAGCAGTGGGTCTCGGAGTTGGGGTACACAGACCTGTTCACAAAGTTTATTTATCAGTATTTGTTTTTCTCGAAGGTAGAAAATGGCCCGTTTATTTTACCTAGAATTTCCTCATCTTACGATGATATATTTTTGATAAGTTTAATTGTTACATACATACATAGAATTACGTCTTTATCCCTTACGGGTTAGACAGAGCTAAGAGTCGTGAGGCTCAAAGGCCACGCTTAGCTGTCTAGTGGTGGGTAGTTTTATTGTTGATCGCGTAAACCTCTGGAACCACCTGTCTGATTTGAAAAAATCTATTTGTTTATGATAACCCACATTGGCGAAGCGTAGTAGGCATTGAGGTAGTAGTACAAAAAAACCCAAGGTTTGAAGTACTTCCAGACCTCGGACTCCACGTGTTAAGATAAGATAACAGAAGCTACTGTACATACCACAGCAAGTAAGACAACCATCACCGGCAGACGAGGTGGATGACCAAGGACAGCACGGCTCGCACCAGCCACCACAGAGCGACCGCGGCCAACAGGACCCCGCGTGTTAAGATAACAGGAGCTACTGTACATACCACAGCAAGTACGACAACCATCACCGGGCAGACGAGGTGGATGACCAAGTACAGCACGGCTCGCACCAGCCACCACAGAGCGATCGCGACCAACAGGACCCCGCGTGTTAAGATAACAGAAGCTACTGTACATACCACAGCAAGTAAGACAACCATCACCGGGCAGACGAGGTGGATGATCAAGGACAGCACGGCTCGCACCAGCCACCACAAAGCGACCACGACTAACACGCTTCCTAGCATTACCTGAAAAGAATATGAAAGAAAAAAATATTAAAAAAAACGGACAAATCACACAGATTGTTAGCCCCAAAGTAAGTTCGAGTCTTTTTTTATGCAACGATAGTATATTTTATAACAAATATGTATACATATAGTTAAACATCCAAGACCCAGGTTAATCTGAAAAAGATCATTTTCCATCTTGATACGACCGGGATCGAACCCAGGACCTCCGGTGTGGCAGTCCGGCCTGATGACCATTAGGCCACGGAGGTCATCAAAATAAAAATATTTTTGTTATTTGCCAGTTAAGTCAAAAGCCAAACAGTCTAAAAGTTATTCTCGATACTTTCTCAACATTTTCCGCTCTCGAGAATATTTCCAAGAATATTTCCAGAACAATTCCGCTTGTTTTTGAAAATTTCGAGAATGGCACATCGCTAATCGATTTACAATTAACAGCATACGGGGACCTTGCAACCCACTATCTAAGTACTCGTAGCATTTAGTGGTTAATCAATTAAGTCTGTCTAGAAGTTAATTGGACTACATCAGAACCCTCTTAGACTTGTTGATTCGCCAATAATACGGACTCGTAGCATTACTGCTACGGCGTAGCTAGTGCTACGATTTTCGTAGCTTCGTAGACTCGATTCAAGAGTATTATTTTATATGGAAAAAATATTCACAGAATATTTAGTAAAAGATTCGATTACATATCAGTTACTAAGTAAAAGCTTGGTGAGGAAAATATCAGCTTTCACCCATGGGAGTACAATAGATATAAACCTTTTGTTAATGTGGGGAATGTCACACCTATGTCAGTGGTTGAGGGATATTTGTGTATTACTAGCTAAGTCCCGAAGCTCCGTTCTTTTGGGAATTTTGGGAAAAATATCCTATGTATTTTTGCAAATTTTAGTGTACATTGTAGCCAGTTTTATTTATTTTCCGATGACTCTTAGATGAATTCGCTAATCTGAAGGTTTTGTGTTTAATCCCCGGTCAGATCAAGATGGAATTATTTTTTCCGATTGTCCTGGGTCTTGTGTATTTATTTATAGAAGTATATCTCAAAAAGTATTTGTTACATAAATATAGTCACGTTAGGTAACATCCCAAGAAAATTTAATCTAAAACTTTAAACCTAATCTATGTAATGTTTCATTTATTTATTTAGTGGTAGAAATCCGCTAATAGTACATGGGGTACTTTTTACCAAACTTGCTATGTCAGTGGACTTCCCAAGCTCCCTAGTTTATAATATGAGAAGGGACTATATTTGTTACAATTCTCATTTCTTGTGGAGTGTAGATTTTGGGCTGGTGAATTGATTGAAACGAGAGCCCTTCAAAGCGCCTTGCTGGAGGAAAAAAGCATCATTATTCCTCCAGCAAGGCAAACGGAAGAGAAAAAATACAAAACATTGCCATTACATAAAAGTAAAAAACTACAATTTTAAATTAATGTTTCTAGTTGTAACATTATTATAGCAAAATATTCACTCGTAAACCTAAACAACAAAACAACAAATTATATCATAAATTCGCTCCACAGGGGAACTCCTCATGAAATATTCCGGGTGCGTTTACAATTTTTCCACGTGAAAGTACTTATTTACTTTAGGGAAATTTAATAATTTCGGACATGTCTCCCGCCCGGGCGACCCTGTCAGGGAAAGGACACGACTTTGTTTGAGGATTTTCTTTTTCCAGGGGAAAATATAATTATAAGTTCGCGCCCTTTCTTGATAAAGATTATTTCAAACAATTATGATGTTTATTTTAATACATGATACTCCGTAGTGGACATTCTAGTCCACTACGGAGGTATCTGATTGAATCCCAAATAGAGTCTAGTTGGTAAATATTCTTTGAAAATATTTTTTAAGTAGATAAATATTCAAAATTGTAACAGAAATGAGCTTATTTCATTATCTTTTGGGTGCAAGAAGGCCTGGTAAGTAAGCCCTTACTTACCAGGCATTCTTGCCACACCCAAAGGATAAAGGAAAATATTTTTTATATTTTTCTGGACATTCTAGTCCACTACGGAGGTATCTGATTGAATCCCAAATAGAGTCTAGTTGGTAAATATTCTTTGAAAATATTTTTAAGTAGATAAATATTCAAAATTGTAACAGAAATGAGCTTATTTCATTATCTTTTGGGTGCAAGAAGGCCTGGTAAGTAAGCCCTTACTTACCAGGCATTCTTGCCACACCCAAAGGATAAAGGAAAATATTTTTTATATTTTTCTTAACTTTCTTTCTTATCGAGTGTCAATATTACTAACACTGGTGTCAGATTTTATTCAAGTCGCCTAAAGGCATCTGACATGACTTTTACGACTACCGCCATCTAGTGGCGGTAGCCGTGTATAAACTTGTAAACTAAACAGTCAGCCAATGTGCAGATTTCCTTACGATGTTTTCCTTCACCGGAAGCGAGTGGTGGTCTATGAAAACTACCATACATAAGTCAGTTTGGTCTGCAAACTCTTATGGGACAGATAGGATTAGAACAGGGTCCTATCCGACCTCAGGCGAGGTCAGGGTCACATTATCACTTGGCCACCACCACCACTTCAAATCCGAATGATTTGTCCGTATTTATTTATTCAGGTGCAAGAATGTCTGGTAACTAAGGGCGGATAAAAGAAAATATTTTTTATCTTTTTTTAAGTAAAAATTTCTAACTCTTCTTTAACTTAAACAAAAATCCCGTACTCACTTGAGCATCTTCATGCGAGCCCAGCCAAGAACTGAACATTTGACCGAAACTTGCAGTTTCTCCATTGGTTACAGTGTGAGACACGTTGAACTGAAATTAGAACGTGCTATAATTATAATAGTACTTTGATTAAGTTGTGACGTAATGTCTTCTGCAAATGGTACTGTTAAAGTAATACTTTTACGTTGTGATACAGAATACTACGTACAGAAAAGAAACTCCCTGCCCCTCCCGCAATATGGCACCCCCCACACCTACCGCACTTCTCCCCCGTTCTTGTGTGATTGTGGGACGTTCGACGTGGTTCGACTATGAAAACGCACACATTGACGTGTTACTAACGTGTTCACGGATATACAGTTTCATTTGTAGTAGTAGTAGGTATATTTGACGCGCCGTTTCTATGAAGCGCCCGCCCTGTGGTTGTGACTTAGTACAATAATTGCAATTGGTATTGGTACAGTATGTGCGATAAGGCCGCCTTTTAAGTGTTAAATTTACTTTATGTATACCATACAAATACTTGTGTGCACATATAGAATTTTTGTATTGTATTGTAGTACTTACGTTGTGACCTAGTATTGTCTTCTGCCAGTGGTACTGGTCCTGGTACATGTCGTTTGTAACGTGGTTCACCATTTGTGTAGAGCACATCAACGCACTCAGGAGAGTACCACGCCTATGACGTCCTGGAATAAAAGTTTTATTTTATTATTTACTAGCTTTCGCTTGCGGCTTCGCCCGCGTGAATTTCCCACGGGAGCAATGCTTTTTCCCAGGATGAAAGGTACCCTTTAAAAAAAAATATAAAAAAATAAAATAAAATAAAACTTGTTTATTTCAGACCATATAGTCCTATAAGGAAGACACATACATAAAACTAAAGGCTTATTTATTATTATTATCAACTAATGTTATTATTATTAATTACATTTATTTATTTATTTTATTTCTTGTTCCACTCATTGTGGAGGTTCGCATGCCTCTTATATACTTCGGCATCCATCCTCTCATCAAGGAGCTTCAGGATACTATTGGAGCTCCGCCTCATTCTCCGCACCATCGAAGCTGTTTTTTTGTGAATGATGGCATAGAAATCATCTATGCCAGCATCCGCAAATATGCCTGAAACATGCCTGCCTTTATCCTTCTCAGTACTTCTAATTATGTGTATGAGAAATTTCAGGAAGATTGGTTTAGTAGATAGAGCGTGAAGAGGTAACGAAACAAACAAACTCACTTTCGCATTTATAATATTAGTTAGAATTAGGTATAGTCATAGCAGCCGGTACTGATTTTTTTTATTATTTCTTGATTTAGTTTAGCAAAATATTAAAATATCAAAAAACAAGAAAATATTAAAATAAAACTTGTAAAAACCAACCAACTAATGGACAGTGTATTAAAGTAGTAGCCATATTGTTATATTTTCACTCCTATTAATGGAGCAAAAAACATGTACAATATTAGTAATCTGAGAGAGTACGCCCTCACGTTTCACAAAATATAGTTTTCTCTCTTATCTAGAACATAAAGTAATAACTGTTTGTCGTAAAAGCGGTAACAGTCCGACAAAAAACAGCCCTCGCGCCATTTTGTTTATGTCTTATACACGCGTTGGGTTATAATTTCATATTTTGTTACATTTTCACAAGTAGCACTTAAATCTGTAATATATTAGCCAAGAAGCAAAATTAAATTGATTTAATCTTTAATCTATATATACATAACTCAAAGGTGACTGACTGACTGACATAGTGATCTATCAAAGCACAGCCCAAACCACTAGACGGATTGGGCTGAAATTTAGTATGCAGGTAGATGTTATGACGTAGGCATCCGCTAAGAAAGGATTAACGTGAGCGAAGCCGCGGGCTAGTAAAATATAAAGTTGGAGACACAGATCACAGTTAAGTAGTTTTTGAGTTTATCGCGAGCAGATAGACGCCGCCGAGGGACTTTATAGATTTGAGGCTATGGTGGCTCAGCATATTTAAAAGTCCGTTGAAAATGGTTCAGGTGGGGTGCTATTAATAGACTATCTGCTCCTACGATGAAAAAAAAACGTTACAAAACTTGGTAATTCCTAGCCCGATCACTGTCTGATAACACTATCGACTAAGCACATGGTCGTAAATGCCTATGTACGCTATGATGTACATAGGTATAGGGGATGTACGTACATAGGTATAGAGTCTAACCATTTCCCTCTAATGTTAGAATGTAAACTAAATTTACTAACGCCAATACTGCTCCTTAAAATACAATACAATGTTAATGTACCGGTTAACTTATCGCCTTTTCCATAATTTTTTTATCAACTAGTGCACAGGTTTCGCCACTCGTCGCCTCAGTGCTTGTTTGTTCTATCTACCAAATTTATCAAAAATGAACTTTGAATGCAGTATTGTTAGAAATTAAATTTCAGTCCTGTTAGATGAAAAATATTTATAACTTTTTACTCTTAAAATAACAAAAAATTAATTCCAATTTTATTTGTCACACGACACTGTAATGAAATGTTAGTGCTTGTTTGTTCTATATCCAGCGATTGTTTTATGTCCTCACTCGTATAGGACGTTCAAAGCTTGCTTGTTCTATGTCCACTCAACCGACCAATCATAGCCCGCGACGTCATGTCCGCCATTTTGTTTGATTGTCACTGTGGCAGGAGACATCGCAACAAGTACTTTGTTGCTCCCGAAAATAATTCGAAAAAACTTGTTTTGACGAAGTTTTTGGTGTTTAATCTTATTTTATACATACATAAATTGTTTAAAAGTAAGTCACGGTCTGATTATAAACAAGAATTCAATCAGACGCTGCCTCAGAGTGTGCAGTAAGCACTTTTAAATTTTCACTTGAGTTCGTTTTGAATTTATACAAACAACACCCTGTGTGTTGTTTTTCAGCGACTTTGTTGAACCATCTCCAAGCTAAGTCCAAGAGTGTTATCGTATAAGTACATTGCTATTCTTAGTAATGTCAAAGAATATAAGTAGGTATTACTAGCAACCGCCCGCGTAGAATTCGATTCTCCGACTCCGCTCAGCTCAGCTCAGCTGTTTGTAACTCAATACCTGCATTTGGTTTTTGGCAGCAACACGGTACTATTAACTAGTTAAGGTTTACACTCCTCAATTATTGAGCTATTGTGAACGGAGTAGGGGGTCTTTCGGGACCGGGACCGCGGTCCTAGACGCCAAAACTTGCTTGCTTCGTGTGCAAGTTTTTTTCATGAACTATGCGGTGGAATAAAGAAAGCATAGCCCTAAAAACATAACAGTCCTCTTTAGGCAATCGTGTTAAAAATACTAAAGTTAGTAAGTAGTAAACTAATTGAGTTCAGCATAGTGTTTTTTTTTTTTTCTTTTAAACCTATAAAACATCTTATTAACTAAAATAGTTTTGCTTTTTTATTTGTTATGAATAATATCGTGAATTAAACACCACCCTGTATAATATACCTGGGAGATAGAACAATTAAGCACGCAAATATGATATAGTCACTTTGTCCTATGTCGAATGTGGTAATGTTCTATGTCCACATTCGTAATTATTTTTGTGCATTTTTGTTCTATCTCCACATAAAAACTGTAATAAAAGGTATAATAATTTCCCTTCTACAGATAAAAGTTATAACCATTAATTCATAGGTAACTCATGTATTTTTAAAGACCTTCAAAAGTAGAAGCTAAAGCTTTTTTAAATAAATACAGCAAAAAACGCTTCTCCTGTAAAATTTGACTGATGGTAGATAGAACCAAATACTATATAAACTCTAGCGAGTTAATACGCGCAGCTCCGGCTAGAAATTGGCAACTTATGCGACACAAGCGCCTCTTCCTGGACGAAGCGGTTGTTTGATGGAACTGTTAAATTTCGCGAATTTATTTTGTTGTAACACAGTGTATTTCACAAATTTAAATGGAATTACACATATATAACATAGTTGTATTTTTTAAATATTAAAGGACCAACATATAACATGTTAAAATGCAAATAAACTGTGTTAGGTCACCTCCTGCCACCAGATGGCTAGTTGCCAAACCAATGTATGGGAAGTGTCAAGAGCTGTGTGTATTAACTCGCTAGAGTTTATATAGTATTTGATAGAACAAACAAGCACTGAAGCGACGCACTGTCAAAAGATGTTTTCCTTCACCAATCAGATAGATAGGTACCTATATAAATTTATGCGACATGCGTAGGATTTGTCTCTATGACCTTCGACTCAGGCAGACGTCCCACCACCACTCCACTCGACCACCTCCATCGAAAACCACCACCTCTTCAACTTATAGCAGTATTTCAAAAAATCTTTTACTTACTAGGCCGAAATAACACTGGCATTTCTGATTTCACGTCCTAAATAGTCCATTTTTGTACACAAAAACAAAACTGAAAACATAAAAATAAATCTGTTTTTTTTCTTATTTTTATTTTTATCCGACAGCTGAGTCAGCTGGATTTAGTGATGTGTCAATGGTTTTTTTTTATAAAGTAACAAGGAGTTTTGTGGCCACAGGTAAAAAAAGTATTGGAGTTTGCTAAACTTTTTATCTCTAAACTTTTTATCTGGCTATATTTGTTTCGTTGTCCACATATCTCTCGAAATTGCATGCCCTAAGTATCATGACCAATTTTGACCTTCGTAAAGCTTTGTCAGCAAATAATATGTTTTTCAAATAAATCTTATTGCTTTTTGTCCGAGTTTTGCCGTAAAAAATAACAGATTTATGAAATACTAGCTGTCGCCCGCGGCTTCGCCCGCGTGAGTTTCGCTTAGATGAAAAATCTCTCTTGGAGCTTTTCATCAGATGTTCCAGATCTTCAATTTTTATACGTGAGCAGAAAATGCTCATCAGGTTGAACGACTTTTACTAAGGCGCCATTTCCATATATGTTACTAGCTTTTGCCCGCGGCTTCGCCCGCGTGAATTTCCCACGGGAACAGTGCTTTTTCCCGGGATAAAAAGTAGCCTATGTGCTATTCCAGGTCATTATCTACCTCTGTACCAAATTTCATCGAAATCCGTCCAGTAGATTTTGCGTGATTGAGTAACAAACATCCACACAAACTCACAAACTCACAAATTCACAAACTCACAAACTCACATCCAAACTTTCGCATTTATAATATTAGTATGGATAGTGTAGCTGGTCTCTTGCAGTTCTTCATCAGATGTTCCAGATCTTCAATTTTTATACGTCATCAGAAAATGCTCATCAGGTTAAACGACTTTTGTTAAGGCACCATTTCCATATTTCTTATAGTTTAGCTGTTCTGTTAAGGTACTTCATCAGGTGTTCCAGTTTTCAAAATAAATTATAGCCTAAATGTTGCCCAGGCTTAATAGCTATACAACAAAAAAAGTTTCATTCAAATCGGTTCAGTACTTTCGGAGATTAGCGTGATCATACATACAGACAGACAGACAGACAGACAGACAGACAGACAGACAAACAGACAAACAGACAGACAAGAATTTCCAAAAAAATTTTTTTGCGTTCTATTATTCTTTTTAAGTGTCCCTCTATCCATTTCAGTCAAAAATACGAAATGTACAGACAAAATATTTTTACTGTTTTATTATATGTATAGATAAGATACTTACGTGGAGAATTGGTGAACATCACTACTCCATTTTTTTATTCCTTACCATTGCCTTAAATGGGCTAGAGTAAGGAATTGAACCATTTGACCACAGATTTATCATAGGCACACAGAGACCTTCCAAATCTATATATTTGACTCATGGAAGTAATAATTACTTTTGTACAAAGTACTTATTGTTGCGGCGCTAATATCTGAACTCTAATTATGTCTGTGCCTTCGATGAAGTTCAGTGTCATGTCTGACTTTTGACGTTTCTGACATCTGTCAGTTCGTTCGCGTTCGCGTTCTATACAACACCTTTTCAACGATGGACGCACGCAAACGCAAAAATGTTTTCTTACATATATCTAATTACTAAAATTGTCTTGCAAAGTTGGTGAACGCATTATATTATATTTCAAGAAAACTGGATTTCATTTGCCATCACAAATGTCCCCTACGAGACATGATTTGGTGGCCCATGAGGGGAATTAACACAAACAACACATGTGCACAAGCAACGTGGACGTCAGGACTAGCGTGGCCTGCCTATCCAGCCTCATGATTCTTCGCTGAGTAGCGGTGCTGATGCTGGTCGATGAGGTGTCCATCGGATTGAGGAGCGTGAGATTTTCTTTATATTAATCAGTTAAATCGTTACTTTCTTATTAGGTTACTTTCTCCTGTTTGGCATAATGACTGATAAAGGGTCAGGTACTTTGACCGATAAGGGGTCAAGTGCCTCATTTTCTTCAATACTAAAGGAACTATTTATAAAGCGAAGCTCTATGAAAGGACAAATAACTAAATTTAAGAATTATTTATCACAACTACAGAAACAAGATCAATTGACTCCTTTGGAACTTGCCGAGTTAAATCTTAGAGTTACTAAAATTGAGACATTGTCTGCAAGGTTTGAGGATTTGCAAAGCCGGATTGAGGTATTGAATTCAGAAAACATGGACTCAGAATTAGTTGAGCGTGACAGCATTGAGGGTGAAATTATTATTAGTATTGCAACTGCAAAATCTTTAGTTGATGTTCACACTCACATTGAGAGTGAATTTAATCAATCTCATCATTCTCAATGTTCCCATGAAAACAAAGCCTTTGGATTTAAATTACCACAGATTCAGATTTCCAAGTTTGACGGAGCATATTTTCGTTGGCTTGAATTCCGTGACACATTTGAAAGTTTAGTTCACAAAAATGATAGAATTTCGGCTATTCATAAATTCCATTATCTTAACTCTTATCTTGAGGGGGATGCATCTAGGCTTATAGCTAACCTTGAAGTGTCATCAGCAAACTATCCGGAGGCATGGAAGATTATTTGTGAACGATACAATAACAAGAGGTTATTGATTAATTATCATCTTAAATCCTTATTTAACATAAAGCCTATTGTAGTGATAACTACAGAATTATTTTGAACTCCTAACTGGTCAACTTTGCATGTCATATTTTAGGTGAAATAGTTGATATATTGGGATACTATTCCTGTGGCGTATTACCTGCATGATAGGCTCTCGACGCATCACAATAGCAGGCATTCAAATCCATTAGTTTCCAGACAAATTGAATTGGAAAGTGAAACACCGGTACACAAATTTCATATGTTGTTTTTACAATACTTGATAGGAAGACAGGGAGACCCGCACATCAAAACGTTCTCTGAGTCACGCCGAAACCATTGGTAGCAATAACTCGACGCGATTTTGTGTACTTACGGAATTATATCGAAAATTAAACATTCATAACAAAACATTCCCATGATTAGATTAGACTGTCAACTGAGATCTACAGAGTTGGACGTCTGACATTGACAGCTGGTGACACACGTTCCGTATCAGTTCCTAACCAACCTTTCTTATCATAAACAAATAAGAAATCATGGCTGGATTGTTGTAGAATTTTAATTATTCTCCTTTAATATCGTCGACTTAGATTATTATAATATTCAACGAATAAATACCTTATTTAAACATTAGTTCTTTTAAAGAATGTTTAAAAGTTGGTTTGACGTGCGTCCGAATTGGGCGAAATGGAACGCGACGAGGCGGAATGTCAAATCAAGTGGAGGGATCTTTCTCTTCCTGGGAGGCCGCGACGACACGTAACATGGCTTGAGCAGAATCATTAAATTTTTTGGGTTTTTTCACTTTCGCCGCCCTCGGCACCCCGTCATGGGACTATAGTTTAACCTTTAGCTTTAAAATCCGCGATACGCGCAAGGACACAGGGGATATTTGCCGCCACGAAGTTGTCAGGAGGATGAGCTGTTGATATCCACGTGCCCGCCCGGCCGTATGAATTGGCGCTTCCTGGAGTGTCCTCCCATCACCAGAGGGTGCGGTTCTCCCGGACCGTGGACCGCCTGCCACGGCGCAGGCCCCGTCGTCGGCGACCCCAAAGTGCAACACACGGATCCTAACCTTATTTCCGAAGGCCGCATCGCCGCCCCCGATCCGATGTCCCTGTAATGGCTCAGCGCAAACCTCGGAAGGTCCAGCCAGCGTCTACTATCTCGCATACAACGGAGCGTCGCAGGAGCGCCGTGCCTCTTTGATGTCGCGACCAGCGCCAGTGCTAGAACCCAACGGATCATAACGGTGAACGGAACGACGTTCTAAGTGCGCACAGACATTTGTGTACGGACCTGGCCAGGTACCTTATATTTGGTTTATGTTAATTTTAACTTTTAATTGCGGCAAAGACTTATCAGATTTTGGTATTAGTATAACATGTGCCCGCCCTCAGCGGCTAGTGTGTTTATGGAATAAAATGCTATATTCTATCCCAACCATATTGTATTAATGATATCACCCTGCCCATGACTCCCAGGACCTAAGGCTTACTAGACAAGAGGTCCTTGTACTTCAAAAGTGCGAGGCTCTATCCTGAGCATTACGTCCGGCTCTCTCTCTAAAGTAATTGTTCGTGTATAATCGCACTGCGCAGGGATATTGCCCGTCTTCGCTTCAAATAGTTGGGGGCCCCTGCGCGCACACCATCCAACATACACTTTTTATTTTTTTTTATTTTTTATACACGACAATGGCGCCCGAACTACTATATTTTTGAGCCTTTGAGTCCTGTGAGAGTGGCAGTTTTTTCTAAAAAATAGTTTTTAAATTTTTTAAACTCGCTCATTTGTTGTTTTGAAATTTTGGTGATATCATTGACTGTAAAGTTATTATACTTAGTGTATGTTAGGTTTATATGCGACAGGGTTGTAAGCATACATTTAATACAATTCATAGTAATTATTATAATATTACTAAATAATATTATAATTAATAATATAATAATTAATATTTTATTTGGGCTTCGCTATGAATAAAAAGCATAGCGCTCAGCCATAATTCCTATTTAATCTCAATTTGAGAGCTAATTTATATTTATTGACAGGAAGTAACCTGTATCTATTTAGAAATTTATCAATTATTATAACCTATTACATACCCTGACACATATAACCTCACATTTTTGTCAACATGTCGGACGGCGAAAGGGAAGAGCAATATCACGAAGTAAGTGGGGAGGCAAACAAACCACCTACCACTACTACTTCCTCATTTGTTAATACACGACCACGGGGAGGTGCAATTGACACCCACCCACCCGGCCCTTCCACACTTAAAGCGTTACAACCCACATTGTCTCAACTAGGAGCTCCCGGTTTAGTACGTCAAGCCAACTCAATGGGTAGGACTACCTATGTTACGGAGACTAGGGAAGATGATGAACGCGTTATTCACATATTAAAGGAGGACCATTTGAGGTCGTGGAATTTAAAATTTTCAGGTGACTCAGACGTCACAGATTTTTTTCTTAGAATTGATGATTTTAGGCGTAGTCGAAACACTTCAGAACATAAAGTACTGAAATGTTTTTCTGACTTACTTAGTGGTAGCTATCTTTGAATAGCATTATTAATGTTGCCACCGGGCACACCATTTTGTTAGCTAAAGGTCGGGAGATAATGACGGATGGCATGTTACCGAAAAGAGGCGGCATTCCAAATTCGTTAATACCTTCAAATGACCAGTCGTTCAGCTCATTTTTTCTCCGCTAAACTAGCACCGCGCTTTGTGAAATGTAAAGTTGTCAGGAAGCATTCGGATGTTGTTTACGACCTTCAGGAGATAGAAACCGGTAAAGTTGGAAAATATCATGTCAAGGACATAATAAAAGTCTCACAAGGTGTGTCCCCTAGCTAGCAACTTTCTTATCTTGAACTTTGTTATTTTGGATTGGTATAACCAATCAGAGGCCTCATTTTTCACATATGACATGACTCACATGTGAAATTTTTTTGTCAAGCGTTTTCATGAAAACCAATTTCTTTTGTAACTACACACTCTAGGCGCCAGAGTAAATATAAGGATATGGATTAATACTCCTTAATTTTTGAGAAAAAAAGGAAAATAAGTTTTTTTCCTTATACAATGTCAGCCCAACGGCTATACATTTTAAATGTCAATTTATGTGAGAGCTCTCCATTAGTTTAAAGACTTTAATAGGTTTACAATTTAATTACTAACTAGTAAATTATGTAGGAATACTAGATTACTATACTTTAATTAAATCTCAAATAGTTTTTCTTATTATACATAAGTAAGAACTATATTACTTTAGATAATTCTTTATTACTAGTATGCTACTTGCGATTATCTCATTAGAAATCCAAGTACGATTTTTTAATGCAGGGGAATTGCAGCGGTCTGGCCAGACGCTGTATTCCTGACACTCAACATAAATTGAGTTAGTGTTAGAACTCTAGAACATACATTTTAGTTTAATATATGAAATAGCATGAGTTAGTTTCATATATAGCTGATAGTTTTATATTTAGAAATATATTGCCGTAGGATAGGTGAATGTTTTCTCCGGTTACCCCGGCTGTTTCGGCTAAGTACGACTTAACCTCTTTGCCGAAAAGGGGGGTATTGTAGTGATAACTACAGAATTATTTTGAACTCCTAACTGGTCAACTTTGCATGTCATATTTTAGGTGAAATAGTTGATATATTGGGATACTATTCCTGTGGCGTATTACCTGCATGATAGGCTCTCGACGCATCACAATAGCAGGCATTCAAATCCATTAGTTTCCAGACAAATTGAATTGGAAAGTGAAACACCGGTACACAAATTTCATATGTTGTTTTTACAATACTTGATAGGAAGACAGGAGACCCGCACATCAAAACGTTCTCTGAGTCACGCCGAAACCATTGGTAGCAATAACTCGACGCGATTTTGTGTACTTACGGAATTATATCGAAAATTAAACATTCATAACAAAACATTCCCATGATTAGATTAGACTGTCAACTGAGATCTACAGAGTTGGACGTCTGACATTGACAGCTGGTGACACACGTTCCGTATCAGTTCCTAACCAACCTTTCTTATCATAAACAAATAAGAAATCATGGCTGGATTGTTGTAGAATTTTAATTATTCTCCTTTAATATCGTCGACTTAGATTATTATAATATTCAACGAATAAATACCTTATTTAAACATTAGTTCTTTTAAAGAATGTTTAAAAGTTGGTTTGACGTGCGTCCGAATTGGGCGAAATGGAACGCGACGAGGCGGAATGTCAAATCAAGTGGAGGTTTCTTTCTCTTCCTGGGAGGCCGCGACGACACGTAACATGGCTTGAGCAGAATCATTAATTTTTTTGGGTTTTTTCACTTTCGCCGCCCTCGGCACCCCGTCATGGGACTATAGTTTAACCTTTAGCTTTAAAATCCGCGATACGCGCAAGGACACAGGGGATATTTGCCGCCACGAAGTTGTCAGGAGGATGAGCTGTTGATATCCACGTGCCCGCCCGGCCGTATGAATTGGCGCTTCCTGGAGTGTCCTCCCATCACCAGAGGGTGCGGTTCTCCCGGACCGTGGACCGCCTGCCACGGCGCAGGCCCCGTCGTCGGCGACCCCAAAGTGCAACACACGGATCCTAACCTTATTTCCGAAGGCCGCATCGCCGCCCCCGATCCGATGTCCCTGTAATGGCTCAGCGCAAACCTCGGAAGGTCCAGCCAGCGTCTACTATCTCGCATACAACGGAGCGTCGCAGGAGCGCCGTGCCTCTTTGATGTCGCGACCAGCGCCAGTGCTCGAACCCAACGGATCATAACGGTGAACGGAACGACGTTCTAAGTGCGCACAGACATTTGTGTACGGACCTGGCCAGGTACCTTATATTTGGTTTATGTTAATTTTAACTTTTAATTGCGGCAAAGACTTATCAGATTTTGGTATTAGTATAACATGTGCCCGCCCTCAGCGGCTAGTGTGTTTATGGAATAAAATGCTATATTCTATCCCAACCATATTGTATTAATGATATCACCCTGCCCATGACTCCCAGGACCTAAGGCTTACTAGACAAGAGGTCCTTGTACTTCAAAAGTGCGAGGCTCTATCCTGAGCATTACGTCCGGCTCTCTCTCTAAAGTAATTGTTCGTGTATAATCGCACTGCGCAGGGATATTGCCCGTCTTCGCTTCAAATAGTTGGGGGCCCCTGCGCGCACACCATCCAACATACACTTTTTATTTTTTTTTATTTTTTATACACGACACTATCACTCGTGAAACTGATAGGTCATTAAGATTTTTAGTAGACCACGTCACAAAGAATCTGCGTGCCCTGGCTAGCCTAGACCAACCGACAGATAAGTGGGATATTTTATTGATTTATATGTTGTCATCTAAACTGGATAGTCAAACATTAGTAAAGTGGGAAGAATACCGGAATACTCTTGATGATATTCCCACATTACAGCAATTTAATAAATTCTTGAACGATCGTGCTGATGTTTTAGAGTCACTTATTCGTAGCAACACTGATAATTCTTCAAAAAATGTGTCTACCTCAAAACAATTTATTCCAAATAATAACAACAATAGTTTTAATAGGGAAACTAAATCTTTTGCTGGCACAAACCATAGGGATTCTAAATATTCATGTATCATATGTGATGGCAATCATAGAATATATGACTGTCTTATATTTAAATCTAAAGGCATTCAAGACCGACTGGCTGTTGTATCCAAATTTAAGTTATGTTCAAATTGTCTAAGACAAGGGCATTCTTTATGTGACTGTCGCATGGGGCCCTGTCGCATCTGTAATGAAAAACACAATAGTCTGCTTCATAGTGAAAAACAAGAATCTAATAATAATATGGTATTAAGTGAATCCGAACTTCAAGTTAACCTTTCCAATCAAATTCCAAGTCAAGTGCTATTGTCCACTGCACTTATTGATGTAATTAACCCTGCAACTAAACAGGTAGAAAGGGTTCGTGCCCTTTTGGATTGCGGCAGCCAGTCGTCATTTATTAGCACATATTTAAAACAAAAATTAAATTTAAATTCAAATAAAATAGATCCTATTAGAGTAATTGGTATTGGTAATGTGTGTGCAAATCATATAATTGAAACTTGTGTTGTACAGCTAAATTCAATAAACAGTTCATACAATTTCACACTATCCTGTTATGTATTAAAAAATCTAACTAGTGAGATTCCTAAAGCTCCCATAGATTTAAGCAAAATTAATTTACCTAAAAACTTACCTTTGGCCGATCCTGTATTCTATCAGCCTGCTCGCATTGATCTCCTGATTGGCGCCGATGTCTTTTGGGAAATTTTATGGTCTTAGTATCGAGCACCTATTGTATGCTGGACCTCATATTGCAGGATTATTGTCAATGTTTTACAATTTGTGTGTCAGTCACTCCTATATGCCTCATGACTTAATGAAAACTGTGGTGGTACCAGTTGTTAAAAATAAGACTGGGGACCTGTCTGATAAAAATAATTATAGACCCATTTCCCTGGCAACAATCGTTGCCAAGGTGCTTGATAGTATGCTTAATACACAGTTAAACAAGTACATAACTCCACATGATAACCAATTTGGTTTCCGGCCGGGATTGTCAACAGAGACCGCCATACTGTGTCTTAAACATACTGTCAGGTATTATGTGGATAGAAACACGCCAGTATACTCCTGCTTTCTTGATTTGACTAAAGCATATGACCTTGTATCCTATGATTTATTGTGGAAGAAACTAGCATCAAGTAATGTACCTGCTGATGTTATAAATTTATTTAAATATTGGTATGCAGGTCAGGTGAATAATGTAAAGTGGGCAGGTACGATGTCAGAACCGTATAGATTGGAGTGTGGGGTGAGGCAGGGGGGGTTGACCTCCCCTACACTTTTCAACCTATATGTCAATGAACTGATTGAAACACTCAGTAGTATGAGAGTAGGGTGCCATATAGATGGTATTAATGTAAATAATATCAGCTACGCTGATGACATGGCGCTGTTGAGTGCGTCACCATGTGGGTTGAAAAAGCTACTACAGGTTTGTGAAATGTATGCACAGGAGCATGGACTGATATATAATGTAAAGAAAAGCCAATGCCTTGTATTCGGTCTTAACTCTAGATTGATGGCAGAGGTACCACCAATTAAATTGTATGGACTTCCTCTAGAGCTGGTTGATAGATTTAAGTACTTAGGCCATATGCTCACTACGGATTTAAAGGATGTCACTGACATTGAAAGGGAACGGAGGGCTCTGTCTATCAGAGCAAATATGATAGCCCGTAGATTTGCACGTTGCTCCGCGGAAGCCAAATATACATTATTTAAAGCATTTTGTACTACTTTCTACACGTGTAGTCTATGGGCAAATTATACGAAGGGGGCGTACAGGGCCCTCGAGATCCAGTTCAACAATGCTTTTAGGATGCTGATGGGGCTGCCGCGCTATTGTAGTGCCTCCGGTATGTTTGCCGAGGCTGGTATAGATTCTTTTGCTACAATCATGCGCAAGCGTGCCACCTCTTTGCTCAGGAGAGTGCGCAGTAGTACCAACAGCATCCTAAAGATGATAGCTACGAGGTGGGACTGCCCGTACTTGGCTCACTGCAGGAGCTTGCATACTCCGTGCAGAGTTATATTATACTAACATAGTTGGTAAGGTGTGATACTAACATATTTAATCTAATTTAATTTTGAAATGTAATTTAATAATGTAATGTGTGAATACTATGAGTGTAATTACTTGAAATAAATGATATTATTATTATTATATTATTATTTAGGCAATGAGACAAAATCTATTACTACAGGCGGTCCTACATTAAGAAATTCAAAGCTTGGATGGTTAATTTCTGGTCCATTGCACCTTTTCCCTAAAGAAAAGGGATGGACAAACTGCAATCATATTCTTACACAAAATTCATCACAAAATAACATAAATGACACTCTTACAAAATTCTGGGAAATCGAGGAGGTTCCTAAAGGCCCCATTCTCAGTAACAATGAAAAATTATGCGAAAAACATTTCATACAAAATACAACTCGACTAGATACTGGTAGGTTTTGTGTTCGGTTGCCATTATTGGACACACCTGACTGTCTAGGAGATTCATATAATCAAGCCAAGAAAAGGTTACTCAATTTGGAAAAGCGGTTCAAACGCAATCCATCACTAAAAGTACAATATACACAATTCATTGATGAGTATGCCGAGCTAGGTCATCTCTCCGAGTCTGAAATATCCAAACCTAACAATTCATATTTTTTATGCCATCATGCAGTATTTAAAGAAAATAGTGAATCTTCCCAAATCCGTGTAGTATTTGACGGTTCATCTTGTTCTTCTTCTGGTTATGCACTAAATGACATTTTGATGGTGGGTCCAAATATACAGGACTCTCTCTTTTCCATTTTAATTAGAAGCAGACAATATAAATTTATTCTATGCGGTGACATTGCAAAAATGTACCGCCAAGTGCAAGTACATAATGATGATCGTGATCTGCAACTAATACTATGGAGAGGAGATGAGTCTGAACCCATAGAAACATTGAGGTTAAATACTCTCACTTACGGTACTGCAAGTGCGAGCTATTTGAGTACCCGATGCCTCTGGCAGCTAGGAGAAGAGCAGGATGATGAACTTATTAAAACAATAATAAAAAGAGATTTTTTTGTCGATGATTTAATCACTGGAAGTGATGATGAACAAAATTTGATATATATTAAAAACTCAATAGTCAATGCGTTAAAGAAAGGTTGTTTTGATTTGCGTAAATTTAAAAGTAATACATCTGTAGTGTTAGAAAATGAAAGGCAATGTTCACAAGATCATTTAAGAATTAGTCAGTCATCAAATACTCTCGGACTTGGATGGGATCCTACAAATGATAATTTAAATTTTCCTATAAAAATTTGGCAAGTCCAGACAAAATAACTAAAAGAATAATTTTATCAAATTCATCTAAAGTATTTGATCCACTTGGTCTTTTAAGCCCTTGTGTTATTCAGCCAAAAATATTAATGTAGAAGTTGTGGATAGAAAAACTGGAATGGGATCAGTCTGTTCCTCAAAATATTGCAGAAGATTGGCTAAAGATCTCCAATAATTTAGCTTACCTTAAGAATTTCCAAGTACCAAGATTAGTTATCTGTAACAATCCCAAAGAAATAGAATTACATACCTTCAGCGACGCTTCTCAATCAGCATATGGAGCTTGCATCTATGTCCGGTCTATAGATTCTGAAAATCAAGTTCATGTACATCTATTATGTTCAAAATCTAAAATATCACCAATAAAACCTACAACAATGCCGCGTTTGGAATTGTGCGCCGCCTTGCTTGCTGCCAGGCTCTGTGAAGCGGTTTTAGAGTCTTTGCGTTATAAACCTACTTGTATCTTTCACTGGTGCGATTCCAGTATAGTTCTTGCATGGATAAATACAGATGTTTCTAAATTAAATACTTTTGTTGCAAACCGCATCATGGAAATCCATGAAAAAACGCAGGCTGGCTCGTGGTGCTATGTTCCTACTGCTTCAAATCCTGCTGATCTCATATCCAGGGGCGTCGATGCGAGCAGGCTGGTGTCTCTGGAAATGTGGTGGTCTGGCCCTGGTTTCTTATCTGAAAATAAATCAAAATGGTCTAAATTAAATAATAATGATAAAAAATTATGCAAAAACTTACCCATAAACTTACCTGAAATAAAATCCAATTCATCCCTTGTAATTTCAGAATCTGTAATTCAATTTCAAAGATTTTCAAAATTTAATAGGCTTGTTAGATCTACAGCATATTTACTCAGATTTAAACATAATTTAAAAAATCCATGCAATAGAATGTTAAATGATTTATCACTAGATGAATTAAATGAAGCATTTACACTTCTATGCATTATTGCTCAGAAACAGTCATTCCCAGTAGAATATGATCTATTATCAAAAAATAAATTGTTGAGCTCTCGGTCTAAACTTTTGTCCCTATCTCCATTCATTGACAAAAATAATGTGATTAGAGTTGGTGGTAGGATTGATACTTCTACATATTCCTATGAAAAGAAACATCCAATTTTACTGCACTCAACGCACCACCTTACAAAATTATATTTTGATAAGGAACACTTACAAAACATGCATGCCGGTCCGTAGTTGCTTTTGGCTACAGTTAGAGAAGCTGTGTGGCCTGTAGGTGGTAGACTGTTAGCTAGGAAAACGGTTAATAAGTGTGTTATTTGCAGACGTCTTAGTGGCAAAACTCTTCATCCAAAAATGGGAGAGCTGCCAGCTCAAAGAGTAACTCCTGATTTTCCATATCTGTCGGTTGGAATAGACTTTGCTGGTCCATTTAATATACTAAACCGTGTAGGTCGTGGTAGTAAACTAATTAAATGCTACCTATGTTTATTTGTATGCTTAAGGTATAAATGCATCCACCTTGAAGCAGTTAGCGATCTGTCAAAAGATGCTTTCTTAATGACTCTACGACGATTTATTGCTCGCCGAGGCAAGCCAGCGGAAATATTCTGTGACAACGGTGGCAATTTCGTGGCGGCTAATAGGGAGTTAGCAGACTTTCTAAAAAATAGCAAAGATCCTTTAAATCATTTTGCCATTCAGGAGGGAATAAATTTCAAATTCTCCCCTCCGCGATCTCCTCATTTCGGTGGCATCTTTGAAGCCCGTGTCAAATCCGCGAAATTCCACCTAAAGCGAGTGCTGGGAAACAGTCACCTAACATATGAAGAAATTTTGACCTTATTTGCTCAAGTTGAAGCCATCTTGAACAGCCGTCCTCTATATCAACTGTCTTCTTCGCCGGATGATCTTCACTGTCTCACTCCTGGCCACTTTATAATTGGCAGGCCTTTGACTGCGCTGCCCTCACCTAACTTGCAATGTATCAAGGAACACAGCTTGAAAAGATATGAAAGGCTTGAGAAAATTCGCCAACATTTCTGGCAGAGGTGGCAGAAGGAGTACATATCGGAGTTGCAGCAGCGGAGAAAATGGAAAACCAGCAGTGCTACTCTGAAGATTGATGATCTGGTCCTCATCCAAGAGGACAACACGCCACCCTTAAATTGGCGTCTTGGGCGCGTTACTCGACTGCATCCAGGACCCGACGGCGTTGTGCGTGTGGCCGACGTCCGTACCACAAGAGGAGTCGTCAGAAGGCCGTTGGTGCGACTCTGCCCACTTCCGGTAGAGCGGCTAGAATAAAAATTTGAAAGACTTCGCCTTTCAACGCGGCGGAAGATGTTGCGGCGCTAATATCTGAACTCTAATTATGTCTGTGCCTTCGATGAAGTTCAGTGTCATGTCTGACTTTTGACGTTTCTGACATCTGTCAGTTCGTGCTTCCCCCCAATATTGTTTCCGCTCTCTGTACAACACCTTTTCAACGATGGACGCACGCAAACGCAAAAATGTTTTCTTACATATATCTAATTACTAAAATTGTCTTGCAAAGTTGGTGAACGCATTATATTATATTTCAAGAAAACTGGATTTCATTTGCCACCACAAATGTCCCCTACGAGACACTTATTACTTCCATGATTTGACTATCCATCTCTATGCGTCTGACTGTAACCTAGTTAACTCTTCGAGCAACAAGGACTTCCGCGCGCGGCCCGGAAGGAGTCCGTGTTGCTCTATGAGTTAACTGCATCTTTTTTGAAACGTCGCGGCGTCGTCACCTGTAAAAAAACAATACAAACTTGCATGCATTCAAGTAATAAGTCCCTTTAAACTTAGCATGTTAAATGAACGAAAATTTAAAAAAGAAAGGTAAACGTAACAGCAAAAACAAATAAAATTTTATTATTTTGAGGTCAAAAAACAAATTCATTTTCAAGTGCATACGATATTGTCCGACTCAGCAGCACATAATCTTTCACAGTTTGTGCTAACAGGAAGCATGCAAAATCTGTCTACAACATAAATATGAATAAGCCTACACTAAATTTTATCATGTCCGCGCCGGGGCGTAATGTGGACACGGGGTGGCCATAATTTAAAAAAAAAATTGGGAATTTTATTATTTAATCTATACATGTCGCACATATAGCATGTGAAGCGGTGGTGGCCGAGTGGTAGGGCCTGTGGCTGCAAAGGTCCCAGGTTCGAATCCTGCCCGTGCTACATAAGTTTGTATACCAATCTGACTCATGTACCTATGTGAGTTTTCATCGACCACCACTTGCTTCCGGTGAAGGAAAACATCGTGAGGAAACCTGCACTCTGGTTGGTGATTATCAGCTAGTGTGTGAAATGGAGAAGGCAATGGCAAACCACTCCATTAAAATTGCCAAGAGAGTCGTTGTGTGTGTTTCATTCCATATGATGACTACGACCCTCAGTCATGAGGAAACACGACTAAAGTGAGACATGTCGCACTTAAATAAGCCGCTCAATTAATTGCCTAGCTTCTTCACTATATATGATCCCTAAGGTGGTCGAAATAAAATGATATATTATTATAAACGGCACTGTTCAACTAGCAGGCAGCCTGAATAAATATCATTAAAATCAATTAGTCAAATAAATAGCTAGGCAAATGATTACGAGTACATCAAAATTTTTGCCTAGGCTAACTGAATTTAGTTCCATTTACTACCACCTGGTGCTGCAATCCACACACTTACTCGTAGATACATTTTTTTTTAAATAACAATAGGTACATTATCTGTGCCCCCGAAAATTACTGACGGTTAGCAGTGAGACGCTGGACATGGATACTGGCCACTTTTAATCTGTCTTTGGGAGAGGGTCCAGTAGTGAACTTTTTTTGGCTGAGATGATGGTATTCCATACATATAATCACCGCGGAAATTTGGTATAATAAAGAACCAAAGTCAAAGATAAGTTACTGAAAGATTGTATTGAAATGCATAAGATACATGTCTTGACCCGAACGGAGCCACAGAAAACAACTAGTTAAATAATAACTCAGGATATTTAAAAAATTAGCTAATTACGACAGCAATATTTTACGCCAATAATAAACAGTCTGCTGAGCAAAATATATGTGTTCATTATAATCCGAGCAATAAAAATGTTGATTGCCTAATAAATTCGCGAAATTGGCACTCGCTACAGCGCGCGGTATGAGCAATATGACAATTAAAGCCAATAATTCGTGATTAATATCCGAAATTAAGTTCTCATTAAATATCTGACGCATCAAAAATAATCTTCTACATATGTATATGTATAAAGAGGTATATGGAGATACTTTATATAGCGTAAGCGAACATAAAAAAGGCATTTAGAAAATTTTAGTGTACTTATAAAATTTCATCGAAATCGCTACAATAGATTTATAGTGATTAAGTAATTTACTACTACTCACAAGTCACAATTTACCTCAAACCTTTGCATGTATAGGTTTATACTGTGTGAATAAAGATAAAAATTTATAATAGAGAAAAAAATAATATAAATAAATTTTAACTTAAAAATTTTGCAAATCTTCAACAATTCAGTCCCGCCTGGTCACCCTACACTATAGTGGTGATAAATTAAAGCTTAGAATGCCCGCGACATCCGTTGTGGCATTATATTACCATTTGGACTAGCGCCGGCATTCTGTTTTGCTTGTTAAGTTTATGGCACTCGATGGGATATTATTTATTTTATTACTATTAACCTAGTAGATTTTCTGCTAATGTCCGTTTTATGCACACCCCAGTCTGTCATTATGTATCACCGCTCCTCTCACGGATCTACTCAAAGAGATTCCTTTAGAGATAAATAGCAACCGTGTACTCATTTTTATTGTTTATATAGGTACCCATTTATATAACACTAGCTTTTGCCTGTGGCGAGTTAGTTATTTAATTGTAAGACATATGTTGTAAAGTGACGTCTTTGGAGAAAATGCAGCAGTGGAGTTTGTTGCGCCGCCTCTTCTCCACTTGCGCTTTGGAGGCGGTGGTAAACTTAGCTTTAAGTAATTTTATGACGTCAACTAACTAAAAAACAAGAAAGTGACGATTTATAAGTGCTATTTTTAAGCCAATATGAATAAAAATAATTGACTTTGACTTTGGCTTCGCCTGCGTTTATTTCTTAACAGTGTTTTTTCCCGGGATAAAAGGTAGTGCCAGAATGTCAGAAACAGATATGTCAGGAAAAGCCATGCGAATAATGCTTTACGGCTATAATACAGCCACGCCAGGATTCGTACCTACGGACCAACACAGCCACCGCCACAGCTGTAAAAATAAATATAGACTAAACCATAGAAAAGAAAATAAAAAATTCTCAGACAAAAAAAAAAAAAAAACCTCACAGAACCCGCACA
Organism: Ephestia elutella; assembly: GCA_018467065.1. Lineage (NCBI taxonomy): Eukaryota > Metazoa > Arthropoda > Insecta > Lepidoptera > Pyralidae > Ephestia > Ephestia elutella. The sequence continues at coordinate 2,043,170 of CM031568.1, read as the reverse complement.
TTAGTTTATCACAAAATTAAATTTAAAATGAGAAATTCAACCCTCGTAATATGCAGGGGATGAGAAAAACCGGGTCGTAACAAGATAGCGCGCAGTAATATAACGAGGTACAGTCGACTGCAATGCAAGTTACCTTGCACGAGATTTTATGAAGCGGTAATAGAAGCGAAATTTCCATGAATTTAGATAGGTTAATATGATGTTGTTTGTACTTAACTATTACAGTCTCTCTTTAAAGTCATACTAGCTATTGGCCGCGGCTTCGCTCGCGCAAATTTCCCACAGGAACAGTGCCTTTTTCGGGAATAAAGGTACCCTATATCCTTCTCAGTACTTCTAACTATGTGTATGCAAAATTTCAGGAAGATTGGTTCAGTAGATAAAGCGTGAACAAATAAACAAACTCACTTTCGCATTTATAAAATTAGTTAGGAGCAGCTTCGCTACCGTGGAAATTTCGGAATTCTGGATAGCCTTTGACATGATTTTGACTCTCATAAAGAGAAAAATTATTTCAAATCATAATAAAAGTATAGTTGCAAAAATAAACAAACAATTATACAAACTCTGCAGCTTTATTATTATTAGTATAAATTCCTTCTAGCTAAGAATGAAACACCCGTAATGACTTTCTTGGCAATATTATGACAAGTTTCAGTTTGTAGAGGTGACTGCAATTATCAAAGTGTCCAGTCAAAGTCCCAATCAAAGTAGCGTGTATTCTGCTATACTTGCAAATTTCTTTGTCTTCACCAAGCATTGCCTTTGAGTGTCTACCCTGTGTACTCGAATTCCATCCGGATCTTTGTCTATTTGACATCTCTCTCTCTCTTAGCTGAAAGACGTCCACTGCTGGACAAAGGCCTCCCCCAAGGATATCCATAACGACCGGTCCTGCGCTGCCCGCATCCATGCGCATCCCGCGACCTTTCACCAGGTCGTCGGTCCACCGAGTGGGAGGCCTGCCAACACTACGTTTTCCGGTTCGTGGTCGCCACTTGAGAACTTTTCTGCCCCAACGGCTATCTGTTCTACGAGCTATGTGCCCGCCCACTGCCACTTAAGTTTCGCGATTCTGCGGGCTATGTCGGTTACTTTAGTTCTCCTACGGATCTCCTCTTTTCTGATTCGATCACGCAGGGAAACTCCGAACTTTTTGACATACACAGAGATTATCATCTTACCCATTTATGACCTAAGTATTATTTTTCTTCATCTCAATGTCAAAATTCAAGGTTCAAAAATCATTTTTTACTAGCGCCCCGCCCAGGCTTCTCTCAGGTGGTATATACATACATTGTAGCCTATGTCACTCCGGTATAATGTAGCTTTCTAGTGGTGAAAGAATTGTTGTAATTGGTTCAGTAGTTCGGTAGTATAGATTGAAAGCTTGTGAGTTTATTTGTTGGGGGTAACCATACAAACTTACGAACACTATGTCTTTATAATATGAGTTGTTATTTAGTTTAGTATTATTTAAATGTAAAAAATAACAAACGCCATAACTAAACTATAGTTATGGCGTTTGTTATATTTTACATTTATACTTACCTTCTCCATTAGAAAAGCGACATTATGTACTTTATATATGGCTTACGTCTGTGTCATATATCCAAAGGCGGATCCAAATATGGCGTAGGGTGGTCACACCAAATACTATTTTTTTTTTTTATAATATAGGGTTGCAAACGAGCAAGCGGGTCACCTGATGGTAAGCGATCACCGGTGCCCATGGACTACTGCAACACCAGGGGTATCACAAGAGTGTTGCCGGCCTTTCAAGAAGATGTAGACTCGTTTTTTGAAGGTTCCAATGTCGTATCGGTTCGGGAACACCGCCGCAGGAAGTTGGTTCCACAGTTTGGTCGTACGTGGCAAGAAGTGTCTTAAAAGCGAGTTAATACGCGCAGCTCCGGCTAGAAATTGGCAACTTATGCGACACTAGCGCCTCCGTTTGATGAAACTGTTAAATTTCGCGAATTTATTTTGTTATAACACAGTGTATTTCACATAGTTGTATTATTTAAATAATATAGAATAAACATATAACATGTCAAAGTGCAAATAAACGGTGTAGGGTCACCTCCTGCCACCAGATGGCTAGTTGTCAAGAGCTGTACATATTAACTCGCTAGAGTTTATATAGTATTTGGTCACACGGTCGAGTACGTGGTTTGTACTCAAAATAACTCCGGGAAGAGTGCCGGATTATACTGAGTACAGAAAAAAATATATACCAAAAAGGTACCAAAGACTCAAAGTCAAAGTCAAAATTTTTTATTGAAACGTTTTCGACGTGAAAAAGAGCCTTCTTAGAAGGCCAACAAAAAAGGCTCTTTTTCACGTCGAAAACTAATTGTTTAATCATAATATATTATGTCTCAAAGCTACAAACTACTAGCATTTCGGAACGACCACTGCTGAGAATAAATACCGACAGAAACTCACTAAACAGTCTTGGTCTTCTAACATGCCAGAGAGGGATTTCTAATATTACCTCCCTCTATATCCGCCCCCGAATATATCGCATTAGTGGAGAGGCGAGCCAGCAGTTAATTCGATTCCCGGACACAGTTAGTGCTTGCAGCCTTCTAGCAAATAACATTAGTGCTAATTTATTATAGTATGTCGACGCTTTCATTTGATGGCATTTTAAGAGGCGGTGGTGGTCGAGTGGTTAAAACGTTCGACTGTTATCGCAATAAAGATTAAATCGTAAGGTCCCAGGTTCGAAGCCGAAGTTTGTATACCAATCTGACCCTACACCTGCTAATTTTATTAATATAAGTACTACATACAGAAAGGAAACTCCCTGCCCCCCCCCCCCCCGAAATATGGCACCCCCCCCCGCACTCCCCGCACTTCTCACCCGTTCTTGTGTGTTTTGGGACGTTATGACTATGAAAACGCACACATTGACGTGTTGCTGACGTGTTCACGGATATACAGTTTCATTTGTAGTAGTAGTAGGTATATTTGACGCCCCGTTTCTATGAAGCGCCCGCCCTGTGCTTTCGATAAAGGATCTAGTAGAAGGTTTAAAGTTGTTTTGCTGAAAGTTTAACTTAAAATCTTAAAAAAATACATTTCATTTTGATACGCCGCGGCTGCTTAGAACATCAACAATTGTAAATTTCGCGCGGACGAAGTCACGAGCAAAAGCTAGTTAGTTTATACACTTAAATTACGACCACTTCTTCCTAGCCGCTCATATGGCGATTGTGGACATTTACCAAAATAGGTCATTACTAAGAACTACCACTAACACAACACTGAACTTTCAACTTTAATGCAATTAAAATAAGGTTCATTTTGAAGTGTAATGATAATATAACAAGTAGTCCTCTACTAAAAGCCTGTGTGAAGGGTTTGTTTGTATCCATTTATGCAACATTCGTTTGCACTTCGACTTTTAATAGCTTTCCTTAGTCGAAAGCTCTTTCGTAATAAATTGGAAGCTGAGTGCAAAGCTTTATCGTGAAGCTAGGATAGACTATTTAAAACTATCTATACTACTTAATGTAAAAACTGAACAGTTTGTTTGATCTCTGAAACTACCAATTTTATTTGAAAAAATATTTCTGTGATTGACCCACATTAATAACGAAGGCCAAAAGCTATCCAGAATCCACACAGCAGCGCATCGCATCGCGCAGCGTTCTATTGCTCACTTAGGACGCCGGGTAATAAAGATCCTAGCAAGAATTCTGATTTACATTAAACTTTTCCTGTTTGATTCCTTCACGAAGTTTTCCTTCACCGAGAGTAGGTAGTGGTCAAGGTAAATGATAGTGCTTTAGTTAAATTAATCTACAAACTCAGAGGTAGACGTCAAAGACCTGGGATTCGAACCAGCAGCCTTCCGGATGTAATTCGACCCATCACTGAAAGTCAAATAAACTTTCGGGTTACAATTTTTCTTGTTATTATTGAACTAGCTGCACCCGGGCCTTGACTCCCGTGGGAATTATGCTATGTGCTGTTTTATGTATTTTCTACCCATGTACCAAATTTCATTCAAATCTGTACAGTATCAAACTTAATCTATACATATACCTAATAAAACAGTAAAAATATTTTGTCTGTACATTTAGTACATTTTGACTGAAATGGATAGAGGGACACTTAAAAAAAATAATAGAAAGCAAAATTTTTTTTTTAATTTTTTGTCTGTCTGTATTTATGATCACGCTAATCTCCGAAAGTACTGAACCGATTTGAATGAAACTTTTTTTGTTATATAGCTATTAAGCCTGGGCAATATTTAGGCTATAATTGATTTTGAAAGCTGGAGCACTTGGTGAAGAACCAAAACAGAACAGTTAAACTATAAGAATGGAAATGGTGCCTTAACAAAAGTCGTTTAACCTGATGAGCCTTTTCTGCTGACGTACAAAAATTTAAGATCTGGAACATCTGATGAAAAGCTCCAAGAGAGATTTTTTATCTAAGCGTAACTCACGCGGGCGAAGCCGCGGGCGACAGCTAGTTTAGAATATAAGTAGAACATAAAGTAAAAAGTAAGACGCACGCTCTTCACCGACCATTTTGCAACATAATATAATATAAAACCCCGTCCCTTTGCTCATGGCACCGTGTAATAGCCCTTATCATAACCCATTGTCCAAGATCCGTCATCCCCGTTTTGCATATATGACGAAGGACAAAGCCAACAAAAGTTATGATGGAAACAATGCTATATTTGATGCATGATGGTCATATGTCCCTTTTTATGGATTTCTTGTTTCAAATTCAAAATCAAAAATTCTTTGTTGAAACTTGGCATTCAAAGAAGGCAGTTTTTCATATCGATAACTAATTATGTAATAATAGTGTATTAAAAGTCTAAAAGCTAAAAAGTACTAGCATTTCGGAACGACCACTGTTGAGAAGAAATGCCGAAAGAAACTCATGAAACAGTCTTGGTTTGTTTTTTAGACGAAATTGGTGAGATATGAACGCACAAATGTACTTACTGAATTTGGTAGTCAATCTCGCAAAATCTACTGAGCGGATATCGATAAAATTTTGTACACGACTAGAAAAATACTGGGAATAGCACGTAGGATACTATTTATCCCGAAATTGTCACGGGAGCGGAGCGTCGAAGCGCGGCCAGTTCATAAATTCTAGTAGGGTAAATTGACATGCATCTGACAATATAATTGATAATGTTACATTAGATTAGACTGAATTATTGAATTGGCAATTGCAGCTGACTACACTAATATACATGAATGGCATTATCCATATGCATTTCTCGGCAATACATTATTCCAAATGTTTTTTTGAGTAGACCTGTGTATCATAGGTAGGTACGCCAAAAGTCAGGAATTTTTGGTTATATTTCCAAAATCAAAGAGTAAAACCGAGTAAAACGTATAAATTTCTAGATACACCGCGAGTCTCCTCTCAGGAATTTTGGGAAAAAGTACTTACTTACCCTATGTGCTATCCTAGGTATTATTCTGCTTGTATACCAAATCTCATCAAAATCCGTCTAGTAGAGTGATTGAATAAAATACATACACGCATTCATCCATGCCATATAGGTATAATATTAGTAAGATTTATTCAAAAACTCTACTATAAGATAGTATTATTCTCTTCTTTCTTGTAAGTTTGACCTAAAATTTTACATATTATCAACAAGAAAACATATTTTCCAAATAGCAATTCCAAAAACGGCTCGGGCCAAAAGTTAAATGTACCGGAATGATAATCATTGTTTGTGACGTTTAATGGGATTCGAACTTAGCCAATTACAGAAATGATCACATATTGCTATCATTCTGAGTGGTTGAACCCTGGAGCCAATAATCTCGCAGTAATAAAAGTTGGAGTTGATGCCACAAGCCGAAATCTACAATATTGCAGGCATTAGATTGTGATATAAGAAAGTTTCAGCGGGACACACGGATCGCGCGATAGATACCTAGTAAAATGTATCAATGTATATCTCAGACGAAGGAAAAAAGAATAGACATGACATACCTACAAAAAATCGTGCATATACCTAAAGCCGGCGCCGATAAAGGATTTGGCACAAAGGCCTGCGCGTACTAATAATAGTGACAAAACATGGCGAGCGACCGGCCGCACAACTACTGTATATAGATTGTTATGCTGGGGTTATTCTTTTTTACTGTCTATGATGTATATTCGTCCGAGTAAGTTATGTCTCAATGTAGGTATGCTGGTCACTGTGGACGATGATTCTACCCTTTTTTTTTTTTCGTGTGGAAAGACCCTCGTCTCGTCCATCCAGCCACGGGAAGCCGGACGGGTATGTGGGACTCGAACCCACCAAAACCACACGGTGTCAACCCCTACCGCATTTGTGCCAGGACCGTGTGCTTCTCTCGCTCCACAGCCCCGGCGCGGCGGCCCCAGCGCGGCTCGCTCTCGAAGCACCTCTCCAGCGAGAGGGTCGGAGCGGCCAGCGGGATAGCTGCCAAATTTCCCGCTAGGGTAAAGGCGCACTTGACACAGATGCGCCTTTCCACCCGAGGGCCGTTAAGCCGGGCGACGGAATCCCGTTTCCGCCACCCAACCAGCCCTCAATTTTTTGGGACCTGAAAATGTCAGGCCCTACCTCATCTCAGCCACAGGGGATAGGTTGTCCCTATCCACTGTGGCCGAGACAGGCCCACCACATGTCGGCCGCAAAGGACAGGGAGAGCGGCGCACCGCAATACCGACACGCCTCTTCCCCTGCGGCCGGGCGGCCCCACCGACACCGTGCCCAGCGCCACGGCCACGCTTGGTCGCGGAGGATAGGGAGAACGGCGCACCGCGATCTTCCCCCGCGACCCCTACCACGGCTGTGAGGGTAGGGAGTGTGTGCCCCCTACTCTCACAGCCAGGCCACTGACAGCGGCCTCCTCCCGGCCCGGGGTCGTCACTCCCGGGCCATGGGTTCCTATTAGCTTCCCAGCGGTCCCGCTTCCCGCTCGTACTGAGCCCCCCCATCGCTACAAGATTGGAACCCGTTCGGGGGGGACGATGATTCTACTCTGCCGCAACACAGTTTTTTAACTAGTGCGGAGAGTAGCCATCATTATCTGCTGCTACTACCGACCAAAGTGCGAAATAATTTGTAATTTACGTAAGTTAAGTAGATATAAGTAAGTTAACAGCTACTAGCAATATTGTTGTTGGAAATAAATATTTTTTTTTTATTTATAAAGTTACGTCTTTGGAGAAAATGCAGCAGTGAAGTTTGTTGCGCCGCCTCTTCTCCACTTGCGTTTTGGAGGCGGTGGTAACCTTAGCTTTAAGTAATTTTCTGATGTCAACTAACTAAAAACAGACGATTTAAAAGTGCTATTTTTATGCCTATTTAAAAAGTCATTTTAATGTTAAAATTTTGACGAAGTTTGTTGCGGATATTTTGGGTCCGGCCGATTTTGACGAGGCTTGTGGCGTATTAATTCCTAGTTAAAGTCCAGTTTATCTAGGCCTGGACTGCCACATGAGTTTGCATTCTTATCTGACCCATGTATAGTAGTTTTCACAGATCACCACTTGCTTTCGGTGAAGGAAAACTTCGTCAGAAAACCTGGAAACTGGCTGACTGATTATTTAATAGTGTGTATACGACAATCACCGCTGGATGGCTGTAGTTGATAATGCAGAATGACTTTCTACCACTTGAGAAATATCTGACACCGATGTTATCTATAACACACTCGATAAGTAGGATAACCTAGCCCTAAACTACCTCCTCTACAATAATTTCACCATATATCAAAATGTAACAATCCTTTTTTTTACAGATGTGCAAAAAAGCCCAATATCCAACAACGTAGGAAACTGTTATGTTTGACAAACTCCACATCCATGAGTGTAAGCTGAGCCGTCGGGTGATCGTTAAATTTTATTCAACTTCAAAACTTGTTAAGGAGACGTGTTAAACCGCCTTTTAACTAACTGTTATGTTTATTTCTATAGTTATTTTCCATTTGCGTCGCTTTAGGGTTATGCGCTAGACTTGAAAGATTTCTTCGGAGCCCGATTATATTTTTCTCATTTTGTGTATTATAGTTACAGATATTTCTAACTTACGATATAACTGGCTGAGTAGCATTACTGTTAATAAAATATAATGCGAAGTAACAGCAGTTAAGTTTACATAAAACTTCCGTTCTTCGGGTTAAGGATTAGGTCCAAACTCAAACGCACCCAGAAAAGTTAAGTTTGTTTGTTGTTAAATGTACGATCACCTTAACAATACTTACATCGACCCTTAGTACAATGGGGAATGTTTTAGAATTCCAAACGCTCGCTGATAAGAATTGTTTTATAAGTAATTTGATAAGAAATTCGTAAGTTTAATGTGTGATGCGTGGGCGTAGTTATATTGGAGTAATTTGAAGGTGTTTCACTTGTCCTGTGGGAATTCTCTGAGGGTTTTCTTAGAACGTTTCAGTGGTATGGTGCGATGCATAGACTTAAAATACGTCAGTAGGTATATTATAAGTCTATGCAGCGATGATTGGCTGTGAGGTAAAATACCGTTGCCATACACGCGCATGGAAGTCCTTATTGCTGAAGCATCTTGTCTCATAGCAACATGGTTCACACACAGACTTAAATACTATTTAAAAAAATATTTATGTGGGCGCACAAAAGTCCCTGTTGCTCCAAGCCATCTCCAAGCACTCCTCCGCCGTCGCGAATTTCCGTAATGAAGTTCCCCAAAGCGAACTCTCAAACTTTACAAAACAATATTCAGAACAAGTTAATATGTCGCGTTTATTTCGATTGGCCGCCTTATTTTCGTGTAAATAGCGTTTAGCTAGTCAGTTTTTGCGTGATTTTTATTTCAAATATTTTTTGTAACTTTTTATGACGATGATTTTTGCTTTTGATTCATTTGATTCTCAAAAGCGGTGGCCGAGTGGTAGGGCGCGCGCGTGTGGATACAAAATCCCTGGTTCGAATCCTGCCCGGGCTCCATGAGTTTGTATACCAATCTGACTCATGTTAGTTTTCATCGACCACCACTTGCTTCCGGTGAAGGAAAACATCGTGAGGAAACCTGCACTCTGGTTGATGATTATCAGCAAGTGTGTGAAATGGAGAAGGCAATGGCAAACCACTCCATTAAAATTGCCATGAGAGTCGTTGTGTGTTTTTCATTCCATATAATGACCACGACCCTCAGTCATGAGGAAATACGAATAAAGAGAGATTCTTAAAAAGACACTTATTATAAGTATAGAAATAACAAAAAGTGGGATCCAATGAAAAAGAATCATCAATAAAGACCACAATTTCAGTTGACATAACCTATTTATTTATTTAAAACTTAATTGCACAAAATATAAAAAAATAAAAAAACTTATTGCCATATGGCATTCTCTACCAGTCAACCATTAGACCGAACAGAGAGCCTATGGGAGTAGTCGGTTTAAATCATAAAGTTAAAGAATGTAACTTTACGTTTAAATGTAGTTTCTCTAGCGAGTAGTTGGAAATATTAATCAACGGGTAAACAGCAATTCAATTAGTTTCAATCAATGGAGCCGTGGAATTTTATACAGGGTGGCTTTCACCACAAGGGTTGTGTTTCTGAGATCTTTGCTTTTTAATTGCTGTTTTCATAGGTAGCGAGCTTCGAGCAACAAGGACTTCCGCGCGCGGCCGTGTTGCTCTATGGTAGCGAGTGGCTACTATTCCAAAAACGTATATAGCATAGAATAACTTTAATTACTTTCCGCGTTTACTTAAACATAAAGTCAAAGTAAATTGGTTTTTATTTAAATTTGCTTAACAATAGCACTTTAAAAAAAAATTATCAATCCAATTTAGTGCACCCTCGCGTTTAATTTTTTTAGGGTTAGATTAGTTAGTTGGCGTCAAAAAATTACTTAAAGCTATGTTTGCTATCGCCTCCAAAGCGCATGTGGAGAAGAGGCGGTGCAACAAACGGTGCTCAATTATATATGTCTTATAACAAAAAAAATTACAACTTTGAATCCAACAATACGACAATACAAGTTGGCCAAAACTAATTTAGTTCTCAACTGAACTTGCAAAGAAAATCTAAACAGACGCACGAGCCCTTTTTAGCGTTGCTTGATCAAGAACCTTTGGGTTTCTATAAAGCATATTCAACTTATGCAATAAAATCAAATAAATAAATCCAATTCATTTATAATCGCTTTCTCAAAAAGTCGGCAACGCATCAGTGACCTTTTTAGGGTCGTTGGTGTGTATGGACTACGGTAACTGCTTATGATCAGGCATAAATGCTCGTTCGCCTACTATTCTACAAAAAAAAAATCTTTATTACACACTATTAAAATTGAGCATTTTATGCCAATCGAAAATGTACGCCAATCATCAAAGGCGAAAAGAATCATTGATGCGTAAACAGCTCTTTTCAGAGTATGATATTAATATAGAGCTAAGTACATCTGTAGCTGAATTGTAAGAATTATCACACCTATACTTATAAAAACTGAGATCATACCTACTTTAGTGGTCAACCTTTTTTTCGCGGAGCTAAGCGGCTTTCCCCGGTCATAAGTGCGTCGTTTGAAGATTTGCCGGTCATTACGGACGATCGCCGGCTGACCTTCTGCTTTCGACACTAATATATGTTTTCACACTAAATAAAACCCGGGCGTCTTCACCGGATTCAGACGTTAAGTGTTAGGCTAGGAAACAGGCGAAATGTATTAAGGTACGAAGACGAACACACAAAATAATGTTTCGAAAAAATTCAAAATAATGTTTTAAATTGAAGAGTTTTTTCCGCTTTGAGTCCTACGTAATTTAGAGTTTTTGTTGTCAAAGACGAATTATTTTGTAAAAATTTTATTAGAAATATTTTTGTAAATACTTTCACTACCTTTCTTTAGTCGTATTTCCTCATGACTGAGGGTCGTAGTCATTATATGGAATGAAACACACACAACGACTCTCTTGGCAATTTTAATGGAGTAGTTTGCCATTGCCTTGTCCATTTCACACACTAGCTGATAATCATTAACCAGAGTGCAGGTTTCCTCACGATATTTTCCTTCACCGGAAGCAAGTGGTGGTCGATGAAAACTAACATAGGTACATAAGTCAGACTGGTATACAAACTCATGTTGGCCCGGGCAGGATTCGAACCTGGGACTTTAGCATCCACAGGCCTATAGGCCCGCCCTACCACTCGGCCACCATCGCTTCACTACCTAGGTACTAATATAGCATAAAAGTTTACTAACATTATTAATTCTATCCTAACATAATGAGTCAAGGTTACTTGAATAAATATTATTTTATTCATTCAATATATGGCGAATATATCCAAATCATATAACCACCTTAGGAACAGTAAACATCAGTCAGTTTTGCTACGTATGATGCCAATTTTATAGCCCCACGAGCGGCCGTGTGGTCGGAAGAGGCCATTTCGTCCCTCGGGAGGAGCCATGCGGTCGCTAAATGCATAGATTTAAGGCCAGATGTTTTCCCCATAAAAAAGTGTAGGCAGACAGTTATTACTCCCCCAAGGCTAGTTATTAATGCGAAACGTTTCTTCTTTTTAGGTAAGTTTTTATTGACATGAAACGTTCAAAAAGACAGTCATTAAATCTAATATATTGAAAAGAGAAATGGCCGTTTATGCAAATATTACAGCAAACAAAGTTACATTCAAGCCACATGAACTAGTTGTGACTATAACAGCCGAAGCACGTACGAGAACAATGTAGATATTAAATTAAAAAACTTTTCAATAGTCCAGTGTGACTTGTCTACACTGGATAGCTCCACATTTCAAGACATTTTCTAGCACAGCTTTTCTTTAAACTTTAAGTATTATAACCGTAACGTTTAGGTATGGCAACTATGACAATGAACATAATTTTGTGAACTTTTATTGACAAGTGGTACCATCTTCGTATCTAGGTCGGAAACTTATCAAATTATTACTGTTTTTTACTTATTTAATACTAGCTTTCGCCCGCGTGAATTTCCCACGGGAACTCTTTTTCCCGGGATAAAAGGTACCCTATGTCCTTCTCCGTACTTCCAGCTATGTGTATGCGAAATTTCAGGAAGATTGGTTCAGTAGATAAAGCGTTAAGAGGTAACAAACAAACTCACTTTCGCTTTTATAATATTAGTTAGGACTAGCTTTTTCCCGAGGCTATGCTACCCTATTTAAGGGAAATTAATTATTCGATTTAATCACACAATAAATAAACTTTTGACCGCGGACGGCTCTGCTGGCAAAGTAAAAATTAGCAAAACAATTTTTTCACATGCATTCATAAACAACAAACAACCCCAAATTAAAAACAAACAGGGCAAACCGGCAAATTGTAATTAAGCACTTAATTCTGTTGTACCTTGGGGGCCATCCAGGGTCGCCAGAGGATCATTATAAACTTTGAACGGCTCCCTCGCCGGTACTCAGTTCTACTGCACTGGTCCTGCTAAATTAGTACCGGATTTTGTACATGAAGTGTACCTACATGGCCACATCTATATATCACAAGATTGAGGGATAGATCAACACTTTGTTACACCATTTGTAGAAAATAACATACAAAGTAGTGACAGGTGACATAAATAAGCGCAAAAGCGGGCTTATCGCAAATGCAACTTCTTCTAACCAACCTAACTAGCCAAGATAACTAATATTTTAATTAAAACTGATTTTTAGTTAAACGTAGTGGCAGGCCTCCCACTCGGTGGACCAACGACCTGGTAAAGGTCGCGGGACGTGAATGGATGCGGGCAGCGCAGGACCGGTCAACGTGGAAATCCTTGGGGAGGCCTTTGTCCAGCAGTGGACGTCTTTCGGCTGAGAGAGAGAGAAAACAGATTTTTGGACCAAAACAACACAAACCTATGCAAATAAACTTTGATTGTTTGATTTAAAACACAGTCTAAAAAGTTCATAAAGTCATAGTTCGACATGAAAAAGAGCTTTCTTTGAAGGCCAAGATTCAATAAAAAAATTAGAAGTGGTTCCTAAGTCATAGAGCTACGTGACTTCCAAGAAACTGGTCTGTTGCTGTGTTTTATCTCTTAATAGTCAATATTATTTCGAGGCCGTATATAACCCTAGTCCGGTTGAAATCCCAAAATACCAGCTTTTAATTAAAATCGTATCACTACTCCATATCTCATTACGCGAATGAAAACTGCATCCAAACATGAAAGAGGACATCCCTTTAATCAACTGTGACGGGCTTCTGAAATTCAAAGCTCAAAATTGGAAAGCTCCGGGACAGAAGTAAAAGTCCTTAACAATGGAGCGAAAAAGTACCGGTCTAAAGCCGCAAGATTAGCGAGGTGCCAGCCAGACGTGCCAATACGCAAAATAAAAAGGATCTAGAATGGATACTATACTAACAACCTAATTATTTAAAAATAAAAAACACGACTGACAACTTACACAGGTAGCCTATGTCATTCGGGCTTATGCAAGTAATCTAACAATACCTCTCACATCAAAATCTGTTAAGCCGTTCAGGACTTATGGTGGAATAAAGAAATTACATACATACATGAACCCTAAAAACATAACACTCCTTTTTTGTCAGTCGTGTAAAAATGGTGCACCACTCAAACTCTTGAATAAGTAATAAATAGTAAGAACTTTAAATAATAGGTAAATAGAATCTTAGTACTGTTTTTCAGAAACGGAACAGATGCTCACAAAAAAATTATTGAACATATTTTCAGGAAAATTCATATTGGAACGGAAATTTGATTCAATTGAGTATGTGTGCGTGAGTTAAGGAGCTACTGAGTCCTGTGCATCTTTTGATAGACGGCAATAAAATAACGCGCCTATGAGACGTTATTTGGCTTATCATAACTCGGTGATTCACGCGTAGGTACGTATAGAAAATGCGTGAGGCACATTGATCATAAAAAGAAAAGATCCAAAACACAGATTTTGAATAGATAGGAGATGACATATCGTGGTAAGCGTATATACAGGGTTATTTGTATTAAACGTAAAACCTTCCTAGGGGTGAAAGTACTCATAAATATGAACATCTTTTTTTATGGGACCGACTCTGAAATCTCAAAAAAAATCAGCTGTTCCATACATTTTGGGCGAGTAGGTATTGCAAATTTATGAGTACTTTCACCCCTAGGAAGGTTTTGCGTTTATTAAAAATAACCCTGTAGACAATGATGACCATCATAGTATTAGTGGTCGACATGCCTATCCACCTAGTTAGAAGTACTGAGAAAGACATACTACTTTTCCGATCCCGGAAAAAAGCACTTTTCACGTGGGAAATCATAAAACATGAAAAAAACACAAACCTTACATATTTGCGCTTTCCTTATTTTGGGTGCTAAAGTCCCTGTGACCGGATTAATCGGGATAAAACCAGTATAGATCGGCCAAAACCGGCAACAGAAGCCGGTTTATTTCGCCAGTTTGTTGCTAAGTTTTATTGGCAGTGTTAGTTGTTGCTTGCCTCGTAAATTGGAACCGTTTATACTTCTCTACCGTTAAAGTATTTCTTAGTGGGAATTCTTAGGTCTAAGATTTTTTATAAAAAGTCAAAGTTTTATTTAAATAGGCTTAAAAATAGCACTTTTAAATCATCATAGTCTTGTTTTTTAGTTAGTTGACGTCATAACATTACTTAAAGCTAAGGTTACCACCGCCTCCAAAGCGCAAGTGGAGAAGAGGGGGCGCAACAAACTTTACTGCTGCATTTTCTCCAAAGACGTCACTTTATAAGTATTAATACGGGTTTAAGTACACTTGGAGTCGATATTTTCAAACTGCCATGGCTCTACGCGACATGTGCTATATATTACTTCTCTTGGTTCAATCGATGATTCTTTTGACTTAATGATAGCTGTGCCTGTGTCACTCAGCTGCGCCTTAAAATTATAATGTAAGTAAATGTTAAAATGGGATTAAATAGTATTGGTTTGACCGCTCCCAAGCACTGACGTTTAATTTAATTCTACCCCTTCTATTAAAAAAAACATTTCTGATAGAATGAGAAAAAACTCTGTAGGAAAGTACTTGGTATTTTCGTACTTTATCGCTCCGCATTTACTTGGTCCAACAGTTGAGTGGCAGAAAATTAATTACACCAATTGCACAACATTTTTGTTAGTTTTTCCTTAAGTAAGGTAAGGAAATCCAATTTATCTGCAGTCAGAAACGGCAAAGTCTTGCACAACAATTTATATCAATTACAATGTAGCGTTACATTTCCCAGTACAGCTCACCTATGCAGTAAACTTCGACAATAACCGGTTACTACTGGTTACGACCGGTTACGACAGGTTACGACCGGCTACGATCCAACAAATTTGCACTAAGTCAAGAAGCCTGCACAAACACTGTAGCGAATACCTTGTTTTACGAGTGTATCGTTTGCACTTTATACTCGGAGAAAAAGAGAGCTGTAAGTATTTTATTCCATATTGACACTCGGAGTCTAAAACAAGAATGAGACGAAATAAGAGGATGTTATTCTGTAAACATTACCATCATTATCTGTAATGGTTATTTATCAAAGCCATTGAAATAAAAATAAGAGCAAGAGCAAGAGCTAAGAGAGTTAAGAGCACCCATAAGGAAGCGAGAGAGATCTGTAAGGACCATAGCAAGTGGAAATCGCTAGTCTCTGCCTACACTACGGGAAAAGGGCGTGATAATACACATCATTCATCGTATTAATTACTCCCTCTACATACAACATACATGGCGATCCTGCCATTGGTGCTAGAATAGCATGTGTCATGATAATACACATCATTCATCGTATCAATTACTCCCTTTACATATACAAACTTACATGGCGACCCTGCCATTGGTGCTAGATTAGCATGTGTCGTGATAATACACATAATTCATCGTATCAATTACTCCCTCTACATTCAACCTTACATGGCGACCCTGCCATTGATGTTAGATTGGCATGTGTAACCTGCAACGGTTTCGTCATTGCAGCGTGTCGAGGAGAATTAGAACTCTCCTCGACACGCTGCAATGACGAAACCGTTGCAGGCACAAAGTCTTTCATAAAATTACATTTTAATATTTGAGTTTATGTAGCTTCAGAGGCTATCAAGTAGCTAAATGTAGTTGTAGAGAACCTTTAACCAAGTTATCACTGGCTACATCGCATCCTAATCCGAAGTGCTAACTGGCCGGCCGCAAGGCAGCGAGCTCCCGCCGCAAACGAAGGCTGAGGAAATTGACTACGACCATCTGACACTCGCTATTAGTCGCTATACAATACTAGCTGTAGATTACTCAGTGAAATTGGAAGAGAGGTAGAATGAAAGGCCACTTGATACGACACGATGCTTTATTTATTTTTTTATTGTGAAGGAAGGTAAAGGGAAGAGTTATGAGCAAGTTATAAGGGAGAGCCAACTGAAAGAGTAGGCAGGCGAGTCGTAGATGCAAAGCCGATAATAGAGTGGCGTACGTGGCGAAAACTGAACTGCGCTTTTGAGGCGGTAACCTTAGCTATAAGTAAATTTTTGAAGTCAAATTATCTAGCGTTGTGGTTTCTACTGCAACAATATGCTCTTTGTGCCGTTTTGATATAACACAAATATTATGTACTTATCTGTTTTGTATAATATTTATGTTATTGTTCTCTTTGTTTGTGAAATGTCAAATAAACAAATATTCTTTCTTCTTTCTTTCTTGAAATTTAGTACTTTTTTAATTTAATTATTTATTTATTTAATACTATTTAGTAGTAATACAGACGAACCAGAGGGGAGGCCTTTTGCCCAGCAGTGGGACACCATAGGCAAAAAAAAATATCACGTTTTAAAAGTGCCATAATTATTTAAAAAAAATTGACTGACTTTGAACTGACAAGAACATATAGCTCTCAAATAGAAGGAAGGAATAAATATACGCTTGGAGTATAAACATTAGATCCACATTAATCGATGGTTTTGATTGTTGTCTCTACAATACTTGATTTGGAGATTTTTTTTAATAAAATGCGCCTCAGCATTTAGCTTCTATTTAAAAAAATATGATAAAAAGTACTTACCTTAACCTGTATGATACCCCAGGTTTAACAGTGTTAGTTTTCACGGAATAGCAGCGTAATTAGAGTTAAAGGAACCTTGTTTTAAAAACCTTTAACATGCTCAAGCTTTATTTTAATACACAGTCCAAGCTCAGTTAAATTCTATCTAGGAATTCCTAATTAACATCAGTTCAGAATAATACCAGATTGAAGCTTCTGTCTTCGAACCGACGCTTGCGGTCAACCGCAGTGTCGCATTTGACAGCAGCAACTGCGGACTATGAAATGCTTGGGATCTGATTTAAATCAGTTATCCTAACTAATATTATAAATTTGAAATGGTATTTAGTTTGTCATACCTACTTTAGTGTTTCAGTTATTAAGTTCCCTACAGTACAAAATAATAACACTGCGTTACATTTTTTTTTAAATTTTTAGTACCCTCAAAGCTACCGGGTTTATTTGATAGATCTATATGTGTAGAATATAGGTTCTATAATGAACTTCCCCCCTATCACGTATGATTTCAGAGAAAATTTGTGTCAAAAATTCTAAACCCTTTTTTTTTGCTAATATTTTGAGACATCATTAAAATTAGTAGGTAGTTCTATAATTTTTAACTTGCTTTATAGCTGTAAATATTATAATACTGTTCATTATTCCAGAGCAATTTAAATTTAATTTATTTTCGTTTGCTATCCCGCAAAAAAAATTTGAAAGTTGTATTAATTTCTCCATACAAGGGCTATAACCGTAAAATATATGGAGAATTTTTTTTTTAAATATTCTTACTAAAATAAATTAAAATTAAATTGCTCTGTAACAATGAACAGTATTATAATATTTACAGCAATAAAGCATGTTAAAAATTATAGAACTACTAATTTTAAGGATGTCTCAAAATATTAGCGAAAAAAATAGTTTTGAATTTTTGACACAATTTTTCTTTGAAATCTTACGTGATAGTGGAAAAGTTCATTATGGAACCTATGTTCCACACATATAGATCTATCAAAAAAACCTAGTAGCTTTGGGGGTACCCAAACCGTGCAACGCAGTGTAATGAATCTTCTAGCTATATTAAGGCAGAAGCTAGCTCGTTAAATCGACCATTTGAGTCGGTTGCTAGAGGCCTACCGCAGTAGTCTGACACGACAGCATTTGACGGCGGCAGCTGGGGACTGTAGCTTGCTGTAGGGATGGTTCGAAGTACTTATTACTTCCATGGTTATTTTAGCATGGAAGTAATACTAACATAAGTACTTATTACTCCTATGGATATTATAGATACTTGGGATATGACACTTAGTTCAATTTTTTCCATGGATAAGACAGATTATGTTGGTTATACTCACAGAAATAAATGTGGTTATACAGCATTATAAAAAGAATAAAATAAATATTTTTAGAAATCATTTTCAGACCACTTAATAACAATCACAGACATATAATAATAGTAAGCAGACTGAACATGTCATTTGAAATTGCATGGCAAAAACACACACTAAGATTATTATCCACACAACGACAAAATACAGGGTCGGATCTAAGATAATTAATTATATTCAGTACAGTGTAGCAAAACCAAAAATTTTGAGACGCTGAATCTTGTGCCGTGCGCGGTATGCGGACGGATCTGCATCAGCTTTTTATAATGGGAAATTCTATCCCTTTTGGAAAAAAATACTAGTCATTAAATAAATAAAATTTATTTTAAATTATTTAAAATCACGTGCAATGAAACATTGCAATGATGTTGATGGTTGCTGGCGTCCATTCAATGTCCTGGTACTCGTAGTACGAAAGAGAAATACTCCCCATAGCAGTTCTCTTTCTTGAGGTATTATTTTCTGGCATATTTTCCTTGTCCTGAAATAAAATTCACTGTCAGTATTTTTATAAAATGTGCATTTTAATCTTCAAGAAAGAATTCTTGAGATTTTTATAGAATAGGTACTAAATTCGTATATTTGCCTTGATTCGGCCCAGCCATAGTAAACAAAACTGGGATCTGTCAAATGATCTATGCTATTTACGAAATTATTAAATTACTTGTAGTATTTCTTATGAAATGGTTATAATTAATACACTACTTTATAAAATAAATAATGATATTGCTGATAAATAGCATTCAAAAGTCTAATAATGGTTATTGTTTCAAAAATAACACGAAATTGTATATTATCATAGGGCACGTCAAAAAATCAATTTTATAATTTCTTTTGAGTTTAAAAGCACAAAACAGTAAAAAATAATTTTAAATATTTATGACAACTGTGACAACACAACAAATATGACAGTTAAGGATCATTTCGCATGGAAAAACCGGCTCGGATGATAAATCTTTCAGTGTAGTGGTTCGTGTTGCAATACATTGCAATGCTAAGGAAGGAAAGGGACAGAGTTATGTGACAGTCCTTATCATGAACAGGATGCAAATATTGTCAAATATCATCAGAGTGTGTGTGAAATTTGTGTTCCTTCTGCTTATATTTAAAAAAAAAATTTACTTCTGTGATAACAATACTCATGCCACATAGAATTAATATTACTTCCATGGGTTGCCATTGCCCCGATTCCCTCAAAATAAGTTGCAAACACCTTCCAAATTTACTATAGATAAAAGTCTATAAAAAGAAAATATATTTCTGTGATAAAAAGTTTTGATTTATAAAAAATATTTACATCATAAATTACATGTCAACCTCAGCAACGTTATTGTGACGTTTTGAAAGCTTTTTGTTATTGTAAATTTTCTACTGAATATAATTTTATTTCATGTATTTATTTTTAAACTAAAAATAGCTCAAAATAAAATCGACCAAGCAAATACGAAACTAACTGATATTGATTTTAACGTCCTTATTGCATTTAATCACCTGTTATGTTTTTCCGAGTGATTTCTGGTGCTTATAAATAAAAAAAGGTTGTGCGAAGAAACTTAATATAAAACAGAAACAAAATAAAAATCGTAACCCGAAAATTGATTTCGGGTTAAAATGGGAATACAGTGTCAAATAAATTTATCTAAGCTATCAGATGGAATATACTCTGCAAACAGTATTGTATCTGGAGTCATTCAATATACGGTAGATGAAGTGACTGTCTTTGATAAAATTACTGTCTCCTTAAAAGGACATGGAACTTTAATAGTACACGACCAAAGAGATAATTCTAGTTACGATAACTATTCATTTACACACCGAGAAATTTATATTGACCAAGATACTGTTACTAGGAATGAAAAGAAGACACCACATGAAATTGGAACGTACGAAAAAGAATTTGATTTCAAACTTCCAGATAAATTACCATCATCTTTAAATTATCATGGTTCCAATACAAGATTCAGAGTGAGATGCAACATAATTTACTACGTAAGAATCAAATTTGAAAAGCCAGGGTTTTTACAGTTTGCCAAGCGATTTAAAAGAGAATTAACTGTAAAATCGCAAATAAAGCCAACATTATTAACAGAGCCAATTATATTTGGGGGACAAAAGAAAATTTTCCAGATACTACCAAGCAAAAACAGCATTGTTAACGTTAAAGCAACTATTAAAAATTCAGTTATATCACCTGGTGGAACGATTCAACTAGAATATGATGTACGGAATGCTACTACAAACATAACTGTAAAAGGAATCGAGACAAAATTGATAGAAATTTACACATTTACAACTACATGTGGGAGAGATATCAAAATATTGCGCGCTGTAGACAGCACAGAAACAAAGACAGGTTCTATAAAAAGTGAAGAAACAAAACATTTCGACGTCATCATTAATGTGCCTATAGACAAAATTTCGATGGGTCATTCTGATATGGTGACCAGGAATTACTGTGTCCAAATAACAGCTGAACTACCATTTCCCCATACAAATATTGTTATTGAAATACCTGTTGAAATTTGTGATGTCATTAATGAAACAGAAGTAGGTCTAGATGCTGTTCAAGAAATAGGCCTAGATGCTCTCGAGATGGTTGGTCAAGGACCTTCAAATCATGAGAATCCTCCCCCATCTTACTGGACAGCAATGGGTGAAGAGTTGACAACTGCTGAATCTAATGGCGAAATTTCTTAGTTTGCAAAATAATGAATAATAAAGCCTATATTAATTACGTCTAGAACCACTGTCGTGTTTTTTGTAAAATTAGTTATTACTGTTTTATAATTTAACTATATTTTTTTGTGTGTATTATCTTGTGTTGTATTATTAAAAATCATTAATTTAAAGTTACAAGTTTTATTAATAAATCTCTCTAAAATATTTGACATTATAACGAGTACACGTGAAACATAATTGCGAATTTAAAAATAAATAAAAATAAAATTTTCAAACAAATATATTTCAGTCAATATGTTCAATAGCTTTTTTCTAAACTAGTTCGATCCAATCTAGTACAGGCGAACAAAATTGGGCTTTCAAAGGGAATTTTAATATGAATGGACGATTGCCCGCTGAACTGAAATGTTATTTTTCATTCATTCAAAATTTATATGTACGTATAGTACCTGCGCTTCGGGGCTTCGCTCACTGCTATTGCCCTGCTGTTCCTGGGTACATACTACGCATTTAAATTTGTTAAATTAAATCACCAATGACAATTAAAAGTTGCTTATGAAATACTAGCTTTTGCCCGCGGCTTCGCCCGCGTGAATTTCCCACGGGAATAGTGCTTTTTCCCGGGATGAATGGTATCGTATGTCCTTCTCAGCACTTCTATATGTATGCAAAATTTCAGATAGATTGATTCAGTAGGTAAAGGGTGAAAAGGCAACAAACAAACAAATTCACTTTCGCATTTATAATATTAGTTATATTGGGATTTTATGTCAAATAATGAATTTAAAAATGAATTAATAATATTATGGAGTTTGCATCAACTCGTGTCGCACCCACTCCTCTAAAGGTTGGAGACTCTACACTCGAAGTTGTTGACAATTACGTATACCTGGGACAAACAGTTCAGTTAGGTAAGTCCAACTTCGAGAAAGAGGTCAACCGTCGAATCCAACTCGGCTGGGCAGCGTTCGGGAAGCTTCGCGATATCTTCTCGTCCAAAATACCGCAGTGTCTCAAGACTAAGGTCTTTGACCAGTGTGTGTTGCCAGTAATGACATACGGAACAGAGACGTGGTCGCTTACTATGGGCCTCATAAGAAGGCTCAAGGTCACCCAAAGGGCGATGGAGCGCGCTATGCTCGGAGTTTCCCTGCGTGATCGAATCAGAAATGAGGAGATCCGTAGGAGAACTAAAGTAACCGATATAGCCCGCAGAATCGCCAAACTTAAGTGGCAGTGGGCGGGGCACATAGCTCGCAGAACAAATAGCCGTTGGGGCAGAAAAGTTCTCGAGTGGCGACCACGAACCGGAAAACGTAGTGTTGGCAGGCCTCCCACTCGGTGGACCGACGACCTGGTGAAGGTCGCGGGTTGCGCATGGTTGCGGGCAGCGCAGGACCGGTCATTGTGGAAATCCTTGGGGGAGGCCTTTGTCCAGCAGTGGACGTCTTTCGGCTGAGAGAAGAAGAAGAAGAAGAAGAAGCATCAACTCACACAACGAAGGATTTACTGGTTGAAATATTTAAAACTAGCCGCGCCCCGGGGCTTCGCTCGCGTGGGAATTTCGGGATAAAAAGTACCCTATGTGCTATTCCCGGTATTTTTCTACCCGTATACCAAATTTCATCGAAATCCGTCTAGTAGATTTTGCGTGATTGAGTAACAAACATCCTCACAAACTACCATCCAAACTTGCGCATTTATAATATTAAGTAGGATGATCAATTTATCGTGTTCTCCACCGCGCGGCGTTTCAAGGAACGCTCCCTCCGTATTCTTTTGGGAAAAGGGATTTCGACAGAAAAGTGGTGTTTTACATGGGAAATGAATTAACGTCCCCTTGATGGACATTCTGGACCAGGGGACCAGGTAGCAATTATTTCTCCAATTTATTTGACATCAGACGCTTTGTTTAAGGATTAAAAGGAAGGAAGAAGTACAATTTCAATCGAAACAAGGAATTTATAAATACTAACGTATATTTTGTGTTTTTGTGAAAATCATATGTTTCTAGTGAATAAAATTGGAAACCGATAATCTCGTACCTTGCTGCTATTACATTGTGAATTAGTACATAATATCTAGATGATGGTGAAAGTCAATTATTACTAGAGAAGTGAAAGGTGCAAAATATATAGAACATAGAAGTGATACTTGTACTGTACATCCTGCAATTAACATTATAAGTGACGTCTAATCGGGCTCTGTAGTCGGAAAATATTAATGTTCACTATTCAACATTCAAAATTTCTTTATTTTCTCAACCATTGGGGACAACATTTCCAAATGTCAATAGCCGCTATAATTATATGCGGAAAAAATATGGTCGCTTAGACGAGATGTAGTACCTAGTGTATAATATTTAATAACAACAACAGTGAGAACTCCTAAGTTCCTGAATTCACCTAAATTGAATTGGCGCCCTGTTTTTGAAAGTGTGACATACCGACTATTATGTCACGCATAATATGAGCAGAAATTGTGTCTCGCATTTTTATAAATAGTTATAATTTTTAAAAATGCGAGAATTTAATAGATCCTAAACTGGATCGATGAAGAGTTGATGGTAGGCCTGCTGGTCTCATTTTACAAATCTATTATATTTAGACTTCTGTGGTTTTTTTAATTCACTTGAAAGAGCTGTAATCCGAAAGTGTTTGCTAATCGAACGGGCCCACCGGCCTAATTGGAAACGTCAGTTTGAAAGGTGCGCCGCGTCCCCGCAATCCTAAGGACTGGCGTCCACCAGACCTAGAGATGTCGAGATGAGCGAAGCGAGGGTGGTGAGATATGATTCTCTGCTTGGTTGTCTCCCCTGAAAATTGACTTTTTGAGTAGATAATAACACTAATGACACAGATATTCCACTGATGAATTTCTTAACAAGTCGCCTAAAGGCACCGCCATCTAGTATCGACTCATAAAGAAAAGGAGCTTTACACCATTACAATATCAAATAATAATAAATAATAGACAGAAAAAGAAAGGTGAAGGGAAAAAGAGGTCTTGAGAGACCCAGAGAGGGTTATGTAAGCCAACTGAAAGAGAAGGCAGGCGACATCTCGTATCAAGACCTTAAAATGTAAAGCCTAAAATAGAGAGGTGTGGCGTATACTCCACCGACAAGAGTACAGCTCTTCAATAAAATTTATTGAAGAGCTGTATAATATTATTTATTTTTTATTTAAAATTAAGTCCCTAGAATGAAATCAATTAGACCAATCGAAAAAGAATAAAAAACTGAATAAGCCAGTGTTGCTAACTCAAAACCATCAAAAGAGGACTTAGTGATTTCATGAATTAGAGCATCCAAATAGAAGAAGGCAGAAAAATAAATAAATTTTTGACAATGCTAACGAACAGTATGAACGAACTAACTTTACGACTATTGTATAAAGTTATGATATTTTCCATCATCAGAAGCAGGTAGTGATTGATGAAGATAAAATAGGTAGATGGACACTGACCTTTACTGATAATTACAGGATATGATCCACCTGATATGACATTTCCCAATTAACAAATGATCCTTTGATTTTCAGAATTAAGTAATTAATTTTGATGGAACTTGAAGCGATAATAAGCTTGTCAGGACTTGCAATTACAAATTATCTTGAATTTTATCCTTTACAAGCTTTTGCCCGCGACTTCGTCCCCGGATCTCAGAAGCGTATAAAGATGAAACTTGCTCCGGTTTTACCTGTAAAAACCGTTTCAAATTTCATTAGAAACATACAGAGAGGCAGACAAGATTAAAAAAAAAAAAAACATCCATTGGCCCTGATCTTTTTACTTTTTTCATAAATTTTTGATGTAAATGTAAAGGTATATTTTTCTGTAAGTAAAAATTAATTTCTTTTAAAACTTATCTCTTTCAAAAAAATCCTGGTGGGTGTTTCATTCCACATATTTTACATAATGAAGAGGTAGAAAGTAAGGAGGAATATTTTTTTACAGAATTAGCAAAGCCATGGGCTGCCTGGTGTTTACACAATACACACATATAATAATAAAACTGTAATGGTCTGTGTCTGTACAATGTACATAGAAGATATTTAAGAAAAAAATATAAGGGTTTTTTTAGGGCCAATATAGAAGCCAAAACCATTATTTGCTGATTTTTGTCTGTCAGCCTTTCTGTCAGTATGTTTGTACGCGCATCACGCAAAAACTACTGGACCAAATTTGATGCGGTTGTGACTGTTGTATTCTTGAAGGTCTAACTTAAAATTGTAAGTGTCATTTTGATATGCCGCTTAGAACCTATTAATAAACAAATGTGAATTACTCGCGGACGAAGTCGCGGGCATAGGCTACTAAAAAACTAACTAATTAAAAACACTACGAATGCAACTGAAAATTTATCAAAAAAGCCGAGTGCTGGTTAGTAATAAATGTGAAGATTTTCCGCGGCAAATTGCGAGTTTAGTCCCACTTTCGGAGATTCAAATTGGAAGTAGAAATTTTACCTGGAATTAATGCTTTTTATTCCATTACTTACGCTTAGGTATGATACTCCAAATGCCATTGTAAATTTTTGAGCGATGAAATTTGGTATCGTCCGCACATCATTGCTCAAAAAGGTTAACTATTATTTGTATCGTAGTAAATACTTTGCATGATACTTTCACTGATAATTCTATAATTGTGAGATTTTTCAAAAATACATCAAAATATTGTAGTTTTCTAGAGGAATTTTCCTGATTGAAATATACTGAAAATATGCGGCTTATGTCAGGCGGCGATACAAACAATGACGCAGCTACGCCCATTCTATATGGCTTTTTCCGAATTCTGTGATGCACATACATGAATCCTGCAAAAGTAAATAGCATATATCACAATTGGAACCGGAAAGTAATTCAATACGAAATTCAAATTGAAACCCAAGCTTTAATAAAAAATGTGGGAGTCGTGATAATTGGAATGATTTGGCAATTTAACGTCCCTGGAAGAGATTTTTAATGTCCGCCACCGTCTAAATCAGAAGCGGTAGAGATGGATAAAAATACTATAGGGAAAATAAAACATGCCTTTTTTTATATATATTTCTCTAGCCGTGCCCGGAGCTTCACTCTCTATGGGAATTTCAGAATAAAATGTGCTATTCCCAGTATTTTTCTATCCAAATACTAAATTTCATCGAAATCCATCCAGAACATTTTGGGTGATTGAGTAACAAACATCTCACAACCTTACATTCAAACTTTCAAATTTATAATATTTAGGCTATTGGCCACATGCCTGTTTTACGAATAGCTACTTGATGGAAAACGGTCACCGCAGCCTATGCATGCCCGCCTGTAACCAGCTTTGCCTGCCTAAATTATACACCAAAACCTTTCTCATGACCCACCCCGTTCATTAGTAAAAACCGCATGAAAATCCATTCAGTAGTTGATCGCCAATAGACAGACAGACGCGGCGGGGGACTTATGTAAGGTAACGATTCTTGTAACTTGTGCCTGTTGCCAGAATCGATGAGGGTTTGATTGATATTTGCGGGCGAGTCCCAACTCGATAACATTTTTCACAGCCGCCCGGCGCGTTTCAAAGGGTTGTCCGCGCCGCTGATCGCGCGTTTTTACAAACACCAATATTACTTTGAATCAAAGATCGAATGTTTCAAATATTTCTGGGATTGTGGTGAATGCGAAATTTTTCAAATTCTCAGCTCTCGGTCGCGTGTTTTTCGCAAATACCAATCTTAGTTAGGTATTTGATTTAAAAGGATTCAAAGATTGAAACATTTTAAATTTTTTTGGGGGTTTTGGAAATCAACAGATTAAAACTGATCGCGCGCTTGTACACATGCCAATATTAAGTATTTTCCGCTGAGATTGAATGTTTTACTTGAATACTTCCCTTTTTTCAATACTTAATTTAGGCTTCACTTTACCTTAGCTAAAGAAAAAAAAACTTTCGTGTGTAAGACTTACTTAATCTATATAGACAGTAAAAATATTTTGTCTGTACATTTTGTATTTTTGACTGAAATGAATAGAGGGACACTTAAAAAGAATACTTAATTAAAAGCAAAAAAAAATTTTTTTGAATTTTTTGTCTGTCTGTCTGTATGTATGATCACGCTAATCTCCGAACGTACTGAACCAATTTGAATGAAACTTTTTTGTTGTATAGCTATTAAGCCTGGGCAACATTTAGGCTATAATTTATTTTGAAAACTGGAACACCTGATAAAGAACCAAAACAGAACAGTAAAACTATAAGAAATATGGGAATGGTGCTTTAACAAAAGTCGTTCAACCTGATAAGCATTTTCTGCTGACGTATAAAAATTGAAGATCTGGAACATCTGATGAAGAACTGCAAGAGACCAGCTTCACTGTAAAATGTATGGAAATGGCGTCTTAGTAAAAGTCGTTCAACCTGATGAACATTTTCTGCTGACGTATAAAAATTTGATCTGGAACATCTGAAATATCTGATGAAAAGCTCAAAGAGAGATTTTTCATCTAAGCGAAACTCATGCGGGCAAAACCGCGGGCGACATCTAGTTATAAATAAAATTAAGTTAAACTTTATTTCTCTAAAAGAAAGACAAAGATAAGCATTGACCTAGAAAAAAAACATAATTTTTTTTTTCTTGGATATTTTAACTTTTTGAAGATAACATACCACCTAATATATCCCTCGACACGAAGTAAACTCCATTTATTCTTACCAGTCCTATCATGTAAACAATCTTCACAGAACTTTTTGTTGAATTTTGTTGAAAATAAATCAAATATTAGTTCAAACTTAAACATTCTAATTAAAACATTTATTAACCACGAAAGTAATTTCCTAAAAAGTCTATTTTAATTTATATTGTTGTAAAATCATAAATAAAGACATAGTAAGATTGCTTACATGATAGGACTGGTAAGAATAAATGGAGTTTACATAAGTATAGTCAGTCGGACATGGCTGCGGCCACCGGTAACGATGCTGGAAGTAATTACGATGGCTATCAGATACCGCGGTGTCTGATAGATGCCTCGGGACCTCCGGATTGTGGGAAACTAGACTACAGTTGTACTTCACTGGTTCTCCGCCCTGGATCTACACGTTTATTGTAATATACTGACGTCATATGAAGGAAAAATTGATCTGTTTCTTATTTAATGATTCCTCACTAAATGATGATTCCGAATAGGTAGCGATGATTATTAACCCATAATTTCCCACTGTTGGGCAAAGGTCTCTCCCAACGTCTTCCAATACATTGGTGAACTCTATAAAAAGCGAAAAGTTGCGTAGAGCATCGTGTACACATTCTCAGAATATGAAAATGTAAAAAAAGCATAACAAGTGCAGACCCTGCAACAATAAAAGCAAATTTCCAATTAATTTTGGAAAATAAATGCCAAATGGGCCTTATAATGTAGTTGAAATAAGCAAAGATGTTTCGAAGATTTGGAAAAATTGTGATATTTTTGTGTTTCAAGGAAAGAAACTGTATATTTTAGAAAATAAACGGCTGAAAACTAAACACTTCCAACAAAACAAACAACTTATTTGTTCACACTAACGTTTTGGTGTGGAGCAAAAATGGTGCCAAATTTAGTTAAAATTGCCAACTAAAAAGTTTTTGGCGAAAAATACGAGTAGTACACGGTTCGCTTTAAGTAATTTTATGACGTCAACTAACTAAAAAATAAGAAAGTGACGATTTATAAGTGCTATTTTTAAGCCAATATAAATAAAAATATTTGACTTTGACTTTGACGTGGATACAACGTATGAATTTACATATAAAAGCTTGCAATTCTAACTCAGGCCAATTTTGTCATGAACTTTTTGTAGTATGAATTGTTTCAAAACGCATGGAAAATATAGTTTTTGCCGAGACACAAAGCGCAAGTGAGATTTTTTAAATATAAATTCCGCTCCAAAAAAGAGATTTTTCAAAGTGAAAATTACCACGATGCTCTCCAACCTCCGATAGGAGAGAAATACAAATAAGGAGAGGTAAAAAAGAAATCCAGAGTTATCTACACGAGCCGACTGTACCCGAACGAGCGTTACATAGCCGAGCGTTTTACGTCAAACTCACGAAATAAAGTGCTCAGCGGGCCTAAAGAAGTTTTCACTTTAAAAAAACAAGGAAATTGACAAATTGGTTCAATTTGGAGCCCAGCCAAGCCGAAGGCGGCGCCGCTACAGACGGCTTATTACCTGCAGGTAACTGTTACCCGATTTTAGTTAATCGGTTAGCTGCGCCGGCACACAAATTACAAACGTACATATCAGGCCTCAGTTGTATCACAAAAGTCAAAGAAATCTTAATAAAACATAGAAGTCTTACAGAGACCTTGCCGCTTAAGTTCAATTTCTTTGGCTCTTGAGACACAATTACACAATAGTAGAATCGGCCCCCTGGAGATCCGTTCACGTAAGAATATTTGGATAAAACTATAAAACCTAACCAAGATGGCGGACGCAGCGATCCAGTGAGTTTTGGCCTTCGATAATAAGTGTCTCCATTTTGGCCTATCCTGCGCCACCTCTTGCCAATTTTATTGGCGGCGTTCAGAAAAAATGTCAGGGATATTTTTATTTTTTAACATGGATAAAATTAGCTAGTAGCTTAAAAGTAACTATTTTACTTGTATTTGGCTGAAATTTGGCATGTATTAGGTAGGTATGTGATACTGTAGTTGAAGATACGAATGAATGAAACATTAGGTATATCTCGAAAATCGGAATGGTTTTCACGGAAATGCTATTTTCACGTTGAGGTATTCTCTTTATTAAAGGAGACGCCAAAATATTGAATACATAGAACCGAAAAAAAAAACAAAATGGCAGCTTAGAAATTGGTCCAATTTGGAGTCGTGCCAAGCCTAACGCGAACGCGGCACTAGAGCGGGCTTATTAAGGTAACTCTTACCCGATTTTAGTGAATTAGGTACTATTTTACTGTTAAAATAGTGGGTGAAGTATGAAACAGTTGCATTTAAAGTTAACTTATCTGAAAGATAATGATCACCGTAACAAAATCGGTCGCTGCATAGTATAATAAACCTCAGTTACCTGTTACCAAAGAGCCGACTGGAAGTAGCGCAGAACAGGAAGGAATGGAAGCTTCTAGTATCGGAGGCCAAGATCCTCTTTTGGGTCGTCGAGCCATCGAAGTAAGTAAGTAAGTTACCTGTAGGATATCTATAATCAAAGCGTACAAAGGCAAAGAACGATCGACATGGGAAAAAAATGCAAGCTTTCCATGGAAATAATAGATACAAGATACATATACAACGGTTTATTGATTCCAAGCTTTCCATACATATGTATTTGAGATGATTTTTCTATAACGACGAACCACAACTACACTTAAGAAACAAAACCAATTAAAAGGCCGTATCGAGGATTCGAGGCATGTAGCATGACAATAACAAAAACCATCCGTTGTCCCCAAACCGGCTAACGAAACGAAACGACTGATTGGAACAAAACGTAAAAATAATTTTATTTTTCACTCAAACTCTTCGCGCTGCCAGCCGTGGAAAAAGTTGTTCTTTTTTATAAAGACCACCATTTTTAAAGGCCTTTCTATGAAAATGTAGCTCGGTTATATAAAGTTGAACATGGAGCCAAATAAAAGAAAATGCTGGAAAAAATGTACAGAAAAACCAATACTTACTACACAATTGTCTGTGTTACCACGAATTTAACGCAAACGAATTTGCGCGTATAAACTAGTTTACAATAACAGTAAGAAGATAATGTATAGGTATACCTACTCTAAATGCAACGACACTCGGTGCTGATGGCAGGATGTTATTTTTTACGACCTCTATTTGGCGACTGGCTCCCAGACCATTCTAGATTATTAGGACGACGGTCTGGCATGAACGGATACCTAGGAGTGCCTAGGATATACCAGATGTTTGTCATCTCAAAGAATTTCAGTCCTTTAATTCTCAATTATTAGGACATCTGGTATTTATGGATAGCGGTGGTGGTCGAGTGGTTAAAACGTCTGCCTGAGACCGGAACGTCCCAGGTTCAAATCCTACTCATGCCACATGAGTTCGTATACCAATTCGACCACTACCAAAGTTGCTTCCATAGTTGTTAGTATTAAGGCAAATAAAATTATTCTTATTCTTCTTATTCTTCCGGTGAAAGAAAACAGTGCGTAACTGGAGTTGACAATTTATGTTATTTTTCTATTTTTAGGACAGAACACTAATTTATAAGATCATATTTTGCGATTTCAGGAAGCAATCAAAACCTATGATGACTTCTCGTTGACCTCAAATTATGAAATTTGGTAAAAAGCAAGGTCTAACAGTACTTACTTATACAGGAATAAATCTGAAAATTGTAAATGTATTGTTAAAAGTCTATAAATAAGTATTACAAACTCATTTTTGCGCTTGATGCAGTATGAATCTAAGGGTTGTCTAACTGCAAAGTTAAGTTTGCAAAGTCAAAGTCAAAGTCAAAATTTTTTATTGAAACTTGGCCTTCAAAGAAGGCTCTTTTTCACGTCGATAACTAATTATTTAATCATAATATTTTATGTCTCAAAGCTACAAACTACTAGCATTTCGGAACGACCACTGCTGAGAAGAAATGCCGAAAGAAACTCATGAAACAGTCTTGGTCGCCTAGCATGCCAGAGGGGCTATTCATTAACTTTATACATACACTAGATTGTGTACAGTCAAAATAAAATAAAATATAAGTAAAAAAATAATAATAATATAATAAAACATGTTATGTTTGTGATCAAGTAACCACAATGAATTGGTTAAGAATAAAAAATAAAATTCGAATCAGGATCGAAGCAGGATCCCCTGGCAACACCCGTTCACAAGTTTGAACATTTTAGAAAAATAAATACTTTCAGTCACTTGAAGATCACAATACACGTACATGTTTAACAATTAAATGTCAATGTAATTAAATTTAAAAAAAGAAAGGTAAGGTTATTTTTTCTTTTAAAACTAGTGCGTCTTTTAGTTATAGCTATAATGTGAGATGCTTTGCGAACGGAACCCTCCGTGCGCACTTACCGGTTTTTTATGTCTATTATTAATTAGACCTTCAATGTGTTGTTAATTAAATTTGTATTTCTATACTAGTGGTTCGCCGCGAACTTAGACCTCGCGATTATTATTTTAAAAATATGCGTATAATTATCTCAAAAACGTCTGAACCTATTTTGTTGCGCAACAATTTATCCTCTCATGACAATGACGCTATTAGAACTAAGTTTATTAAAGGTGTGATGCATGGCGGACGTGAAAAGTTTCAAGATGTGAACAAATTTCGAATTTCACTATATTGATTCTCCTTCAATAAAATAAAATCTAACATTAATTCGGTACATTTATCTGATTAGCTGCATCTAAAAGCTCCTAAAGATATTTAAAGGTCAAACCTCCAATTATATTTCACGGCGCGGATCATATTTTACCAAGGGTCATTTGGAGTCACAATATAGCCGCGACCATAGATTAAATTAGGCTAGAATCTAGATGACACATCATCTTGACTTATTGCGAAGGGATCTCATTTAAAATCAAACATGAGTCATCATCATCAGGGGTGCCATCTTCGATATGAAGTTTGGAGGTCAGCATGTGGTATCTCTCCGGATCCTGAGAGGCCCGTTTTAGTCTCCAAAACCTAAGTCCTGTCCAGGTCGTGATGTCATGACAAACATGAGTCAGACCTATAATACTCATGAACTCGATTTGAACCTGGGACCTTTCAGCGACAGGCTGTGGTCGAATAGAGACCGTGGATCGTTCCAATGCTGTATCTAGCCTGATTTAAATCTGTAGCTGCGACCTTTACAACTGGACTCAATTGCTAAGACATACGTTCTGTGGGGATAGTTTATCTGGCCTCGAATGCTCGTGGACAAAGTGGTTCATTTGATAAGAAAAGTGGCTAGGTCACAAGCTGTTTAGTGACAAGGTATTCAATTTAGCAAACTTACTAAACCTTTCTCATCACTTACTTATGACATCAATAGTGATAATAAAGCTGAAGAGTTTGGCATGATGTTGTCAAGGAGAATATGCATGTCAATGGTCTCACAACCAAGGATGTCGAAGACCGTGCGAAGTGGAGAAGAAGAAGTAGGAAAGCGGACCCTGGGCTCCGACGCGTACGCTGAGGATGAACCGGGACAGTGCTCAGACGAGAGAGTGAGAGAGATTATGTAAAGCTGAAGAATTTGTTCGCGCCAAAAAGGCTGTAGCAATTTATTGTAGGTTCATGAACCCTGAAATCTTTACACCCTTTATTCGGACACTCGTGCTTTAATTAACCCTTATGTTTAATTTTAGAACGTCAAATGCTTTAATTTAGAAAAAATCGTACCGAATGAAAATCCAATTCAGAATTAAAAGGTTTATTTTTACATTTCGCACGGATGCCGGAAATTAAATGTTTGAGAATCTTTGAGAATAACCGCCTGCCGAACTCGCCTCGAGATTTCCAAAGAAATACATACATATTAAATTTATTTCTCAGTATTTACGAGATTTCTTTGAAGCTTTCCGAGAAATCGTCTGAAAATGTGTTTACATTTTGATATTTATAGTCTAACTAGCTTTTGCTCGCGGCTTCGCCTGAGGAAATTTCCCACGGGAACAGTGCTTTTTCCCGGATTGAAAGGTACCCTATGTCCTTCTCAGTGCTTGTAACTATGTATATGCAACATTTCAGGGAGATTAGTTCAGTAGATAGAGCGTGAAGAGGTAATAAACAACCAAACTCACCTTCGCATTTATAAATTAGTTAGGATTAGGATTTACAGTGATACATATCCACAAAGCAATTTATTACCGAAAGATATAAATGTGTGAATGCGGACAATAATCGGACACAAAGCGGTGGTGGTTCAGTTGTTAAGACTCTCGCCTGTGGTCAAAAAGTTCCAGGTTCAAATCCTACGCATGCTACATGAGTTTGCTTACCCTGTATATTTTACATAAATCACTACTTGCTTCCGGTGATGTAAAACATCGTGAGGAATCCTCCTAGCTGACAGATTAGTTTACTAGTGTGTATACGACCACTGCCGCTAGATGGCGGTAATTTTCAAGTCATGTCTAGAGATTTGCTGCCGAAGTCAAAGTCAAAGTCAATTTTTTTTATTGAAACTTGGCCTTCAAAGAAGGCTCTTTCACGTCAATAACTAATTATTTAATCATAATATAATATGTCTCAAAGCTACAAACTACTAGCATTTCGGAACGACCACTGCTGAGAAGAAATGCCGAAAAAAACTCATGAAACAGTCTTGGTCGCCTAACATGCCAGAGGGGCTATTTATTAACTTTATACCATAGAGCACACGGACCGCGCGCGGAAGTCCTTGTTGCTCGAAGCTTTATACATACACTAGATTGTGTACAGTCAAAAATATAAGAAAAAAAATACTTCATTTGAAAATTTCCGAAAATTCTTTGGAATTTCTCGGTTTTTTAGGAAATTCTTCAATTCACGAGAATATTTCAGAGAAATTTGCAAGAAAGTTTCGAAAAATTAGAGAACGACTCATCACTAATCATGTTACATGCCTAGGCGACTAGAGAAAAATCAGACGCCTTTGCCTGTGTTATCTATAACAGACTTGATATGAAATTCCGAGTATTATCCGAGTCGTCCACAAGCCGTGGTGTAGTATCGGACCTCGGTCCTTTGCACTAGCTTGAATGGTTTTGGCAGGAAATTCGGAATCTCTTTTTAACACATACGTGAGCAAGCTTTGAAAAATATCTCGGCAAACACATTATTATAGACCTTTCCCAATTCACTAACCACATGTGGTCAGGAACGACCTGTATTATCTATACTTACTAGATCACCCATCATCCTAACTGATGTAATCCTAGATGTAAATAAAATAAATTAAATAAATTAAAAAATACAAAAAACTCCTAATTAATATAATAAATGCGAGTATAATCAGCCATTATGCTTGGCGTTTGTGGACTACGAGAAAGCCTTCGATTCGATCGAGACCTGGGCTGTGCTACAGTCTCTCCAACGGTGCCAAATTGACTATCGATATATCGAAGCGCTGAAGTGTTTGTACGAAAACGCCACCATGTCGGTCCGTCTCCAGGATCAAGGCTCCAAACCTATCCAGTTGCAGCGAGGGTGAGACAGGGAGACGTGATATCTCCGAAACTGTTCACCGCCGCCCTGGAAGATGTTTTCAAGCTTCTGGACTGGAGCGGACTCGGCATCAATATCAACGGCGAGTACCTCACTCACCTTCGATTCGCTGACGATATCGTAGTCATGGCTGAGACCTTGGAAGACCTAGGCACAATGCTCGATGGCCTCTGTAGAGCCTCTTAACAAGTGGGTCTAAAAATGAACATGGACAAGACGAAAATTATGTTTAATATCCGTGTCGCACCCACTCCTCTGAAGGTTGGAGACTCTACACTCGAAGTTGTTGACAATTATGTATACCTGGGACAAACAGTTCAGTTAGGTAAGTCCAACTTTGAGAAAGAGGTCGACCGTCGAATCCAACTCGGCTGGGCAGCGTTCGGGAAGCTTCGCGATATCTTCTCGTCCAAAATACCGCAGTGTCTCAAGACTAAGGTCTTTGACCAGTGTGTGTTGCCAGTAATGACATACGGAACAGAGACGTGGTCGCTTACTATGGGCCTCATAAGAAGGCTCAAGGTCACCCAAAGGGCGATGGAGCGCGCTATGCTCGGAGTTTCTCTGCGTGATCGAATCAGAAATGAGGAGATCCGTAGGAGAACTAAAGTAACCGACATAGCCCGCAGAATCGCGAAACTTAAGTGGCAGTGGGCGGGGCACATAGCTCGTAGAACAGATAGCCGTTGGGGCAGAAAAGTTCTCGAGTGGCGACCACGAACCGGAAAACGTAGTGTTGGCAGGCCTCCCACTCGGTGGACCGACGACCTGGTGAAGGTCGCGGGATGCGCATGGATGCGGGCAGCGCAGGACCGGTCGTTATGGAAATCCTTGGGGAGGCCTTTGTCCAGCAGTGGACGTCTTTCGGCTGAGAGAGATAAATGCGATGCGAAAGTGAGTTTGTTTGTTTTAAATCTTTACCGAACCTGAACTGAGCCAATCTACCTTTCATCCCGGAAAAAAAACTGTTCCCGTCGAAATTTACGCGGGCGAAGCCGCGGGAAAAAGCTGAGTTGTACCTACTCATCGTGGTGACAGAAACCTTATAGTTGAATAATCAAACTATTATTTTCAATGTGTGTAGTAGTGACTGGGTGTTGTGTCGTAAAAATATTGTAATTTTTTTATCCCTGTGTCTCGTGGTCCTAGAATTTTGTCCCATTATTGGACCTGTTTCTCGTAATCCCGAAAATCAAGTCAACTATTGGAAATAGGCTAAAGGGGATATGTAGCGGTATTGATTTATTATTAAAATACTAGGATAGAATATAACCTATATCTGCACATGTTTCTTTTGGTATAATAAAACAAGTAAAAGAATTAAATTAAAAATTAAGAGGTATCCAAACGCTTTCGCAATCTATTGGTTCAAGTCAAATCAGTCGTCGTTCGAATTTCCCGCGGAAAAAGCGAAAACCGTCAATTTGGGAAACAAAGGATGATATATCGGCGGTCAGGGCTGCGGGCAGGGGTGATAAACGCCAGGATACGCTTCCAACGGGGTCAGGGATCGTAATCGTTGTTTATGTATTTTTTAACCTCTAACCCAGCGTGTGCGTAGGTTTGCTTATTCTAGTAATAATAATTTTAGGTCATTGGTATATTGCTTCCATGCTTGTCTGGGAGCGAAGAAAAAACATAGAATGTACCAGCTGCTTCTCTTCCCGCGCAGATTGTAAAAGTCAATAGAGGGAAAGGGCTTTAAACTGCGGATTCCTCTACTCATAGGCGATGGGCTAGCAACCTGTCACTATACCTGAATCTCCATTCCATCAGAGAGCCCACTATTTAGCTAAGCGTGGCCTTCTAGTCTCACGACTCTTGGCTCTGTCTACCCCGTAAGGTGTAAGGAAAATGCAGCAGTGGAGTTTGTTGCCCCGCCTCTTCTCTACTTGCGCTTTGGAGGCGGTAGTAACCATAGCTTTAAGTAATTTTCTGACGTCAACTAAGTATATGACGATATAAAAGTACTATTTTTAAGCCCTCTCTCTCTCTCAGCCTAAATACGTCCACTGCAGGACAAATGCCTCCCCCAACGATTTTATCCGTGGGGGTTTTGCCGTAATCGCCACGCTTGGCAGGCGGGTTGGCGATCGCAGTATGGTGGCATAGTACGCAGAAAGATGCTGCTGCCCATCCCCCGGTGTTTTAAATCCCTTAGTCGCCTCTTACGACACCCACGGGTAGAGATGGGTTGGTGCTATTCTAGGGCCACACCACAGGCCATTTTTAAGCCTATTTAAATATAATAAAAAAAATAACTAGCTGCGCCCCGGGACTCTACCTCCGTAGGAATTTCGGGATACATAGTTCTTTATCTATTACTCCATGTTAAATTCTACCCGTGTACCAAATTTTACCAAAATCAAAGCAACTGAAGAAAAAAAAACTAACATAGACATAAATTTAAACGCAACATAGAAATGGACACTTTTTAAAAATACTATATAGAGCTATTTTTTCCTCCCCCCAAAATGATACTATTTGTATGAAACGAAGATTTATAAATCCCCCCATCGATTATTAAAAAAAACCCAAATTTTGGGGGTATACCCCCCATCTGGTAACACTGGCTTGCCTTGTCCTTGTCAGTACGATATACTAGCCAAACTCAACCGGATTACGCAAATGAAACTAATTAAAAGCCAAGAATAATGAAATTATAATATACTCTACCTATCGATATAATAATATGTACTCGGTAAACTCACTAACCATAAGTTATATGTGTCGCAGTCGGATTGTATAACCCGCCATATTACATAACGGCTAGCCGTTTTACAAAACAGCGCCGTTTTGTAATTCGGCGGTTCAACGATTAGCCGGATAGAATACGGCTGAATGAAAATCCGCCGAAATGTATTCGGCATCATACGTTCTTCAATACGGCTAGCCGTTATGTAATATAGCGAGTCATTAGCCGCCACTTTGATTGTTTTTAGTTCCGATTTTTAACACTCGTGGCGCTGCCTGACGTAACAACAACGATGGCGAATAACTATGATAATAATTTATAGTTAATTTTTGGTTGCTAAAGAACATCGTAAAAAGAAAATCTGTTAGCATTTTCTTATTAAAATAGATTTTCATTTAAAAATAGTTTTATTTTGTAAGTATAGTCACCCTAAATTCTAAATACTTAGTAGTACGATGCGGCTTAACATGGGCCAACATTGCAGAACGTATCGCAGTGCAATCCGGCTAATCATTGAACCGTCGTATTACAAAACGGCGCTGTTTTGTAAAACAGCTAGCCGTAATGTAATACGGCGGATTATACAATCCGACTGCGACATATGCATCCAGCTTCGACTTTGTGTCGACCTTTAAAAGCCAAGAACAAAGTTATGACATATTCTGCTTATTGGTATAACAATAATGTAATCGGCAAATTCACTAACTATATGCATCTAGTTACGAGTTTGTTTAACCTCCGTGCCGTAGTGGTCACCACGACCAATACGACCATCCACATATGAAAATCTGGGTTCGATTCAAAATCCTAGAGCGGGCAAATATTTGTACTGGCTTGTTTTTACAGATATTTATTTGTTTTTGCTCTTCACGATTTATCTACTGAACCAATCTTCCTGAAACGTATACACATATTTAGACGTAATGAGAAGGACAAAGGGTACTTTTCATCCCGGGAAAAGGTACTGTGGGAAGCCGCGGGCAACAATAGTTTATAAAAAAAAAAAATATTTTTTAAGATCAACACAAAATATGGTTTTAAAACTTTTGTACACGACTGTACGAACCTCAATATTTATCTTTATTCCCATTTTGTGAAAACGTTTAAAATCCAATAGAAAGTATACTGGAAGGTGCCAATTTGTGTTCAAAATTATAGTTTAAACGTCGCGTGTGAAAACACAAGAAAATATGATTTCAGCTATAAAAATCTATCTTACTTCTCCCTCTTAAAATTATCCAACAATTATAAATAGAAAAATTTGAACGTCTGAAGTTGAAGTTTCATACATACCATCTGGATAACTGGCTGTCAATCACCGTATGTTTTAAAAGACACTACTTGCCACGTACGACCAATCTGTGGAACCAACTTCCTGCGGCGGTGTTCCCGAACCGATTCGACATTGGAACCTTCAAAAAACGAGTCTACGTCTTCTCGAAAGGCCGGCAACACTCTTGTGATACCTCTGGTGTTGCAGTAGTCCATGAGCAGCGGTGATCGGTTACCATCAGGTGACCCGCTTGCTCGTTTGCCGCCCTATGTTATAAAAAAGT
Organism: Ephestia elutella; assembly: GCA_018467065.1. NCBI lineage: Eukaryota > Metazoa > Arthropoda > Insecta > Lepidoptera > Pyralidae > Ephestia > Ephestia elutella. Next base: position 2,003,701 of record CM031568.1, on the reverse strand, counting down.
GTGTTGTGTATATGTTTGTTACTCAATCACTCGTCTACTTGACGTCGTCGGTCTTGATGAAATTTTGCACTCGGGTAGAATTAAAGCTGAAATAAATAACACTTATATAGGGTGCTTTTTATTTCAAAATCCTACGAGAGCGTAGTTAGCATCACTGTATAACTGTACATCCATACGAAGCAATTAATACTATTTTTGTCGAGAAGAAAAAAATGCCCCTTTTCGTGACCTTTCTAGACCTTTCTTTAACAAAAAGTATAGGTGTCTATTTCTGTACTCATGCTCCAATAAAGCAGTATCATTAAATCTGCAATCATTCAATTTTTTCCCCTCCAAACCCCACGGGGGAGATTCGGGTAAAGAAGACAATATATTCTCTTATAAATTAATACTAACTACGCCCCCGAGCTCCGCTCCCGTAGTTTTTTTATTTTTATTTAAAGAATCTTTATTAACTCATACAGAATACAAATTATTATAATGAGTTTTAAAACTAAATTTACAAATAAAAACTTAATGATCACATAAACAGTGTAGTTTTTCAAAATTTTAAATTAAGTTTATTTTTTTTAAATCTTACTTCAAAATTTCAAATTAAGTTATTTTTTTTTAAATCTTACTATAAACAAAGTCAAAGTATTAACATCATTTAAATCCAAGTAAGTCATTAAACATTTTTGCTCCTTCATCAAATAATATATCTCTCTTACCATAGTTTTCTCTAGGTATTGGTAATTTTATTTTCTATAGTTTTGAGCGAAAAAGTGTATCACTTTTTCGCTCAAAACTATAGAACCTGGAATACCTGGAACTATGGAGCCTGGAATATTCCAGGCTATAATAAATTCTACCCGTGTACCAAATTTCATCAAAATCCATCCAATAGATTATGCATAATTGAGACTTATTAATTTTCATATTAAAAATTAGGAAATTTTTTAAACAATTTTACAATACAGCTTTATTTAGGGAATGATCATTCCACAGTGTAGTATTTTGTATCCCGAAATTGCAACAAGAGCAAAGTTAGTATCTATAAAAGTGAACGTTTTGTATCTACTATGTAATATTTCCATTTTACCCCACTTTTCCCTATAAATTATTGTCCCCTACTAGCTCGGCTACCTGTTGCGTACGGTTTGTTTACTGTTTTACGGCCTTAGAAACGTATAGAACCTTCTAGATAACGACTTTAAGTACATACAACCTTTCGTAGAAATATACATCCTAACTTAATGACATAAAGTTCAAATTTCGTTGATGCCCTTGTGCTACAAATGACTATTCGTAGATGGAACATAAATCTCCTAGACGCGCTTGTGTCTGATGGAATAAACTATTGTGTAACGTAATTGGTTGTGTTAAGGACCGGTTTTGTCTAAAATTATTATGTAGTTACGCTGTTATGATAAAATGCATTGAGTAATATGCAACGCTTGTAGCGTTAGCATATTTTTGTTTTTGCGTCTGTGCCATTCGGTGTCCTCATAATTTGCGGAATTAAAACTTTTATTTTTTACTGAATTTAGTTTTAAAAGTATATTTTTAGCATAGAGCAACACGGACGCATGGCAACATTTTAACATTAAAATCTTTCTGGCATTTTTTGCGGGGCAGGGAAGTACACACAAAGAAAAATCAATACTTACATTACACACACAGAATGAATTTGACAAATCTGACACAAACCATCAGATTTTTTTGTACGAATAAGTGATAATTCACACACAAGCATAATACTATCCTAAAACTCGGGAATTGGGTCATCAGGTTGAACGATTTTTGCTAAGGCCCCATTTCCAATTATTTTAAAGAGTAGCTGGTCACTTGGAATTCTTCATCAGATGATCCTGATCTTCGATTTTTATAAGTCAACAGAAAATGCTCGTCAGATTGATAAACTTTTGCAAAGGTACCATTTCCATATTTCTTATAGTTTAGCTGTTCTTTATTAGGTGTTCCAGTTTTCAAAATCAATTATAGCCTATATTTTGCCCAGGCTTAATAACTCTACAACAAAAAAGTTTCATTCAAATCCGTCCAGTAGTTTTTGCGAGAAACGCCTACATACATACAGACAGCCAGACAGACAAGAAATTCCAAAAAATATTTTTGCTTTCTATTATTCTTTTTAAGTGTCCCTCTATTCATTTCAGTCAAAAATACTAAATGTACAGACAAAATATTTTTACTGTTTTATTATATGTATAGATGAAACAAATCAATATCTGCGATTTTTTCTGTCAACAACATGATTAAAAAAAATACTTTTCCAATCCCGTTTAATAACTTTATATCTGAAGTAATTTTATATAGGTAGTAGAGAAATCTAACTAATGCAGAAATGAGTCGTTAAATTAAAAGGAAATTACTTCTAATAATTAAAATTAAAACACCTTTGACATTTTCTAAAAAATAACTCAAGAGGAACATAAAACAGCACTTAAAATATAAAATTTCTTTTTAAATGAGTCATAATATTATGTAGTAAAACACGTAGGTGAAATGAAACGTGTCCGTTGACCTACACTGTCGCTGCTAACGGTACACACAGCACACGCTCACATCGACACGGGGTGCAGGAGGCAGAAACATTTTTAACCAATATTTTTCTGGTCACAGAATTTTCGAACATTTACACTTGGAGTAGATTTACTTCTTTTTTTAGATTTAGACCTTAATTTTTGTCATAGATCCAATCACAGAAGTAAGAATCAAGACGTAGAAGTGTCAATGATGCTTGATTTTGTCACTGCTTAATTGTTTGTCCCTGTACGTATAAGGATAAACTATTATAGACAATTCCGAGTAAGTCTTTGTGTGTTTTTCGTCCCACGTAATAACACCGACATAAGCATAGCTCTAAATAAAAAAACTTATTCAACCACACCACATTTATAGTTGTCTGTACTGTATTTTACAACAAAATAACAACGTCAACATAATATACCCGTAAACAAATATTATATTAGTATGTTATGTGTGAAAACGTGATGTCAGAAAAACAGCACTTTCACTCTCTTGCGCAAGTGTCAATTCTGTCGCAACGTATGACGATATATTGTTTACGTAAATATACATATAGGTAGTCGTTAAATACTTATATTATAGAATGTAGATCGCATGGTCTGAAGTTGAAAATAGTTTAATCGCCTCATGTGTAGACAGAACCGCAAGTCTACAAGTAAAAACTAAGTAAGTACTATACGAGTATGATACAAAAGAAATTAGTTCATATTGTTTATTTTTCTATCCATACTAAAATAACTTAATTAAACATCACCTGATAAAACTTAACATGAATAAAATATCCTTTTAAACACAATATCAATTAATAAATTACTGTAAAAAAAATAACTTAATTTCAGACTCCTAACCTAATTTTCCGTTTCATATAATTATAACCAAAACTACGAGCTGAAATCGTTATAAACACAGTCTACTAAAAAAGGCAAAAAGTTTTCAGAACAGACTGGTTGAGCACTCCTGCTGCAGTAATCATCAATGAAACTGGCGTACATTCTCGAACCGGTACCCCACGCTCTCCAAGCGTATAAAACTCGCGGCGAACCGTCGCCACCGGCATAAGATACAAAAAACTAAACGCGGAATACGAAAGTGAATCACAAGACATAACAAAACGCAAAAAATGCTCAAATTCGTGCTACTTCTAGTGATAGCAAGCACCGCACACAGCAAAGATACAGGACAGAGATTCGAAGATCAACTACTGGCTGCATTCGATCGAGGATTGACCCACACTCTTGCGTACCATTACCTGTGGCCCTTCAGTCAGCTCGTCAGGGCAGCAGCGGAAGCAGACGAAGGCTTAGAACTCCTCCAAATTCAGTCAGACGACAAAAAGTACGAAGTGAATCTAAACGTGAGGAAATTCAAACCGGACGAACTGAAAGTAAAAGTGAAGAACCAGTATATTTTGGTCGAAGGTAAACACAAAGAGATGTACGCTCAGAGGCCAATTCTTACCAACCATTTCATGCAACGGTTTGCTTTACCAGCCGGAAGCAAGCCTGAGGAAGTGACGGCAGTTTTGAATGAAAAGGGAATCCTATCAGTGTCTGCGCCAAAACATAAATTACCTCCCCCACCGCCGGAAATTGACGTTCCTATCACAGTGCGATTACCACTATCTGTTGCAACCGAAAAGTCCACAGAAGAAGATAATGTGGAAACAACCGAGAAATCAGTTTCTTTCGTAGATACAAAAGAGTCAAATGAATCTGAAGAGAAAGTAGACAAATTTGATAAAGACAATACAACAAAGAAAGAAATAAAAGTTGAAAAACTGGATGAGAAAGTAGAAGCAGTGAAGACTGAATCGCCCCTTTGGCAACTGATGGAATCAACGACACATATTGGTAAAATTAGGAAGAAGGAACTAAAATCCACGACGAAAGTTATCAAAGAGAATGAAGTGGCGAAAGATGGAGAGGGCAATGGCCTGGATTATGTGATTGACACTGAAGCCGCAGAATGAGAGGACCTTGAAGAGTGTGTGTGAAAGACTGAATTGAAGCTTTAAGTTGTATGGAATACGAACGAAAGACTTTGACGACTAAGTGTGCCAGTAGTTAAGATATTTTTATGAATAAAGATATTATTTATTGTTATTTTTTTGTTTCAATAGAATACTTATATTAATAGATCTTATATTAATTTACACATTATATTAACAATATTGCGACTTCAACACTGGAGGCAAGGAAATTGAAAAACTGAGTAAGTACCGCACTACAAAAATAAATAACCCGGTTATGGAAAATGTCACAACACGTATCGTAGCAAAAAGCTTACACAGGTATTGTAATTTCCTTGACTCCAAAATAGACATAAATATTCTAAAAAAACTGGCTGCTATTCACACCTCAATCATTATATATAAAATTCTGGGAAACACCATTTTTATTTTTGGATTTTTGAGCATCTTAGATGCATTATTAGAACTAAAGTACTCTCATATAGAAATTAGATTGGTCGTATAAAGACATGGTCGCGGGTTCAAGTCCTGCTCGCATGGAATTTTTTCACCATATCTAATTTCTATATGAGAGTACTTTAACACTATTTTTGTTGAGAGGAATCCCGATTATCCCTACCATTCATTGATTACCATTCTATCTACAATCAATCAAAGATTATTTGCATGAATACAATATAAATACAATGTAATTACGATCACAAGTAATGTTCCGATGGAGCTTTCTTCCAAATTTTATCTTATAGGGCTTCTTTATAACGTTTTTTGAATTATTGTCTATCTGTCTTGTTTGTATGTTTGTACGCGCAACACGCAAAAACTACCGAATGAAATTTGATCGAAGTCGAATGCAAAATTGCATTACATTTTTAAAATACACAGTAGAATTGTCCCATATTTAATTTATTATATCATGCCTATTTTAATGGGTTTCAGGTTAACTCTTACCCGCATACATTTCATCAAATTCCGCCCAGTGATCTATTAATAAATGGAATACGTAAAGCGTGTGAAATCGGAGCTATTCTAATTGAGAGGAATCTCTCTAATGTCATAATGCTAGTAGAATGTTACTATACCTATCTAATCTGTGGGTGAATCAACACAGGTATGTGCCTGGATAATTAAATAATGGAATCAAATAAACAATGAACGAACAGACACGACGGGAATTGCGTTATCTTTATATCCCAACGATTAATATTATAATTGCTCAAGTCCATTTGTATATTTGTTACCTCTGCAAGCTTTATCTACTGTACCAATCTTCCAAATTTTTACTGTACATATACTTATTTCACGTGGGCCGTATGCATCCCGAAAGATGGGCTCACATACTTACCACCTGGGTCCCAGCTGATGGGCACAGAAAGCGAGGAAGGCCTAAGACAAGATGGTCGGATGAACTTAGGGCATTCGACAGAGTGTGGATAGAAAAGACCAGAGATAGGGACACATGGAAAGAGAGTGGGGAGGCTTTTGTCCAGCAGTGGGATATGTTATAGCTACAAAAAAAAACTTATTTCATGATCTCAAAAGTTAATATGAAAAGCCGCTCTGACACGATTGGGACCAATACTGTCTTAGCATTTCAGCAATGGTCGTTCCGTAATGCTAGTAGTGAGTAGCTTTGAGAATTAGGAATTACCTATTTCATAAAAATTAAAAGTAAAAATACCTATAAAGATCTTACTTCTAAATAAACGATAGATAAGGGGTGAATAGGAATCATAGTCAGGCATTAATTTTCCATGTTTTTCCGTAGATTGTCTGGTAGAGATAGCTTTCTTTTGTACCTCATTTTGTTTTAGTAAATAAAGTTTTAAAATGAAATGTGACTACAACTTCAAAAGCTTATTTATCACCGTTTTATCTACAAGTAAACATAAACGTTACTACGTTTCGAATGACAGACAAAACAAACATTCCAGTTCATGGAAAAACGACAATGTTCTCAATGATATTCTACCTGATATTCTCGGAACACGTTGAAAAACAGTATTTGGTCTCGGTAATTCGTCTGCCTTAATTTTCCAAATGATTTCATTTGACACGTTTCATGTTTATTGTATACTAGTCTGTGCCTGCGACTTCGTCTGCGCATATCTCAGGTCCTAAGCTATCTATCAAGATGAAACTTACAGAAATCAGAAATCAGAAATCAGAATGTTTATTTGCCAGAAAACAGTACAAAAGATGATACAAAATAATAGTTTCATGTCTTCAGTCTGCAAGCAGACGTGCAAAAAATACAATTAAAATATAAATTCTTAAATTCACTCTACAAAATGTCACATAAAAAAATTAATGGAAATAAATAATGTCAAAAATTGATGGTTAAACAAACTTACCTTAATGAAGTTTGACCATAATTATACAAGACGTTGCTTCCTCGATATTTAATCAAATTCACTAAGCAGCTCGCTCTGCTATGTACTAGGCATGACACAATTTTAAGAGATCTGAGAATAAAATAAAATAAAAGAAAATTAGTCCAGACATCCTATTTTCGCCCCACCGTTAGTTACGTCACTGGCCGCCGCTTCATTCCTTTAGAACCAAATTTCGGAATGTGGCGCTAGGGATATGGTAAAACGTATTATACTTATTGATTGGGACGGGCGGGTTATAAATATCTTCGGAAGCAACGTCTTGTATAATTATGGTCAAACTTCATTAAGGTAAGTTTGTTTAACCATCAATTATACTACGACGTTGCTTCCTCGATATTTAATCAAATTCACTAAGCAGATGTTTAGAGCCATTGCGAAATTTGCAAGATTTTTATTTTCATATCATTATAATAATAATTATTATTTTTAATGTGATATATTAAAAGTGGTTCCTTAGTTGTTGTTGTTGTCCAAATGTAGTTGTATCTACAACTGACTTCCACAAGGATATCAGATATAAAGGAAAATTTTACGAAACTGGGAAAAAAAAAAAAAAAATATCTTCGAATAGGCTATGTAATGCAATGCCAATACAGTTTTTTCATTTTGTAAAGCATAATGGTTTAAATTATTCCAGCTTATCAAAAACATTGTTTAAGTTCTGTAGAGTACAGACTTTGGTTGCTAACCTTGATATTTTGGGAGAAAAAATGTCAAGTAGTTAACAAGAAACAGATTAAAAGTCCTATATGTATACCATGGGACAATAATTAACAAAAAACAAATTAACACTATAGTTCTTTCATGTGAAACAGGATATTTAAAAGGCTATTCCCAAAATAGGATATGTTAACTCAAAAAACGTAAATATTTACTAAGAGAAATGTGATGAACATTTTTTAGTCTGCAATAGCGAACTCAACACAGACAGAGATGTTTGCCCAGAGTTAATTTTACAAATATCGACTAGAATTTTAACTACCTATTGTCAGGAAGCTTTATTGTATTGATTATAAACTTATACTTCTGGGTGGTCAATGTGTCAAGATAAAAGGACACGATACTAATTTAAGATTTTTTACTCTAAAGTACTAAGTACTCGAGAAATATCTTTACCTGACAAATATATATTAATTAGCAAGGGGAAAAAAATGAATATGCAAATTTTGAGTTCGGTACATTTCTGCTGAAATATACTCGTAAAACTACACTATTTTTATAGACTGTACTTAGTTGAATAGGTATATAGGTGAATCGGCCACAGCCATGTAGTATAAACTATAGATAGTATTAGGTACCACAGTACGATGACTTCACTATAACTTTTGTTATGAGTACATACTCGTATGTATGTGCCTTTAGTTAAAACTATTAACGAAAGACTGAATTCTACAGACGAAACTCAAGTGTACTTATTGTACAAGCTTATTATGTTTTCAGTAACAAGTAGATACCTATTGAAAAGAAAAAAGTTATGATACTTAGTTTTCCGAAACAAGAATCTATCAAGAGGGTCTTTAATTGTGATTAGATTCTCGATAATAGATCTTTCTTGTTCCAAATAGTAAATTACTCACTCAAGTCATTGCAGATGACCTTTGCTAGGAGTAATTTTTTGTTGTAAATTTGGAATAAATACAGTAGCTGTAGAAAAAATAAAGGTCAATTTTATACTACTTTATATCTTTTTTTATATTTTTTTTTTTTTTTTATTTTGATCGAAAAATCGCATCCTAATCACAAAGATAGATATCTATAATTATGCATCCAGTTGTTGAAATTTAATTTACTCGAGTTAACGTAGAATATTCAACACATCTACGATCAGAGCTAAAAGATGAGACCATATTGACAATTTGAATAAATCTCCATAAACAGAAACTAAAAATAAAATCAACGTACTGAGTATCCAATATTGTTCAGTACTATGCTTGCTTAAGCTAGAGCTAATGTCTAATTCTTAAGAAACAAGTGCTTTGTTATCTGCCTTTAATTTGTCCAAAATAGAAAGCACTACTCTTACCTGGCTTAAGGCACTTTTATTCCATTTATAAGGTGCTTTAGAGAGTTGCTGTTGTAGAACTACAATAACCGTAAAAGCCTGTTAGATTGAAAAGCTTGATCATGTATAAGTATTGAAATATAGTATGTAATAATAAGTAAATATATAATCTCAGTTTGTATTAGGTATTATTACTTATTGAATTTGGATGCAATCTGCAAAAATCAATCAAGAAGCTGAATCTTTATGTATTATAATCTTTATGTATGTGTTCTTTATGTATAAAGATACATGGGCAACTTTCAGTGAAGTTAGTTGTTAATTATGAAGAGATAAAAAGACAGGTATCGGGTATTGACCCGATATTGGGTGATTCCGGAGTCATCCGGACTGACAGTGAAAATATTTCATTACTAGCTTTTGCCCGCGGCTTCGCCCGCGTGAATTTCCCACGGGAACAGTGCTTTTCCCGACCACTGTTCCCGTGGGAAATTCACGCGGGCGAAGCCGCGGGCAAAAGCTAGTATGAAATATAAAGGAAATAACTGATTGATCGAGTGATCAGTCGATTTATTAAAAGTATTGAATAAATGTACCAGACGTGTATATTGTAAATTATCTAAATTATGTACATTTGGCGAATAATCATCTCGATTGATGAGTGGATTTCCTTTCCTCAGTTTACCGAACTCCGTTTCCCAACTTCCTCTTGGACTATATGTGTGATACCCCAATGTTTAGATATTTGGTATGAGTACATACCTGTTATGATGACCAGCAATGGTCGGCGATTTTCATCAGTCCTGATGTACAAACATTTATAATAACAGATACATACAGATAATCTGTCACTGCCAATAGTTGTGAGACTCGAAGTTCGCGTTTAACTGAAATGAACAGAGCTGAGTTAATACTGACAGTGCATGGTTATAACATCATTATAGTTCGAAGAACTTACGCAGCCAGAAAAAAATAATACTTGACTGTATCAGTCTAGTAATGTTTTGATAAGTAAGAGATACTTAAAGGGTGTTCGAAATGTATAGTAAGATACACACTTTCGTTACATGGTTATCATCTGATAATAATACTATTTGCATAGTTATACTTTGGATAGTAGCTTGTCCACGGAGTTCTATTACGTATATCTGGCTGATAATGTGTAGATTTGGCTACAATCACATTGTAGTTCTGTATGTGCTAATATAAGTGTGTATAAAATTAGTAAGTAAGTAAAGATACTTTATAAACCAGGCTACGATCGCGTCGTAATTCTAATGGGTAATAATGTGTATACCTGACTACAATCGCGTTGTAGTTTAATAAGGTAATAATCATCATCATCATCTCGAGTCGAAATGGCAAAAATATAGAATAATGTGCACACGCGACTACAATCGCATTGTAGTTCTATATGTGCTGTTATATAGGTGTAATATATAAACTAGACTACGATTATATCGTAGTTATATTAGGTAATACTTTACTTAGCGCGAAGATTTTGTAGTTAAGCCTCTTGATTGGGCCCATTTTGCATAAGGAAACTGGGCGGCTGCATATCTTCAGCGTTGTTGTTGTTCTTCTATCGGACTATATGTGCTTGACTATAGTCGCTCTGATTACAATCGCATTGTAATTCTAACCCCGTCTACAATCGCATTGTAGATCTATTGGGTCGGAGCACACGTGACTACAATCGCATTGTAATTCTGTATGTGCTTGACTATAGTGTAAAACCCTGATTACAATCGCATTGTAATTCTAAGGGTAAATATATATCCCTGTCTACAATCGCATTGTAGATCTATTGGGAAGTGCACACGCGACTACAATCGCATTGTAGTTCTATATGTGCATAGCACAGTCCACACGTAGATCACTCGTAGTACACCCGTAGATCACCCGTAGTCCACCCGTAGATCACCCGTAGTCCACCCGTAGAGTACCCGTAGATCGCCTGTAGACTCCTCGTTGACTACCCGTAGACCAACCGCCATCATCATAGCTATTTTAATGTCCCCAATATTAGCACTGTCCTTCCCCATGGGTGGGTAAGGAGGATTAGGGCATCAAGTGGGCCCAATGGGGTTTGATTGGTTTTTAAGACTGTGAATACAGTTGAGATCGACCCATCCAGTGACTAACGAAGTAACGTTAAAATCGAAAAGTCGAAAGCGTACAAAATAGTTACGTACGTTTTTATCACAATAAACAATTAAGCAATTGACGTAACGAATAAAAGTTTACTTTTAAATGATGCAATGATGACAGCTTATGCTTGGCTAAAATCTTGTTTACACAATTATTCCAGGGTTTTCATTATAGAATTGGACCCAGACTTATTGCGAATCTAAATTCTGAACATACTTGTAATATCGTAGTTTAATATGATTAATCCTTCATCAACAAATAACCCAATTGGGCCTTGCGTTTAACTTTTAACGACAGTAAGAACAATCAAGAAATAAGAAGAAAATTATCCATACATATGTAGATTCGTGATTTTGCCACGAAAAAATGTTTTTACAAATGTAAAACATAAACATGCGACGCATATTTAGGTTACGATTCATGTAAAATTACAACTCTGAACGCGAGATACTATTCGCGATATTGTATTATGTAATATCATGCACAGACAATTCCAAGATAAAAGGAAGGTAGGTGCATAGTTGGGTCAGCGGAAAAAAATCAATTGGTCTAACGACCGTTGTTTGTTGAGTTTATGATTAAATGTTATCAAAGTACCCGCAGGTTTACACAGGTGTGATGTAAAATCACGGTTATGTATGAGTAATAGTAGCCAATGCAACATAAATATGTAGTTAACTAACATTTTGTTAGGCCTTATAACTTTTTCAAAGTATAGTTAATATTCAAACCAGATATTCAGGTAATGAAAAAATACTTACATTTTTCGTTGTTTACGAGTGTAATGAACTTAAAGTACGTTATTTTCCACTGACACTGAAGTTATAAATTAATTTTAAGATATTCCAGATACTTGGAATAAAAAGAAAATAAAAAATAAAAATATTGTTGTAGTGTGTGTGTTGCCATGCCCGCACACAAAAAGCGAATGAAGCGGCGGCCAGTGACGTAACTAACGGTGGGGCGAAAATAGGATGTCTGGACTAATTTTCTTTTATTTTATTTTATTTTATTCTCAGATCTCTTAAAATTGTGTCATGCCTAGTACATAGCAGGGCGAGCTGCTTAGTGAATTTGATTAAATATCGAGGAAGCAACGTCGTAGTATAATGTCAAATTATGCTTGATCAAAATATTCTTTAATGGTATAAAAACATTTATCTAATAGCCAGATTTTAAGTTAGACCTTCTATAATAAAACAGTGAAAACCGCAACAAAGTTGGTTCAGTAGTTTTTGCGTGATGCGCATACAAACAGAAAGGCAGACAGACAATAATTCTAAAAAAAATGGTTTTGGCTTCTATTAGCCATATGAAGACTCCTCATAGTTTTTTTTTTCTTAAATATCTTCTATGTGCAGACACAGATCAGTTACAGTTTTATTACATGTATTGATGATGATGATGACTAGCCCCTCGCTTTGCTCTCGTAAAAATTTAGTATACTAAATAGAATACTACTATCCACCAATATTATAATCCACCAGCTAAATTTTCGCAACAGGGTTGGATCATGAAACCGAGACTGTTTCATGAGTTTCTTTCGGCATTTCTTCTCACCAGTGGTCGTTCCGAAATGCTTGTAGTTTGTAGCCTTGAGACATAATACACTATGATTATATAATTAGTTTTCAACTTGAAAAAGAGCCTTATTTGAAGGCCAAGTTTCAATAAAGAGTTTCTGATTCCTGAGTAAGTTTCCAAAAAATCTATAACAAAAAGTGATAACTTTTCTTACTCTCCCATACAAATTGACTGATCAGGTATTATAACCCAGTTATAACTTAATTATTACCTCTTGTTCGCTAGGTCAACGGCAAAATCGCGGAAAGCCGTGGCTGGTCACTAAGTACTTACCTATTATGAAATAAACAACTTGTGTGTGTGTGTGTGTATGGAGTGGTTTGCCAATTATTTATTTCACACGCTAATCAACTAGGTGCAGGCTTCACCACCATGCTTTCCTCGGAATCAAGTGACATGACGGTCGATTAGACGTTTATTTATTTTTTATTTTTTTTTGTACACAACAAATACATTACATTATACATAGGAAATATAAAATATAGTAAAATTAAGTACAAAGGTACTACTTATTTTTATATAAATTTCTTCCAGTATACCAGCGAAAGAAAAATTGGAAAAAAGAGTCATTGGCGTGTACTAAAAAGAAAAGAAAACGACGTTCGTACGTGAGTCAAATAAGCATAAATGCATGATCATGATTTGACCCTTTGACCCTAAGACCCTTTCCTTTCATCACTGCCGCACCGCATCGCTCAATCCTCATCTCATAGTCTCGAAACTCCACTTTATAGTCGAGGGATAACCTTTCAACTAACAACAATTAGTTACTACTTATAGTGAGCAACATTAACTCGTGAAAGTTGCTTAGGGAATAATCTGCAATACTTTGCATAGCTTATTCCAAAATGTGTTTTAATTTGACTCAAACAAGTAAAACATACTGAATTATGAGACAGTGTAGTACTAAATATGGTATAATTAAGGTTGCAACTTAAAAACGCCAATAAAATAAGAAATAAAAAGAAATACTTGATTGAGTCATAAAGCAAATTGTGAACAAGCAGTCATCATTTGGTTTGCCAGCTTCCCGCAATAAAATCATAGATTGTAATAACGTACAGAAGGTTCACTGTTGTATGAAACTCATGCCAAATCGAAACTTATCGCGTGGCACAGGAAAGACGTAAAATTTTGTATTTTAAAGTTGCTTCCAGCAATTACAAAATATTAATTAAATATTACCTACTACTAAGTAGCCTAAAAATAAATAAATAAATAAATAAATAAACGTCTAATCGACCGTCATGTCACTTGATTCCAAGGAAAGCATGGTAGTGAAGCCTGCACCTAGTTGATTAGCGTGTGAAATAAATAATTGGCAAACCACTCCACAAACTGTTTTTGAGAGTCATTACGAATCATCTCGCTCGCAGGTTTGACGACTTCCAGCCTCCCGAACAAGCCGGTTTCCGAAAAGGCTTTAGTACCGTAGACCACTTACATACGCTGCGGCAGATTATACAGAAGACTGAGGAGTATAATCAGCCATTATGCTTGGCATTTGTGGACTAAGAGAAAGCCTTCGATTCGATCGAGACCTGGGCTGTGCTACAGTCTCTCCAACGGTGCCAAATTGACTATCGATATATCGAAGCGCTGAAGTGTTTATACGAAAACGCCACCATGTCGGTCCGTCTCCAGGATCAAGGCTCCAAACCTATCCAGTTGCAGCGAGGGGTGAGACAGGGAGGCGTGATATCTCCGAAACTGTTCACCGCCGCCCTGGAAGATGTTTTCAAGCTTCTGGACTGGAGCGGACTCGGTATCAATATCAACGGCGAGTACATCATTCACCTTCGATTCGCTGACGACATCCTAGTCATGGCTGAGACCTTGGAAGACCTAGGTACAATGCTCGATGGCCTCTGTAGAGCCTCTCAACAAGTGGGTCTAAAAATGAACATGGACAAGACGAAAATTATGTTTAATATCCGTGTCGCACCCACTCCTCTGAAGGTTGGAGACTCTACACTCGAAGTTGTTGACAATTATGTATACCTGGGACAAACAGTTCAGTTAGGTAAGTCCAACTTCAAGAAAGAGGTCAACCGTCGAATCCAACTCGGCTGGGCAGCGTTCGGGAAGCTTCGCGATATCTTCTCGTCCAAAATACCGCAGTGTCTCAAGACTAAGGTCTTTGACCAGTGTGTGTTGCCAGTAATAACATACGGAACTGAGACGTGGTCGCTTACTATGGGCCTCATAAGAAGGCTCAAGGTCACCCAAAGGGCGATGGAGCGCGCTATGCTCGGAGTTTCCCTGCGTGATCGAATCAGAAATGAGGAGATCCGTAGGAGAACTAAAGTAACCGACATAGCACGCAAAATCGCGAAACTTAAGTGGCAGTGGGCGGGGCACATAGCTCGTAGAACAGATAGCCGTTGGGGCAGAAAAGTTCTCGAGTGGCGACCACGAACCGGAAAACGTAGTGTTGGCAGGCCTCCCACTCGGTGGACCGACGACCTGGTGAAGGTCGCGGGATGCGCATGGATGCGGGCAGCGCAGGACCGGTCGTTGTGGAAATCCTTGGGGGAGGCCTTTGTCCAGCAGTGGACGTCTTTCGGCTGAGAGAAGAAGAAGAAGAAGAACTAAGTAGCCTAAGCATGCGGTCTATCTGATGGAAAGTGGACACAGCAGGCGTGTCACACGCGCGTTTTCGACCCTAAGTGAATCTTTTTAATCTGAAAAAATATCTTTGTGTCGCATGTATTGTCCTCCAGCGATTACCTTTGTGCAACTTTGAATAGAAAACAGGCAGCTTAGCGACGTCCATGCGTACTAAATGTCCACACCATCTCCCTTGAATGAGCAGATAACTATGCCGATCATTTAATTCTTCTGTATAGTGAATAGTGGTGTTTGGAATCCGATCCAACGAAGAACTGACTTTGATTTTGCTAGCCATATCCGTTGCCATCTACAGACATAAAAAGATTCGTCGTTGACGGATACGTCAGGGACGACATAATGATCATGATGAAATCCTAACTAATAAATGCGAAAATGAGTTTGTTTGTTACCGCTTCACGCTTTATTTGCTGAAGCAATCTTCCTGAAATTTTTCATAAACATAGTTCAAAGTACAAAGAAATACATAGGGTAACTTTCATGCCGGGAAAAGTTCTCTTTCCGTTGGAAACACACGCGGGCGAAGCCGCGGGCAAAAGCAAGTAAAAATAAAAATAATTGTATTTATACACCTGGCTGATAATCCTCCTGAAAAATACCACTCGTGGGGTTCAACGGCCGATCATACCTAAGCTCCGTGGTGACGCTTTCCGCAATAAAAGTAAGCAACGCCGGGAAAACAATGTTGTTTATGGACGAGACCCTAAATATTAAGTTAACTTAATATTTATATTAATATTAATTTTATTATTTGTTAATTTATTATTATTTATTAATTTAATATCAGTTAAGCGCGAGTCGGATCCACGTTAAGCACTTTTGGTCGGTTATCCTAAAACCTTTGAAACTCTTACGTATTATATATCAGAAAATATGAGAACTATAAAAAAAATCAATTCAAAGGTTCAAAAAACTCTAAACATCGTAAATACTTAATTTACCTATAAGCTAAATTTTGAAATTCGACTACCTGTAGTCCTAAAGAGTACCGCATGCTAACAAATAATCAAACTATGAACTCTTCAGCTTTATCAAATAAAGAAGAGTCGTTTTAGTAGGTATAGTTAAATAAATGGATCTTTTTTGTTATGTGGAATGTGTAACAGCTAGTGTAATAATATAATCAATAAAGGATTTGTATTATTATAAAAAAAAAATGGAAACTCAATAGGTACTATAGATGCGCAGAAATTTTAAAATTTTTATCAATTTTTATTACAAATATGAAAGTCATCTGTTCCAACAGAGATATTAAATTATGTTTGTTACATTGTCAAGGTTAAATTATTCATTTGAATAAACATTTCAATTGAGTTGAAAATTTTCATGGTTCGTTTTAATTTATTTCATCATAAAGTAATCATAGTTTGATTTCTAAAAGTTCTCGACTCTAAACTTTTTCTTCCTTCGTAGCTAGTCTGACATAATCTCTCTCTCTCTCTCTCTCTCTCTCTCTCTCTCTTTCTATATCTCAGCCGAAAGACGCCCACTGCTGAACAAAGTTTGACATAATAACGAGCATAAATAGGTTCTTAAATCACAAATTGCCGAACATTACTTACCACAGAGGAAGAATAATAAGTCATAGAAGTGTCAAAGAGTTATTTATCGCCGCCTATATATAACCTCATTCTCAATTAGACTAAATTCTCCTTACATGCACCCCTTAGAGCATTCAACCAACGGGAGAGAACCACTTACAGGCAGCAGCCCCCTCCGCCAGATTTCATATGATCTTGCCGTTTGTGATTGTGTGTGTAGTTTTTATTTGAGTGATCAGCATTTTCTTTATGTGCGTGTATAAATTACGCTGCCTGTGTGTGCAGTGCGTTAGTGAACGCGTTTTCTCCCCACCGAAAGTGGCAGACTTTTTTTATTAATTTATTTTATTAAGTAATTAAAACTTAATCGCACAAAATTTCAGAAATTATATACAAAAGGTGGACTAAAAGCCATATGGGATTCTCTACTAGCCCACCATTAGACCAAACAGAGAGTAGAAAGTTCTTTTTTACATAAAAATTAGCGGTCGTATCGTCTCCTGTTTGCTAAATGCTCTAAGTACACCCAATAGAATCGAATTTCAGTTCGAATTTAATTTTTCAACTACCTTTCGATGCTTGTTTAGCGTCCGTCAAAGCGACAGATAATAATGAATTTTAATGTAAAAGCACGCGAGTACATAAAGGATTATCTACTCGTGTAGTAAAAGACAGCAAATGACATATCTATTTCCCTAATTATTCTAAATTCTGTGGTGTGGCTGTTTACGATACAATAAATCCAGATATGTAACTGTGCGATATTACATTTTGGCATACTGGTTGATGACGTAACATACTACTGTACTGTCTGTGTAACATCGTATGTTCTCAACGATTTAATTAGATATACAAGACTGTTCCAGACATAATTATGTTAGCTCCATATTGTAACAGTAAGTTATAGTGGCGATAAAATATTAATGAATGTAGAGTTATGTTACACTCCAGTATTTCTGTAATGGTATATTCGTCCACATAGTTAGTTATTTAATTGTAACATATATGTTGTAAAGTCTTTGAAGAAAATGCAATAGTGAAGTTTGTTGCGCCGCCTCTTTTCCACTAGCGCTTTGGAGGCGGTAGTAACCTTAGCTTTAAGTAATTATATGACGTCAACTAACTAAAAAAGAAGAATTTGATGATTTCAAAGTGCTATTTTTAGCCTATTTAAATAAAATCATTTCATTCATTCATTAAATAGCTCCTAGCCACTCTCAGAGGCGCAGAGATTTGAGCGCTTGACTTTCGATAAGTGGAGGTTAAGCAATTTTTAATGGTCGGTCAAGAGATGGATGACCAAAAATGTATTATCTCGAGCTTTTCTGCGCTTTAAAAGGCAAGTGAAGCCGTTGGTCCTGACTGAATTTGCAGTCATTAAAACCTATCAATCCACATAGGCCTACGTGGTGGGCCTGACATTTCCTTATCCATCCATCTTCTTCTTCTAAAGGTGCCTCTCCAACTAGTGAAGGTTAGCGATTAACATGATCAAGTCCTTCTTGTCGTTAGCTCTGCGGAACAGCTCAGCAACATTCGCTCTCGGATGTTTCGCAACCAAGACTTTTTCACGGTTGTTTCGCAACCAAGACTTTTTCCAGCTATTTAAATCGATGCTCTTTCCAGCTATTTAAATGGATGCTCTAGGAAAAACCTCTATTATGTTATATTCTAAGAACTCTGATTCGAAATAAATCACCGATTTAAATTAATTAAGTTTAATAAATACCTATTTACAAAACACATCTAAATACAATTTTAATTTTTCACAGAATAAGATCCGTCGGAATCGTATATCTTTTTCCTGTAATGTCCGTATTCCGAGCCATAACCCGACTTGCTGTAACCGTAGGGTTGGTCAAAATGATCATGGCCATAATGGCCACGGTCATGGCCATGGTAGTATTCAGGTTCTTCAATGTATTCCTCGTGTTTCTTCTCCTTCAAGTAGTGCACGAACCAGAGTACGAAATGCCAGCCTTTTGTCAGCAGCACGTAGAATAAGATGCCATATATTATCTTCAAAACGAACACTTTCGTCGCCACTACGTAGAAAAAGTGAACTGCGGACAATGAAATTTTTATTTATTTATTTAAATAAAAACATAATAACATCATTACAGCGTTATAAAAGTGTAGTTCATTAAATAGTCTCCGAAGTAATACACTGGAAATTCGTGAGCGTCGCGGTCAAGAGCGAAGCGGATTGAGAGCCTAAAGGCCGGACCGGTAAGTCGACCTACATCCGATGAGAGGTATTGTAGTATTGAGGTGCTTCGGCCCAGAGATTTCACAGAAAACCATTTATAGGTATAAATAAATCAAACCGTAAAAAAAATTCAATGGGATATTCGTTTTTTGCTTACACAAACCAACATCTCGCTCAAAAACATCTAATTTCGCCGTACTTTTGTGGATGACAACATGTTTTATTTAAAGTTTAATTAAGAAGTAAGGTTACATAGTTAAAAATTCGTACCTACCTACATCAGAACTTAAGAAAACCCGACATCCAATCCACAACGCCCGGGCTGGGGAACGAAGGCGAAAATTTCTCATGATAATGGTGATTTTCATAATCATTTTTATACTTGGGCCATGCGTTTGGAACGTATTTAGCAATAGCCAGGGCCCATGCCATGACTACTATTATTTTCATGCTGGCTATAACGAGAGCTATGCCTAGGATTAGCTTGAGTAGGCCCACTTTTGTTGCCAGCACTATTGCTAGGTTTGCTGCAACAAATTTAATATTTTATTTACAAATATTATCAACTTTATTAGGCATTTTAGCTAGAATTTTGAAGCTGTTTATTACTAAATCATTGTTGACCTAGTTTTTTATGCTCCTAAGTGGGCAAACAAGCATATGGACCATCAGATGGAAATGATCTTAGGTATTTATCAATGATAAATTATGATTGAGTTAGTACCTATTCAATACCATAATTTTAAGAACAAAACACTGAAAATAAGACTAACGCAATGTAAAAGAAGGATCATCCTCCCAATAAAATCCTATAAGGTGCTAGAGCTAATCCTGGATTTCTTATCTATAACTACTTTCAATGGAAACCTTAGACGGAAATAGGGAATTTCATTTGCGACCCATAGACCTCTTTTATTCTTAGGCGATGGATCCAACAAATGGTTTTTCTTCATTATATATTACAATTTTTTTTTTTCCTAGATGCCTTAATATGCCTCTGACATCGCCATTTACACTAAACTGTCAGTTTGCAAGTTTCCACACAATGTTTTCCTTCGTCGGAAATGAAAATGACTGTGCTTTAGTCAGATCAAACTACAAACTCAGGTGTTGAGCCGAGAGGCGAAACGTGTATTGTGTCCTACTAATAAGACTTAACGGGGAAAAATATCCGTTAATTTCTACTATCTGCTGAAAGAATTTTAATCGAACTAAATAGACAAGAAACTGAAGACTGTATTTTATAATTTTAAGACCTTTATATACTAATGTCTGACAAAAAAATAAATAAATTATGGATATGAAAGTTCTTTTAGTACTACTAATTTTTGAACCTAGTGACACGAGACAAGTAAGGCACCATTCAGCTGTCTCGCAGTCAGCTCAGTCACCACAGTTTACCTTGTTGCTTCTAGGATCTTAGGACAAACGGGAAAAGAGATCTATGTTTCAACTATTCAGCGTCCAAGTATTTTTTCTCATCCTCCGGACTTCAGCCATGCAAATGAAGCATAATCCGCCTTTTCACAGTTAGAATTTTAATTTCAAATACCACGGCTACTACGGAATTTATTTAATAGTGTAAAGTTGTTTTTTTTACATCTGCAATGTGAGGATTTAAATAGTCTGCCGTTTATTTTTTATAATTACTTACTTAGTGCTTTTAGAAATTTTAAAATTATTTTTTCATTTCAGAAACCTGCACTTACGTAATAAATTCTTTTAATTTGGGTTATTTACATAATAAACCACGTTTCTGCTGTAAAGTACTCTTACCAACCTAAGTTTGTTATGGATCTCTATCCAAAGCGCCTTATCATTTTCAGTTTTTGGTCTTAGAGTCGACTTTGTCTTTTGATTTTCATAGGCGAGTTCACATTGCTTTTGTGGCAAATATAAAATATACAATTTAGCAAAAGTAAAAACAATCATTGGCCTGTGGTGTGGCCCTAGAATAGCACCAACCCATCTCTTCCCGTGGGTGTCGTAAGAGGCGACTAAGGGATCTAAAACACCGGAGGATGGGCAGCAGCATCTTTCCGCGTACTATGACATCACACTGCGATCGCCAACCCGCCTGCCAAGCGTGGCGATTACGGCAAAACCCCCCTATGGTTGTTACACCCATAACACGGCCCCTAGTCCCCGGCGGCCCCGCTATCCCGGACTCTGGTAGCGGTCACGGTAACGGCGGGGCAGGGGGTGCTAAGAATCCCCGGCAGATGCCAGGCTACCAACCCCGACGACCTTTGGCCCTGGCAACTTATAACACGTGTACACTGCGGACCGACGAGAAGCTCGCTGAACTGGAGGAAGAATTGAGCAGGTTACGATGGGATATTGTAGGATTATGTGAAGTCCGAAGAGAGGGGGAGGACACCATGATCCTCAAGTCCGGAAACCTGCTCTATTTCCGGGAGGGCGACCAACTGTCCCAGGGTGGTGTCGGGTTTATCGTCCACAGGTCCCTCGTCAACAACGTGGTCCAGGTCGAGAGTGTTTCGGCGAGGGTAGCGTACCTTGTACTCAGAATTACCAAACGGTATTCGTTGAAGGTAATACAAGTATACGCACCGCCCTCATATCGCTCCGACGACGAGGTAGAGACTATGTATGAGGATATTTCTAGAGCCATACATAGCTCCCAGGCCCACTATACCGTTGTGATGGGGGACTTTAACGCGAAACTGGGCAAACGAAGCGATGATGAGCTGAGGGTGGGGAATTTTGGATATGGAAGGAGGAATGCACGTGGTCATCTGCTGGCCGGCTTTATGGAGAAGGAGGGCCTCTTTATGATGAACTCCTTCTTCAAAAAGCCAAAACAGCGAAAGTGGACATGGTTGCATCCTAATGGCGTTACAAAAAATGAGATTGACTTCATCTTGTCGACGAAGAGGCACATATTCAATGATGTCTCTGTGATCAATGCCGTAAAAACAGGAAGCGATCACCGATTGGTAAGAGGCACATTGAATCTTAGAATAAAACTCGAAAGGTGTCGACTGATGAAGTCTACGCTCCGACCAGCGCCTATCCAGCTCCAAAACCCCGAGAGCTTTCAGCTCGAATTGCAGAATCGCTTCGAATTCTGGGAGACTGCGAAAATCTGGACGATTATAATGACAGGTTTGTGCAAATTGTCCAAACAGCTGGGTCTAAGGCTTTCAAAACCCGCCGTTCAAAAGGAACCAAAAAGATCTCGGACCTCACCAACAAACTCATGGAAGAAAGACGAAACTTGGTTCTGCAGTCCTCTGACGATGCTGCTCAGTATAGACGTCTAAACAGACAGATCTCCAAGTCCTTAACTCGTGATTTACGCCAATTCAATACTGACCGTATTGAAGAGGCGATCAAGCGAAATAAGGGCTCAAAAGTGTTTGCAAGGGATCTGTCTGTTGGTCAAAGCCAACTGACCAAGCTGAAGACTGAGGATGGCAGAATCATTTCGTCGAAGCCAGAGCTGTTGGAAGAGGTTGAGAAGTTCTACAGACAATTATACACCAGCGTACGCACACCTGTCAGTAATCTGGCCAAAGATCCAAGAGCCAGATTGACCCGACACTACACCGAAGATATCCCGGACGTCAGCCTTTATGAGATTAGAATGGCTCTCAAACAGTTAAAAAACAATAAGGCACCGGGTGATGATGGAATCACGGCTGAGCTTCTGAAAGCAGGTGGAACGCCGGTATTAAGAGCTCTTCAGAAGCTATTTGATTCCGTCATACTCGAGGGACAAACGCCTACGGCATGGCACAGAAGTGTGGTGGTACTTTTCTTCAAAAAGGTGACAAAACCCTATTGAAGAATTATAGGCCTATCTCACTTCTGAGCCATGTCTACAAACTGTTTTCGAGAGTCATTACGAATCGTCTCGCTCGCAGGTTTGACGACTTCCAGCCTCCCGAACAAGCCGGTTTCCGAAAAGGCTTTAGTACCGTAGACCACATACATACGCTGCGGCAGATTATACAGAAGACTGAGGAGTATAATCAGCCATTATGCTTGGCGTTTGTGGACTACGAGAAAGCCTTCGATTCGATCGAGACCTGGGCTGTGCTACAGTCTCTCCAACGGTGCCAAATTGACTATCGATATATCGAAGCGCTGAAGTGTTTGTACGAAAACGCCACCATGTCGGTCCGTCTCCAGGATCAAGGCTCCAAACCTATCCAGTTGCAGCGAGGGGTGAGACAGGGAGACGTGATATCTCCGAAACTGTTCACCGCCGCCCTGGAAGATGTTTTCAAGCTTCTGGACTGGAGCGGACTCGGCATCAATATCAACGGCGAGTACCTCACTCACCTTCGATTCGCTGACGATATCGTAGTCATGGCTGAGACCTTGGAAGACCTAGGCACAATGCTCGATGGCCTCTGTAGAGCCTCTCAACAAGTGGGTCTAAAAATGAACATGGACAAGACGAAAATTATGTTTAATATCCGTGTCGCACCCACTCCTCTGAAGGTTGGAGACTCTACACTCGAAGTTGTTGACAATTATCTATACTTGGGACAAACAGTTCAGTTGGGTAAGTCCAACTTTGAGAAAGAGGTCAACCGTCGAATCCAACTCGGCTGGGCAGCGTTCGGGAAGCTTCGCGATATCTTCTCGTCCAAAATACCGCAGTGTCTCAAGACTAAGGTCTTTGACCAGTGTGTGTTGCCAGTAATGACATACGGAACAGAGACGTGGTCGCTTACTATGGGCCTCATAAGAAGGCTCAAGGTCACCCAAAGGGCGATGGAGCGCGCTATGCTCGGAGTTTCTCTGCGTGATCGAATCAGAAATGAGGAGATCCGTAGGAGAACTAAAGTAACCGACATAGCCCGCAGAATCGCGAAACTTAAGTGGCAGTGGGCGGGGCACATAGCTCGTAGAACAGATAGCCGTTGGGGCAGAAAAGTTCTCGAGTGGCGACCACGAACCGGAAAACGTAGTGTTGGCAGGCCTCCCACTCGGTGGACCGACGACCTGGTGAAGGTCGCGGGATGCGCATGGATGCGGGCAGCGCAGGACCGGTCGTTATGGAAATCCTTGGGGGAGGCCTTTGTCCAGCAGTGGACGTCTTTCGGCTGAGAGAGAGAGAGAGAAAAACAATCATACTTTCTACTAATATTATAAATGCGAAAGTTTAGATGTGAGTTTGTGAGGAAGTTTGTTACTCAATCACGCAAAATCTACAGGACGAATTTCAATTATTTTGGTATCTTCTCTCAGCCTAAAGACGTCCACTGCTGGACAAAGGCCTCCCCCAAGGATTTTATCCACGGGGGGTTTTGCCGTAATCGCAACGCTTGGCAGGCGGGTTGGCGATCGCAGTGTGATGGCATAGTACGCGGAAAGATGCTGCTGCCCATCCTCCGGTGTTTTAAATCCTTTAGTCGCCTCTTACGACACCCACGGGAAGAGATGGGTTGGTGCTATTCTAGGGCCACACCACAGGCCACAATTTTGGTATACAGGTATTAAAATACCGGAAATAGCACATAGGGTACTTTTTATCTCGAAATTCCCACAATTAGCCCCGGGCCGTGGCTAGTATTATAATATGAAATTATGAAGTGCCGTATAGTAGGAGTCCCCATCCCCGGCCGCCATCAGGGGGGCCTAGGTTCGATTCCCAGAGTGGGAAAATATTTCAACTTATTTTCAAAGATGTTTTCTTTCTGTGTTTGTGTCCATCGGACCCACGACACAAACTTAGAGCTTAATTGGGCCGTTGAATGTTGTCAACTTATTCTCTGAACCCAATTTACCTAGCCTATTTTTTAATAAGTAATTTAATAATTATTTTCTGGTACTGAAATGTCGTACACTCACTACTACTTATTGTACTTAAACTGAGAATTATTTGCTTGATATCTACCATATTTGAATCAACAGCAAATCTTAACCGTCATCCTAACTAAATTCATAAATTCAGGTACCTAACGTCTTCTATTGCGTGAAATATAACACGCACGCAACAACTTTCCTTACTTAGGGTAACTTAACATGCAGTTACTGTAAATACTACCAGTGAAATTTTAGCTTTCCCCTCTGTTTCCACGAGTCTGAGTACATAAAATAGGTACTACCTAATTTGGTCTGTGAAGGTCTTTTCAAAGTAATGGTTTGTTGACTTAATGTACCTAAGTATAGTTTTGTAAAACATATTATACTAAAATTTAGCTCACATATAACTGAAAGAACAAATAAAAACATGGATTCATTTATACCGAAAATTTTAAAAGCAAATTTAACGCAGGCGAAAATTGTAAAATAACTTTAAAAAATCAACACTTACTTAATAAAGCGTATTTTCCTTTGCCACGAGCCTCTTCCACATCCATCACATCATTATCAGCGGCTTCCACCAAACATAACATCACAAAAATATAAAATAAACATTGAATATCCATTTTTGGAACGCAAATGTAATTCAAATAGTGTTGTCCCGTTGTTACGAACCTTCGTCGATATTTTTCGATTTTTAAATATTTTTATCGATATTTCAAATATGGAATAATCTAAACATTTTTTGACAGCACACGTCAACGACTAAATAAGAAATGGGCGGTGGCTGTCAGTATTACAGTGACATCCTGAAGTGTTAATGAAGTGATAAGTGGCGCGAAAGTGTTCAGCGTGTTTGTAAATTATTATATTGACAGATTTTTAAACAGTTTTTATTTGATAATATGTAGAGAGTTTGTTTATATAGAAAATCGACTCGTTTAAGATAGGACAATATTATGTAAGTAGTTGTTAAGTGGAAATAAATTGGCTAACAATGTAACTTGTTGCAGAGAGTATAAATATCTTAAATCTAAAAATACCTATGTTAAACACAAAAATACATATGACAATCACTGCGTAGATAACAATTGTTTAGCAAAAGACGCAATACCGATTTCGATCTCTTCGTCGTTGTTAGATTAATTTCGCTACATCTACACAACTTCTCCAACTAATAACGAAAATAGGTTGGTACATGTGAGCAATCATCGTTAAATTCGGAAATAATGAGCAGATCGCGTTTACGAGATACGTATGGTTTAATTAGTGATGAGGATACGTCGATGTTTTGCGGAATAAAGCAGAATTTCATCTTTATCCCTTACTCGATCCCAACAGTTGCGAGATTAAATGCTGTATTTAGCTGTAAAATTTAGGTTTTATCGATGGAATAAAAATACGATGGAAATTACCTACTATTATAGAATATACTACTAAAGAATTTCTAGCTTAGGTCCGTTCCATTGATTCACTTTTAGAATTTCCATAGGTAACAAAAGAAGTAGGTGGCACATTTTAAGGTTTAAGTCTTCAGTAATCTTACATAAGTTTGAGTAGGTACCAGAAGAAAATTTATAACACTACTAGCTTTCGCCCGCGGCTCCGCCCGTGTGAATTTCCCTCGGGAACAGTGCTTTTTCCCGGGATGAAAGGTACCCTATATCCTTCTCTGTACTTCTAACTATGTGTATGCAGAATTTCAGGAAGATTGGTTTAGTAGATGGAGCGTGTAGAGGTAACAAACAAACAAATAAATAAACAAACTCACTTTCGCATTTATTATATTAGTTAGGATTCAATTTTAAAAACGATTCGATCCGATTTTATTACACTGACTGTTTCATATTTATAACATTTCAAGACAGTAGGTAACTTAACATTCATGTTTATCGATGTCGTCGTTTCTGTCGATTTGGTCCCCACACTAACTGGATATTTGTGGGAGTAATTCCTACTCCACTTTAATGGCTGATGAACTTCATCCAATGAGCTGGTGATTAAGGAATTAATATCTACTTACATTATTATAATACATAACCTCTTATATATATTGTAGTGATAAAGTACGCAACTATACATACCTGTAAAATATGTCCGAAATATGCCAAATAACATTTAAATATTTTTTTAAATAATTAGCCTGTGCCCGCGACTTCGTCCACGCACATCTCAGGTTCTAAGCCGCGTATCATGATGAAACTTACGCCAGATTTTAGGTTAGACCTTCTATAATACAACAGCGAAAACCGCATCAAATTTGGTTTAGTAGTTTTTGCTTGATGCGCGTACAAACATACAGACAGAAAGACAGACAAAAATAAAAAAAATGGTCTTTGCTTCTATTGGCCCTATGAAGATCCCTCATAGTTTTTTTTTCTTAAGTATCTCCTATGTACAGACACAGACCAGTTACAGTTTTATTATATATATATTCTTTGATAGTAGGCAAACTAGCAGGCTAGTTGGTAAGCAAACACACAGTCCATGGATACCTAAAACCCAAAAGGAGTTAATGATGCGTTGACGACTTTTAATAAAAGCTATAAGCTCTTTTTTTTTTAAGTCCCAATGTCAAACCTTTTCAGCTGAGGAAAGTTAATTCCATAGTTTATTGAAATATATATCCCACCAAATACATTTTCATTATAACTGTTGCCAAGAATATATGGCTCGCACTGTCAAAAGTTATTAGATCTTATATAGAGCCTTGCTTCTAACTCTACACACCCCTAATTCTACAAGCTCTAACTTCACCAACTCTACAGCCTACTCCTACATTCTTTCTAGTTTTTGAGTTTATCGCGAACAGACATACAGATGCTTATAAAATGTAAGAATGTATGGGAATAGGCTGCATCTGGGTAAGTTCGCTACACCGTAAACCTCCTGGGAGTAAGATTGTGGTCAAGAGAAAACCCATCTCGCTTAAAATAATGTAAGAATTTAAGGATATGTAAGAAACAGGTAAACATGAATTTAGACAACTTACATAGCCTATGTCACTCGGAGGAATGCAAGTAATCTAACAATACCTCTCACATCAAAATCTGTTAAGCCGTTCAGGACTTATGGGGGAATAAAGAAACTTACATACATACATACATGAATCCTGAAAACATAACATTCCTTTTTTGGTCAGTCGTGTAAAAATCTTTTAAGACAATAAGCCAAGAGTACCAAAACTTTGGCTTTACCGAGTGAGTTCAGAGTTAAACCAAATTGGCAATATCATAGTGCCAGTTATTCTGTTACCTTAATCTTTGAGACGAAGATCCGGGAAGATCTCAGTTGTATTTCTATTTGTGGTGGAGAAACGTTGTAACTTTGTATTAAAGCTCTCCCACACTGTAGTTACAAAATATATTTTGATACTTAGATACAATCCTAACTATCCTACTAATAGTGAATGCGATACTAAATGCGAAAGTTTGAATGTGAGTTTGAGAGGATGTTTGTTACTGAATCACGCAAAATCTACTAAGCGGATTTCGTTCGATGAAATTTGGTATACGGGTAGAAAAATACTGGGAATAGCACATCGGGTACATTTTATCCAGAAATTCCTTCTGGAGCGAAGCCCCGATGTGCGGCTAGTAGTTTGTACCTAAGTAGAATAATATAATAAAGCTGAAGAGTTTGTTTGTCTGTACTCGCTAATGTATGGAATACACGTGCAATAAACTTGCACGTGCCAAACTAGTTCCAACTCCTAGCGTATTAGAAATAGTTTTCACGATTCAGTTGGTATCGTAAGTAATCTTTCAATGTATAAGTGCCTCTATACACACAATTAAATTAATTTAACACGTGAAAACAGTGCATATTAGTATAGTTTTAAACTAAAACTCAAATTCAAAATAAAAAATGGCATATTTATTTCTGTATTATTTTTAATAGTACATTGTTAACGAGTGGGTGAAAGTAACTTTTTTAAGTCCCGAGACGGGGTTTGGCCTATAGTTCAAGGGACTTAAAAAAGTCTTTCACCCGAGAAAAATAAAAACATGAATTAGCTAAAGAAATGATGAGTGAATTATACGGAAGCATAAACAAAACTCTAAACTTGAAAAAAAAATGATCGGATTACTGCTTTAGCTTCCAGCATATTTTTTTTTTCTGTGGCCGGCCAACTATTTAGCTATTAGATTCTTTTTATTTGGTTCCATCATTGTAAAAATGATAAGAAAATCTATATTATAAAAAATTATAAAAACTTCATGTTATTTCAATTTTACATAATATGTTGAATGGCTGTATAGGAATAGAAGTTGGAATATGGTTCAATTAGAATAACGTGAAAATAGAACTAGTTTTTTTTAAATAATTTGACAGCTGTCAGTTGAAAACGATTCTCCCTAGGGCGGAAAAGTATTACTTTCTCTACGCTCCTCAGGCAACTTCAGACTTACTTTCAGAGTATGTGTTCCGTACTGGAATGGGATATTTAGTTTATTTGTATTTTTTATTTTCGATTCTATTTCTATCAACACACAACTTGAGATAAATTAATGGTGATTTGATCTCGGACTTCCGTGTTGACACCGGATATGCTATGCAATCCGCTGATTGGCCGGTGCGCCGACACGCGCGACCTCTGGCGTCCAAAAATCATAAAAATCAGTCACAAACCTATCGCGGCACGCGAAATGTTAGCTGCGGCGTTACGCGCTCATAACAACCAGTGGACGTGATTGTGCTCCTCCAAACCCTACGAAATCGAACTTACGACACTCCTGAAATACATACAGACCAGTGACCCTTGGATATCCCCTGGTGAAGTTCCCTCAGACTCTTACCTACCCGGACAGACACGTGGTACGAGGCCCGAGGACAGCAAAGCGACGTCTGGTGTCTTCGAAAGGTAAGTCCGTTGATCTCTCACCATAAATTTGGCCTTACGAGCCGGATTTGTATTTGTTTCAAAGTTGTGTTGTTCGATTTCAATTTCATTTGCAACAGCGTTACGCGCTAAGCAAAGCCAATATGGCGAAACAAGATTTGTTCGAAAGAGAAATTATTTTAGACGAATTAAAACAAACTTTAGAATTCTTCCCATCTGACGAACAACAGTTCAGGGCTAGATCTAAAGATATAGTTCCAATTCAACGTAAATTTCTTAAATTACAATCTAAAATTGAAAAACAGTTAATTAGAAAAGGTACTTTCGAAAAGGACGAACAGTTGAGCATTCGTAGTACTTTCAACGAGTTGTATTACGCTATCTTAGGTAATATTAATTCTATAAAGCAAAATGAGGATGAAGCCAGGCGCATGAGTCGATCGTGTGTTAATATGTCGATGCATAGCGCCGGGGCCGGGAATCTCAGTCAGCCCAAATTACCAAAGTTGCCCCTACCGTCGTTTTCCGGGGAAACCACTGACTGGCCATCATTTTGCGATTTGTTCAAATCACTTGTTCACAACAATGATTCATACACGGATGCGGAGAAATTTCGATACCTACTTCTTACTCTGAAAAATGAGCCCTTCAATCTCATTAAGTCAATACCTATAACAGACGAAAATTATTGTATTGCGTGGAGTACTCTGGTTTCTCGATACGAAAATAAGCGAGCAATTGCATCAAAACATCTCGATCGAATATTAGATATGGAAACTTGTTCAGATAACTATACAAGTCTTCGTAACTTTTTAAATATATTTCAAGAGAATACTAAAGCATTAGAAATGATGCAATTTCCCGTTGAACAATGGAATTTTCTATTATTAAATATTTTATTACGTAAAATACCGAGTTCCATTCGAAAACGTTTCGAGTTATCATTACTGAAACCAGGCGAAATTCCAGCTGTATCTACTTT
Organism: Ephestia elutella; assembly: GCA_018467065.1. Taxonomy (NCBI): domain Eukaryota; kingdom Metazoa; phylum Arthropoda; class Insecta; order Lepidoptera; family Pyralidae; genus Ephestia; species Ephestia elutella. Next base: position 1,973,083 of record CM031568.1, on the reverse strand, counting down.
AATTGATTTTCTCGAACGAGAACTTTCTGCAGTCGGAATGGTAGATTCCAGTGGTAACGCCCCGGGTAAGAAAAATTATGTAGGTACTTCGAACTCTGCGGCGAAGCCGCGTGGCGGAGCGACAGTGCCCCCTACCGGTAAATCTAGTCCGCGTGCGTTCACAGCAAATGTCACGTCGGACAACGCAAGCAATTCTCAGCCTTCTATGAATGTCAATAAGACAAAAAATTGCTTGTATTGTAATGCGTCTCATATGATAACGAAATGTTCGAGTTTTTTGAATTTGCCACCACACGATAGATATTCATTTGTGAAAGATAAAGATATCTGCGTGAATTGTTTGATTCCGGGTCATGAAATACGACAATGCAAATCCAACTTTGTTTGCCGTACTTGCTTTAAACGTCATCATACATTACTTCATTTCACTAAAGGTGAGAGTAGTGCTGTCTCACTCACTCATGACGCGCAGGAGTCTCCGTCTCACTCCAATGGGAGTTCAGATCCGCCGTCATGTGCAATGTCGTCGGCCGTTGAAAACACTATTATTCATGATGTGTGTGCGTTATCCAATGCGCCCGCGGCACGCATGAATACAGTGCTATTGTCAACCGCGCGCGTTGATGTATGGGTTGATATGCATAAGCGTTCTACGATACGGTGTATGATTGATACCGGGAGTCAAGCGTCGTTCATTACTGAGGCATGCGTACAGCGTTTGGGTTTAGAACGTCGTAATGTCAACACACCGGTGTATGGTATAGGTAGTGACCGTCCAGTACATCCTAAAGGTACGGTTTCATTGTGTTTGACACCTGTCCATGCCCGACAACCTTCTATACCGGTACAAGCATTAATTTTACCGAAATTAATTGCAAATATGCCTAGTATAAAATTACCTTATACAGGCTGGTCTCATATTAATAATTTAAAATTAGCTGATCCGACTTTCCATACACCACAACCGGTGGAGATGCTAGTAGGTGCTGATATACTATCACATATACTACTAGGCAATATAATTAGCGGATCGCCGGGTTCTCCGATTGCGATGAACAGTATCTTCGGCTACCTATTACTAGGTCAACTCACATGCGAGTCTACGACTCCATCCCCCATTCAAGCTTGCGCTAGCTCATTCTACGATGACAGTGACTTGAAGAGATTTTGGGAACTTGAGTCATTGCCGGAAGATAAATCGCTCACGCCCGACGAACGTTTATGCGAATCGATTTTCGAAACCACACACAGTCGTGACGGGACCGGACGTTACATAGTCGCGCTCCCATTCAAACCTAACGCCCCACCACTGGGCGATTCTAGGGAAATTGCACTCGCTCGCTTTCATAAATTGGAACATCGATTGGAACGGAACCCTAAGTTGAAGACGGACTATCATGACTGCCTACAAGAGTACCTCGATCTCGGGCACATGGAACTCGTCGAAACTAAACCCGTGCCGGGTAGGGTATACTATATTCCTCATCACTGCGTGGTCAAGGAGTCCAGTGAAACGACACGCACTCGCGTTGTTTTTGACGCCGGTTGCAAGTCCGCTAACGGTGTTTCACTTAATGAAAATTTATTCATAGGTCCGAAGTTACACCAGGACATTGTCGATATTATTTTAAAATTTCGTAGACATCGCATCGTATTTACGGCTGACATTAAACAAATGTACCGTAATATATTAGTTCAGGAGACCGACAGAGATTTTCAACGCATCCTCTGGCGTAAATCCCTGGCGATCCCCTCCGGGAATATCGTTTATGTACTGTCACCTTTGGCGTAAGTGCCTCACCTTATTTAGCTCTTCGCACAATCAAGCAACTAGCTCATGACGAAGCTACTCGGTTCCCTCTTGCTTCTACGGTGCTGTTGGATCAAGTATTCGTTGATGACGTCATTACTGGAGCTGACTATGAAGATCAAGCTCTGGCTCTTCAACAGGAGCTCATCGCTATTTGTGCTGCCGCTGGTTTCCAATTACGCAAATGGCACAGCAACTGCCCAGCGATACTCGCTGCGGTGCAGATGCCAGTACTTGACGGTGAGCGGCAAAATAGTGTTCCTTTCTGCTCCCATGGAAAGGGATAACCAGACAAAGGTCTTAGGATTGCAGTGGGATCCTTCCACTGATCAGTTCACATTCAGCGTTCAATGTAATTCGGATAAAATTACAAAACGAACCATACTCTCACAGATCGCCAAGATTTACGACCCGATGGGTTGGCTGTCCCCTGTAACTGTATTTGCAAAACATTTGATGCAGTTATTATGGCTTTCCGGCGTTAGTTGGGACGACCGCCCACCCGTGGATATCGTAAACGCTTGGGTCGATTTTATACAAGAGTTACCACTCTTATCACGTGTTTCCATCCCTCGTCAGGTATTTTCCGGATCGTGTAGCATGCAGATTCACGGCTTTTCTGATGCGTCCGAACGTGCATACGCGGCATGCATTTATCTTCGTGTGACCGACTGTAACGGAGGGAGTACCGTCCATCTTCTAATTGCAAAAACACGGGTCACGCCGATCTCTCCGCGGTTATCAATCCCGCGTCTAGAACTCATGGCGGCACTACTCTTATCCCGTCTGTTAGACAAGGTCATACGGATTTACAACATAGAAATGATAAATGTATACGCGTGGTCGGATTCGTCTATTGTTCTGGCTTGGCTGCGCTCTCCGCTCTACGAGTGGAAGACATTTATTTCTAATCGCACTAGCGAAATACTTACCGTAGTCCCGAGTCCACACTGGAGACACGTGCCTTCGGCGGATAACCCAGCGGATGCTCCGTCACGTGGTATGCTACCGTCCACATTCCTAGAGAATGATATGTGGTTTCATGGTCCCTGGTGGCTGCGACAGGATCCTACGACCTGGCCAGCACAAAAGGAAATTTCTCCTACGAATGAAGAAAAACGTAATTTACCTTTAGCTTCCGCTACCACTATTTCTTCGAACGTTGAAGAGAATGACATTTTCAACAGGTTTTCAACCTTATCCAAATTAGTTCGAATTACTGCATATATATTTCGCTTCTATAGAATTTTAAAATCTAAAATTAATAAAACAAATATTTCGTACTTACAGTACATTTCTATTTCAGAATATTCTTATTCTTTGAATCGATTGATTTACATTGTACAACAGTCCACTTTTCAAGAAGATATAAAAAATATCTCTAAGGGGAAAACCCCCTCTAATCAATTGAAGCGGCTCAATCCCTTCATTGATGACAACAATTTTTTACGTGTCGGCGGACGCCTTCACAAATCTCTTCTTTCATACGAATCGAAACATCAGTTAATTCTACCAAAGAAGCATAACTTAACTTATTTGATAATTGATAACGCTCATTTGGTAAATTTGCATGCGGGCTCCCAATCGGTCCAATACTTTCTCTTACAAAAATATTGGATTCTGTCAAGCCGTGACATTATACGGCAGCGCATACATCGTTGCGTGCGGTGTTTTCGCCTACGGCCGACGCATCCGCAACCAATGATGGCGCCGTTGCCAGCCGCGCGATTGAGACCCGAACGTCCATTCTTAAAAACAGCTGTTGACTACGCTGGCCCATTCTACGTTCGCGCCAACAAGGTGCGCAATGCAAAAATTATTAAATGTTATGTCTCAGTTTTCGTATGTATGTCAGTCAAGGCGATACATCTAGAGATTGTATCGGAATTATCTACCGAAGCTTTTCTAGCGGCCTTTCGCCGATTCACGTCGCGTCGCGGCTTGTGCTCGGACATTTACTCGGATTGTGGGAGAAACTTCGTGGGATGTAACAACCAATTGAAGGAGCTGTATCAGTTTCTGCGGAACGATTCAGTCCAAAGTTCGTTGCATGCTCAAACGCTGCATCAAGGGGTCACGTGGCACTTCCAACCCCCGTTTGCGAGCCATTTCGGAGGCCTATTTGAATCGGGTGTCAAAAGCTTTAAGCATCACCTTCTTCGCGTGCTAGGTACCCAAGTACAAACGTATGACGAAATGCATACTTTGTTATGCCAAGTCGAAGCTGTCCTCAATTCGCGACCGCTGTGTGTGTTAAGCGCAGATCCTACGGATCCCTTGCCGTTAACACCGGCGCATTTTTTGATTGGTGGTCCCGTCACGACTCTACCGGACGTATCCTTGACCGACACACCTCCCACACGCCTATCCCGATGGCGGTGGATTCAACAGTGCTTCCAGCACTTCTGGAAGAGATGGAGTCAAGAATACTTGCATGAACTCCAACAACGTAGCAAGTGGTATCACGATCGCGGTGAGCCCATTCGTGAAGGAACCATTGTTGTTGTACGCGACGACAATCTTCCCCCTCTTCAGTGGAGGATGGCTCGTGTGCATGCGCTTCATCCTGGCTCGGACAATATCACCCGCGTAGTTACACTACAGGCCGGGAAAACATTTTTTAAGAGAGCAGTGGTTAAGCTCTGCCCTCTTCCATTAGAATAGGTATCTAATGGCTCCTGCATTCAGCAGTGTCTACCACTGTCCACTGAACCCAAGACCTTCGTCGCAGGGCTGAATGCAGGAAACTATCTTTATTTAATTTTTCTTATTTTAACTACGGTCGTTCTACGAACGCTCAACTTTAGTTTTATAGGAAGTTTCTTATAAGTTTTTTACTTTAGTCTACTAAACTAGTAACTAATTTCTTTTATCTTTAAAAGAATCCCATTCTTTTAAGGTGAGCGGCATGTTCCGTACTGGAATGGGATATTTAGTTTATTTGTATTTTTTATTTTCGATTCTATTTCTATCAACACACAACTTGAGATAAATTAATGGTGATTTGATCTCGGACTTCCGTGTTGACACCGGATATGCTATGCAATCCGCTGATTGGCCGGTGCGCCGACACGCGCGACCTCTGGCGTCCAAAAATCATAAAAATCAGTCACAAACCTATCGCGGCACGCGAAATGTTAGCTGCGGCGTTACGCGCTCATAACAACCAGTGGACGTGATTGTGCTCCTCCAAACCCTACGAAATCGAACTTACGACACTCCTGAAATACATACAGACCAGTGACCCTTGGATATCCCCTGGTGAAGTTCCCTCAGACTCTTACCTACCCGGACAGACACGTGGTACGAGGCCCGAGGACAGCAAAGCGACGTCTGGTGTCTTCGAAAGGTAAGTCCGTTGATCTCTCACCAGTATGAATAATAAAAATTAATTTTGTTAAACCGAAATTGAATATTGCAGAGAGGTTTTTCAGACAAAGAATATGACTTTAACCCGGGCGATGTTGTAGGCAAAAGCTAGATTTATGTTTTTTTTTTAGCCTATCTCGTCTCACCTCCAAAGATCTACCCCATTTCCTTCCAAACCTATCTATCCCTTGCAAATCCAATCCTTTCAAATAAGTTTTTTGTTATTATAAAATTTAATTATATATCGGAGCATTTACATTAGTTAAATTAGCTATGCAGTTTATTTTGTTAGTTAATCAATAGTTTCAATAAAACAGTTCTCAAAACGGTACGCGGTAGAAGTGTTACATAGTCACCCCTCCTCTATTGGACGATTCTAACGATTTATTTGCCATGTATTATCATTACAACCGCAAAATATCCACTGCTGGATAAAGGTCTCCCCCAAGATTTTGGGGGGATTTGCCATACTCACCACGCTTGGCAGGCGGGTTGGCGAGCGCAGTTTTTTTTTGCTTTGTGAGCTTCCGACGCTGCTGCCCATCGGAAGCATTTCCCTTAGTCGCCTCTTACGACATCCATGGAATGAGATGGAGTGGTCCTATTCTAACCCGGGAACCACACGGGTTATTTGCCATGTATACATACATACATACATATTATATAATAATAATAATATCGTTTATTTCTCTCTTACAAGGGCATACATTCACTTATTACAGTCTTGTTCACCCTTGGTTAGAGACTAGCTCCTGAAATAGGTTCCTATGGGAACCTGTGCTACAGGTAGCTAGGCCCCTCCCTCGGTTTACATTTGGTATTTTGATGCCATTTAGTGGACACAAAAGTTGGTAAAATCCTGTAAGACATTAATGAAGATAAAAATTAGTAAAAATAAAAATCCTTATAAAATGTTATTCCTAAGTATGGGTAAGAAAGAGTGGGAAAGCATATAAATTATGATATTGGTAAGCTTTAATGAGTGGGAGTGCGGGTGGCAGGAGAGTGTGAGGAGTGTGTGAGAAGGTTATGTGTAATAAGGTGTGTGTGTGTTTGTATGGATAACGAGTAGGGGAGTTAGGCTTGTCAGGGGATAGAGGCGGCTCAGGGGTCATATTCGGTGACGAGTAGTAGAGGGAAATTCCATGGGGGTCTGTGTGTGTCATTATTTTATTTTATATGTCAGGTCTAAGTAGGTCTTCTGTAGTAGTGTAGTCTAGGGTTTTAAGATATTGGACAACTGCGGTTTTGCATGAATATTTGTGGAGATGGTAGATATTAAGTTTTCTGTGTAATTGGTTGTAGAGGTACGGTCCGAGGTAACAGTAGAAGTGGTGGGAGGTTGCTGTTCTCATCACACGAGAGGGGCAGACAGGTTTTCTTCTACGAGCGCCAGTTACAAGCTTTGGATCAAATTGTAGCTGGGAGTGTTGCTTTAGGATAGTGTAAAGCACGAAAGATTGCCTAACAGTAAGTACGTCCCAGAGCTTGTAAAGTTCTGTCGTTGGATGGTCAAAAGGTAGGCCTGCGGCAACTTTTAGTATTGCTCGTTGAGCTCTTTCTACTTCAATGAGATTGGTTTTAGCAGTGCCTCCCCACGATGTGATGCAATATATTACAAGCGACTGACATAAAGCATTATATACCATCTTGATTACTTGTCGTCCAGCGGCATATCTTAGAGTTTTGAATATGTATATAAGCTTTCTCAGCCTTGATGCTAGTGATTCTGCGTGTAGGGCAAATGTTAGTGTGTGGTCTATTATAACCCCTAGGTATTTAAGGCTTTTAGTTCTTTGGAGAGGAGGGCAGGAGCAATTTAAGTGGCTTTGGGAACATGAGTGAGAAAATATATTTAGGTTGTCAGGTGGTAGTAAATTTGATTTTAGGGCAAAGGGAATGTATTTGGTCTTGTTGACATTTAGGGTAAGAAGGTTGTTCGTTAGCCATTTTTCAACCTTGTTAAATCCCTCTTGAGCTTTGAGGAAAGTGTCCTCCCAGGTGTCACCCTTAAAGAATAGAGCAGTGTCATCGGCGAAAGTGATAATTTTCCCATCCTGCAGTTGAAGCCGACAAAGGCTGTCGATGTAGATAAGAAAGAGGGTGGGGGAGACTATGCTGCCTTGCGGTACACCAAAGGTAAGAGGGGTTTCGTCGCTCGTCCATTGCCCTATTCTGGTGCATTGTGTTCTGTCCGTTAGGAAGTCTGTAAAAAGTTTGAGGGGAATGCCTCGGACTCCTATGCATTCAAGTTTAGCCAGAAGGTGGGGAATGGACACTGTGTCGAAGGCCTTTGTGAAATCGAGAAAGAGGGTAACGCACTTCTTTTTGCCATCCAGAGAGGTAATGATGGAGTGGACCAGGTCCTGGACGGCGTCGCTAGTAGACTTTCTAGCACGGAAGCCGTACTGTGATGTAGCCAGAAGTTTGTTTGACTCGAGGTATTTGGTTAGCCTGTCGTTCATTATCCGTTCAAGGATTTTGGATAGAGCCGGTAATATGGAAATTGGTCTAAAATTGTCAACTCGGTCTTTGTCACCGTTTTTGTGGATGGGTTTAATAAGAGCCCTTTTGAAGGCTGTAGGAAATACGCCTTGCGATATCGATAGATTGCAGATGTGTGTGATTGGTTTTGTGAGCAGCTGTGCATATCTCTTAATGATCTTAGTTGAAATTTTGTCCAAGCCGACTGCACATCTATCTTTTAGGCCCATGATGATATGGAAGACATCATCTTCTAGTAGGGGGGTCATTTGCAAGCTGTGTAGAGAAGTGGGAGATGGTTGTAGGGGGATGTTAAGATCATTGGCGTGGGGTGATATCTCTCTGGCAAGGTTTCTACCAATATCTGCAAAGTATTTGTTAACAGTGTTTACGCTGTCTTTTGGGTCGCTATTATTGGAGATAAGTGAGTGTGAGTGATCAGGAGTACGTTTAGAGCCGCTTATGGTTTTGATGACGTCCCAAAGTTGCTTTTGGCTATTTCGTGCGCTTTCTATTTGTTGTCTTTCGTACATTCTTTTTGCCTTTTTAAGTATTGTGGCCTGTGGTGTGGCCCTAGAATAGCAGCAACCCATCTTTTCCCGTGGGTGTCGTAAGAGGCGACTAAGGGATAAAAAACACCGGAGGATGGGCAGCAGCATCTTTCCGCGTACTATGCCATCACACTGCGATCGCCAACCCGCCTGCCAAGCGTGGCGATTACGGCAAAACCCCCCACGGATAAAATCCTTGGGGGAGGCCTTTGTCCAGCAGTGGACGTCTTTAGGCTGAGTGAGTGAGTGAGAAGTATTGTGGAACAGTAGTTTCTGTAGCGTTTGTATGTGGTAGTTATAATTTCATTTTTTGGATCCTTCTTGTGTTTTTTGTGTAAGTTGTCCCTGTTTTTTATGCATCGTAGGAGACCTTTGGTTATCCAGGGTTTTTGGACGAATGACCTCTTTGGAGTCCTTTTTGTTTTCGTGCAATTTTTTATGGCGGATGATAGTGTGTCTATAAGTAGGTTGGTAGCAATGTTTGTGTCTGTGCATAGGAGAATTGGGGAGAAATCAGTTTCACACATCGTTTGGTCTAGAGTTTCAAGGTCGAGTTGGTGTTTAGTGTCGTTCCTTAGGGGGAGGTTGCGCTTTAGATTGAGACTGAAGGCCACTGTATAGTGATCGGTTAGGGTTGAATTGATGACCAGGCACGATGCGTCCAGTTTGGTTTTTATCATCATGTGGTCGTAGCAGGTACGGCCGTGTGTGGGAAGGATATGTCCGGGGAGCAAAGCATGAGTGGCTAACATGTTCAGGTAGTCATAGTTTTTTTTGGGGGTTGTTGGGTACCAAGTCAATGTTGATGTCACCGCATAGAATTATATTTTGAAAGGTTTTTAGTTTCGAAAGGGTATGGTCAAGCGAATTTAAGAAGTTAGTGATGTCACTATTGGCAGGTGGTCGGTATATTCCCACAACGCAAGTAGTCTTGTTTATTTTTAAAATAAGGCAGTTGGCATCTTCGACTTTGGGCTCTTCGGCCGTTGCGTGCAGCAGCTTGTTGTAGTAAATGGTGACTCCTTCGTTTTGTGTCTTATTTTGTGTGGTTGTGACTTGGATGTAGTTAGGTAATTCTGGTACTTGTTTTGTCCCGGGTAGCCAACATTCAGATAAAACAATTATATCCCAAGGAGTTTCTGAAGATTGTAGAAGTGCTGTAAAACCTGGCATATTACAGTTAATACTGCGGATATTTTGGGATATAATGTTCAAGGTTCGATTGTTTCCGGAAATATGGTCTTTAATTTCGTCCGTGCCGCACTCTATGACCCGAGCCAGTGACAGAGAGTCCAGATCCTGGGCTATAGATTCAATATTATCCATGTAATTTTTTTATGTAATATATGAAATAATTATTTTTATTGTCACGTAACTCACGTGACAATAATAATGGTGGGTAAGTAGATTTTTTTGATAGTCCGGATCTGGATTTACTCCGCTTTTTTGGTATGTATTGTGTGTGTTTTGGTGTCTGTGGAAGTGTGGGTGAAAGTTGTAAGATAAATAATTGAATGTGATAAGTGGGCTTTCCATAAAGTTTTTAACAATCAAAATGGCTATGAAATATATTGCAGGCAAAAATAGTTTAATTAAGCGTTTAGCAAAAGCTGGTAGCAAATAATATTTAAGTAAAGGTATAAAAAAGAAGTATAAGAATAAAAGAAGCGGCCATGAAGACGCCGCTGGGACTAGTCACAAAGCGATGTTTGAGAGTTGGTCTTCTTCTTGGATAAGGATCGGTTTATCGGCTTCTTCTTTCTTCACGTAGACCTTTCCGAAGGAGGCAATCACGCCGTGGCCAGATTTTGGTTTTTGACTTCTTCTCTTGCTAAGTAGTAAAGGTGCCTGGTTTTGCCAGTCAGAGACTCAGATATGAAGATGGTATGCTGGGGCCCAGGGAGCTTGAGCTGCTCTGTGTTCAGGGTCGGTTCCCTTTTCTGTCTATGTTCCTTATTGAAAGATTTGTAAGCTGAGATAAGCGATTCTTTTCGGACGGCGGTGGTGAGGTCCACCACTATGGTATTGGACTTTGCTCTGTGTATGTTGTTTATCTCTGTCTCGGTTATCGTTTTTTGCATACCTAAAGTCGTCGAGATCTCTTTAACAATGTTTATTAGGACCTCTTTGTTTTCGTCTTTTTGTTTTGGTAAGTTACGTATTTCTAAAGAGGAACCAAGGTTACGTTTTTCGAGAGATTCGACTTTGTTTTTTAGGGTGGAAATCTCGCTTTTTGTACAGTTGGTTTTCTTTTTCCAGGACATTTATTTTAGTCTTCATTTCTTCGTGGTTCTCTGACATGCTTGTTATCGTTTCTTTTATGTCTTGGTTTTGTTGTAGGATGGTAAGTAAAGTGTTATTAATAGTATCAAATTTATCTTCAAACATATTTATTAATTCAGATATGTTAGACGTTGGTTGGGATGTCGTGTCTTCGTGGGTGCGTTTATATCGCTTTGTAATGTTAAAGTAAAGATCTTCCGTGCGAGAGCTGTTCGCCGTGTTGAGTGCGGAGTCTGAATTATAATGCTCCAAATTAGTTATGTTAGTATGAGGTCCGCTGCGCGGTGAGCGTTGCGCCGACATTACTTGTGTTATTGTGTGGCGATCTAGGCCTAAATGATCCGACGGCCGGCGATAGCTGTTGGGGGCGTGGCTTGCGTAGGCGCGGCTTTGTAGCAAGGTGGGCGGCTGTAGCGTGGATTTACCGATAGCGGGAGGTGCAAGTTATTGGTTAGTAGCTGCCGCTTACGGCGTGCGTGCGCTTGCGCTGTATACTTATCTCTTTTCCTCAACGGGTATGTCCTTTTCTTTTCGCTGAGGTAACAGCTGCTCAGATATGCACTCCTGGTACTCGCGCGAATTATTCACTGTATTTGTACAGTATTTTAATATTTTAATAAATAAAATAATACTGGCACCGAAAACACGTCTGCACTGTATCGCATCCGAGGGGGAAGGGGAAATTATCACGCCTTTTTCCCGTGGGGGTAGGCAGAGACTAGCGATTTCCACCTGCTACGATCCTTACAGATCTCTCTTGCTTCCTCTACGCTCATCACTCTCTTCATACATGCTCTCCGGTTATGGGTGCTCCTAATATCTCCCTTTTTAAAGAGGTCCGCAATCTGGTTGGAGTGCGTTCTTCGAGGTACTCTTTATTTAAAACGATTAATTTATTTGCCATGTATACGGCGCCTTTAAATAAAAGGCCTAGGCTACTCATTAATATTTAAAACGATTAATTTATTTGCCATGAGTAGTGTATTATTAGGCATTCTAACTCACTTTCGTTCGTTCAGGCTCGCAATGCTCGCCTGAACTCACTGCAGTGATTTAGAATACCTAATAATACACTTTCGGTAGGTTTCCAAAGTAATGCGTTCGCATTAGGTACATTCATTACACTTATAGAATCTCAGGGAGTTTTCATTCAGATCATTCACGGAGTCAGTTCGTTTCGAATGTATATAAATCGGTACTTTACAAATAAATAACATTAAGTCAAAAACAGTCTTAGTGGCTAAAAGAATGAAATTTGTTAAACAATCTCAAACATTACAATTGAACCAAATATGTCCAGAAGAAAAAGTAGACTTTTTCCGCCATTGCAACCTTCTACCTAATACAATTCGGTGTATTATTTGCGGTCCTTCGAATTGTGGGAAAACTAATGTAATCATTGGTCTTCTATTACATGAAAATGGTTTACGTTTTAAAAATGTTTATCTTTATTCAAAAACATTGTATCAGCCGAAATATGTATTTTTAGAAAATGTTCTTAATTTAGTGCCGGATGTATCGTTTGCAAAATATAAAGATAATGAACTTATTTTAAGCCCTCATGATGCAAAACCACACTCCATAATAATATTTGATGACGTCGCATGTGAGAACCAGTCCAATATGAGGGATTATTTTGCAATGGGCAGACATAAGTTTATCGACTGTTTTTACTTGAATCAAACGTATAGTAAGATACCTAAACAGCTAGTAAGAGACAATGCAAATCTTTTAATATTATTCAAACAGGATGATGTCAACCTCCATCATGTTTATGACGAACACGTTAATACTGACATGTCATGGTCTGAGTTTCGAGAAATGTGTTCAAAGGTATGGAGTGAACCCTATAACTATTTGGTAATCAATAAGGATTGTGTAAAGAACAAAGGTTGTTATAGGAAGAATTTCGATACATTTGTCTTGTTTGATGAGAATCAAAATACAACCATATAAGAAGATATATTTGATTAATATCTCCAGTCGATCTATTACCGTATCAAGCAAATAACGTATATTTATCAAGATCATAATGGAAAAAGAGTTAAAAACTCAAATAGTTAAAATAGCAGAAGTTGTTAAAAAGAAAATCAAAGATATGAAAACTATAGAATCGTACAATGATAATGTATTAAATACAGTTTTTAGACCTGTTACTGATCCAATACATCAGTTAGTTAAGGATCGGAACCATAAAATTAAATCAGAAGAAGCAAAGGACGTAATGAAAAATCTTGTAAAAGAGCAAATTACATCACCTGAATTGCATTTGAACACAACTTTCAAAAACAATATTTCTCAACAAAATTATTCTGAAGATGATTCTGATGAAGATTCTAGTAATATTAATACCAGTGATACATCGTATAAAACAATTGATTCAATAGCTAGTCCTAGAGAAAATACTTCATCCTGGTCACTTTCCTCTGAAATATTTAATGATGTTCCTTTTGGTGTCAGACGAGAACGAGGTAAATTAATGATGGGTACAGCACGTGTTTATATAAATGATCGAAATATATCTATAGCAGGACATGATTATCAAATAACGCCAGGATTGGAGGAGTTATTATTGAAAAAAGTACCTAATTTGGATGTTGTTACTAAAAATGATTGTCAAGAATATAAAACCATGTTAATAGACACAAATGCTCACAGACGAGATTTTGATTCTAGTAAACCAATTAAATCTAATAAAGGACAAAAGTATTTGCACATCATTAAACCGCTATTTAAACTGCGAAAGCCTTCAACATCTTCTGTTAGTAATCCTGATGATATGAGCGCAGGAGAAGGATTGATGCTTAAGAAGAGATTTAAAAAAAATACTGACTACATTTACTGGGATGACCCTAATGAGCTAGTAGAAAGACTCAAATTACTTATAGCATCTAAAGATGCAGGCAACACTGGTCTGGATAACGAAATAATTTCAATCATAGAAGAACTACGTGAAAATGGAAGTATAAATTAATAACCGCACATCCTATTTAGATCATTTATTATTTCACTGCGAACGACATAAATTCAAAATGAACGTTGATAAATTCGGTCACCATGTTCATAAAAGACTACGTTTATCAGAAATACTAGATTGTTCAACCAACCACTTAGTTAGATCGAATAACGGCGATTTTGATTTACAATCATCTCGATTAAGAGGAGTTCAAGAACCTGTAGCACATGATGATGCGGTGAACAAAAAATATGTTGATAAAAAAATAACTGATGAAATTACCGCTCTCATAGATGCAATAAAAGCGGATGTAAAAAATAACCTTATTCAGTTCGAAAAAAAGTTTTATACTAAAAACTACATCGATAACATTATTAAACAACAAAATGGCAAAACAACAAGTGGTAAATGAAATTCATAGATCGGCACGCAAAAATTTTGATCGTCGTAATGTAATCTTAACAGGAATAGACGACTTATGGCAAGCAGATCTGGCTGATTTACAATCATTAAAAAAGTATAATAGTGGATATGCTTATATATTAACTGTCATTGATGGATTTTCAAAATATGCATGGTTAATTCCTTTAAAAACTAAATCAAAAAAAGAGGTTCTTTCCGCCTTTACTCAAATTATAAGGGAAAGTGGACGTAGCCCTAAAAACCTACAGACTGACAGAGGCACTGAGTTTTACAACGATGTGTTCAAAGAACATACGAAGTTAATGAAGATTAATCACTATTCATCGTTTTCTACAAAAAAGCTTCTATTGTAGAAAGACTAATCAAAACATTGAAGATTAAATTATATAAATGTTTTAGTTACAACGGTAACTATAAATGGATAGGAAAAACTTTAAATGACGTTTTATTTTCGTATAACAATCAAAAACATAGCGTTACTAAGTTTAAACCAGTAGACATAGATACAAGTAATGAAATCCTTGTAAAAAAAAACATTGAAAAATTCCACGAGAAACGATGTAAATTGTTCAAAAATAAATTCAAAATAGGTGACCACGTTAGAATAAGTAAATATAAGAGTAGTTTTGCAAAAGGTTTTACACCTAATTGGTCTACAGAAATTTTCACAATTAAAACGGTTAATAATACTAAACCAGTTACATATTTAATACAAGATCAACATAAACAAAATATCTTGGGTTCATTCTATCAAGAAGAGTTACAAAAAACTAAGTATCCGAATATATACTTAATTGAAAAAATTATAAGGAAAAAAGGAACTAAATTGTTTGTCAAATGGTTAGGACTTCCTGACGAAGAAAATAGTTGGATAGATAAAAATTCTATTGTATCATAATACATATAACTGTTAATATCTTACATTTTGCTCATTATATAACAAGAAATGAAAGGAGGTGGACTTGTCAATAATTTGATAAACAATATCCCGTTTGAGCTTCACTTACCAGGATACAATTATTGCGGACCAGGCACTAGGTTACAAGAAAGGTTATTGAGAGGTGATAAAGGTATTAACAAATTAGACGAAGCTTGTAAATACCACGATATTGCGTACAACGATCCAAGCCTCTCCGTTCGCCATAAAGCAGATCTTCAACTGATGAAAATGGCAAAGAAGCGATTACATTCCAAAGACGCTGGCAAAGGAGAGAAATTGGCATCGTGGATAGTTAATAAAGTTATGAAAGCAAAATTAAAATCAGGTGCAGGGATAAAAAATTTAAAACCATTGTTTCAAAAATACGTTCACAAATAAAGAAACTAAAATCAAAGGATAACAAATCTGCTATAGTATATGCTTATGAGGCAGCAAAAAAAATGTTTCCTAAGACATGTCACGTTCGTTTACCAAGAATAATACCAATCCCTAAAACAGGAGGGATTTTGCCTTTGATACCAATTTTTGCGGGTTTATCAGCGCTAGGTGCTTTAGCAGGAGGTGCCGCTGGTATAGCTAAAACTATAAATGATTTTAAAACTGCTCGACAGAATTTACAAGAATCTGAACGACATAACAAAACCATGGAGTCCATTGCGATAGGTAAAGGATTTTATCTAAAGCCGTATAAAAAAGGAAGCGGGTTATTTTTGAAATCTACAAAAAACTAATAAGTAGGCTACCCAAGCGTGCTCTTACAAATATTGATATTATTAAATATGCTAAAAATATTCCATACTTTCGAGGTGTGTATATGAGAAATAGATTACCACGTAAACCAAACCCCGTAGAGTGTGGTATATTGAATTTAGACAGCTATAATAATAATGGAACTCACTGGGTAGCCTTTGCAAAAATAAATAATTATTGTGAATACTTTGATAGTTTTGGTAATTTAAGACCACCCAATGAATTGGTGAAATATTTGAATGTAAGTGATATAAATTATAACTATACGAGATTTCAAAACTTTGATACTGTAAATTGCGGTCATTTGTGTTTAAAATTTTTGCAAGACTTTTGGAGTTAGTGTTGTATATAATTATTATTACTGTCCAATAAAACATCATTTCTATAATGTCTTTCACTCTGTCCATAACTGGAAACAGCTCAGTGCTAACAACAAACTATTCCCCTCCATTAGAACTTGATGGGCAATATGAGTGCTCTCTTTTACACTTCTCTACATTTAATTCTATACCAAATATTACAAATACTAATAATAAATTTTATTATGGCATTGATGAAGTTGTTGAAATTCCTGAGGGAGCTTATGAACTCCAAGACATCAGCGAATTTTTACAATCAAAGGTAAACAATTGTGTTTTCAAGTTATTATGCAACAATAACACGTTGAGGCTATCGATATTCTGTTCGAAAGATATTCATTTCGAAAAACCAAATTCGATTGGACCTTTACTTGGTTACGGTAGAACTTTCCTAATGAGGGATATATGGTACAAGTCCTCACTACCAGTGAACATTCTACCTACAACCGTGCTGCGGGTTGAATGTGATATTACTGGAGGCTCTTACATTAATGGAAAATCAACTCATATAATTCACGAATTTGCTTTGAATGTCCCTCCAGGCTACAGAATAACAGAAATTCCAAAAAATACCATATATTTTCCAGTTAAAAGAAGTATATTAAATAGTATAAATATCAGAATATTGGACATAAAAAATAATTTAATCAATTTTCGAGGAGAGGAAGTACAATTGTACTTACATTTGAAGAAAATATGATCGAGTACAATAAATATACAACTTCATCTAGTCAAAAGACTAGTACCACTCAAGCGATCAAGAAGAACACACATACTTGTAATAAAAAAAGAAATTAACAACTGTCAATATAAATTTTCTCAAATCTATTGGGTTGCTAAAATGAGTATTTTAAGTATAACTAACCCACCAGTTTATGACAACTCCATAGACGGTGTAGAAACTCATTCGTATAAGCCGTACATAACTACTTTCAATAGAAATGATGAAATTCGGATACCTATAAACCAACAAGATTTATATGTGCTTCCATGCGCAAGTACCTTGTATGTTGAAGCCGTAGTAAATGTTATCAAAGGTGAGAAGAGGGAAGCAGTTCCAGTAGTACAGTTTACAAACAACCCTCTTCTATTCCTATTTCAAGATATAAGATATGAATTAAATGGTGTTGAAATAGACAAAGTAAAGAATGCTGGCGTAACTACTACTATGAAAGCACTGGTATCTATGAACGAGGCTGAAGCCAAGGTATCCAAAGTGTGGGGTTGGGATATACACGGAACTAAAAATGAAATTGGAGGTCATTTTGCTGCGTCAGTACCTCTCAGCAACATACTAGGCTTTGCTGAAGATTATAAAAAAATTATTGTCAATTGCAAACATGAGCTTATTTTGTTACGAAGTAATACTAATCTGAATGCTCTAAAGCTAAACACTGGCGAAGAGGTTGAAAGTATCGATATAAAAAAGATTGTATGGCGTGTGCCTCATGTTAAAGTATCAGATAGAGAAAGAATTAATTTACTTAAAATACTCGAAAAAGACCGACCCATTCAATTAGTGTTTAGAAACTGGGATCTTTATGAGTACCCTTTATTACCAAGGACTACAAAACACACCTGGTCAATAAAAACTTCATCACAAATTGAAAAACCTAGGTATGTTATTTTAGGGTTACAAACAAACCGAAAAAACAATGGGATAAACGATATGTCTCGGTTCGATCACTGCAATATTCGAGATGTTAAAGTTTTTTAAACTCTACATATTACCCATACGAAAGTTACAATACCAACTTTGCAAATCATAACTATGCGTTAATATACGAGCAATATGTAAACTTTCAGCAGTCTTATTATAACCGCCCATGCAACTCCTTGTTGACTGCTCAAGAGTTTAAAAATTTTGCGCCATTATTCGTGATTGATTGCTCAAGACAGAACGATAATATTAAATCAGGTCCGGTCATCAATATTCGCCTTGAACTAGAGTGTGATAAAGATATACCTGATCAGACAACAGCTTATTGTCTAATTCTGAATGATTGTATAGTTGAATATAGACCTCTGAGCAACATTGTACGTAAAATATCATGAATTCAATTATTTTTGTTGATGTTCAAGGCTTCAAAGATTGTTATAATAAATTTATAATCAAAGAGTTTGCATTATCTACTGAGGAGTTCACTCAAGTTTTTTTAATTAAACCTCCATATGCATATACTACATTATCTACGGAAGAAAAGAAGACCGTTAGGTACCTTGAGCGACAGAGAGGAATCACTTGGAGTGAAGGTCATATTGACTCTAGAGAATTTAAAAGAATTATTACTCCATTAATGCAAAACAAAACAATTATAATGAAAGGTCTCGAGAAACAAAAATGGATAAAGGAACTATGTGATAATTGTATTTTAATAGACATAGAGGACCAAGGAAGTCCTAGTTTTGCCATTTTATATAAAATGTATTGTAAAAATGATGGTGAATTAAATTGTTTAAGCCATAAAAACTATTGTGCACTAAAAAATGTTGTTTGTATAAAGAAATGGTATTTCGAAAATACTTTGAAATAAATATTATCAAATCAAATATAATGTATTTTCTTTTATTTATTCATATCCTTACCATAATCAGATTTTCAACTGTCCGCAATTCATCGTCATGATTTGTTGCAACATGTTTCCGAGTTGACCTGAATTAAGCATATTATTTTACTTCACGTGCATCATCACGTGTACATTCAACGTGTTTGAATAGGTATATGAACAGAAGTTATAAATAAAATTTATGATTTTTCTACACATTTATTATAAATTATAATGTAAAATAAAATACCTGAAGAATATACTAAACAAACATAATCAAAAACGATTCTATATTTTACTAGGTTTCGCCCGCGGCTTCGCCCGCCTGAATTTCCCACGGGAACAGTGCTTTTTCCCCGGATGAAAAGTACCCTATGTCGTTCTCAGTACTTCTAACTGTGTGTACTTATGCAAAATTTCAGAAAGATTGGTTCAGTAGATAAAGTGTGAAGACAAACAAATTCACTTTCACATTAATTTATAATATTAGTTTGGATTAGGATAGAATTATACATGTAAATTATAGGTTCACTATTATTTGCAAACACTATTTAGAAATAAAACACCTAATTATAATATATTAAACATTTATTTTGGTTTTATTATAATTTTCTTTACACCATTGATATAAACAATATACATTTTTATAAGCGCACATATCATTGTGATAAATACAAGATTGAATGTGCGAACAATAAACATCATACAATATTTCAAAATGAGGGCAGCCAAGGTCTTCTAAATCATACACATTGGTAGTGTTTAACATATTTTTCAACCATACCACTTTTTCTGTACCCTTAGCTAATATATTCTTATTTTTTAAGAAATCCTTTATACAATTTTTATAATTTCTGTATGGCACAAAACCTTGATTCCAGAAAATCTCTATGTCTTTCCATCCATTCAACACGTAAACGTTCCTTTACTTTTAACTTATAGAACGGGTATGGGGGCTTTACAAGTAGTACCATCACTTTCCGTTTTGATAAAATTGCTATTTCTTTAGGTATGAATTGATTTTTTTCATTCTTGAAGCCTTCAACATCAACAATAACGTACATGTTATATTCTATACACAATAAATCTTATCTTGAACAATTTAAAACAAATTAAGCAGGGGTTTATACCGAAGCCTTAATACGACTGACAAAAATTCGTATACATTTCATATCAAATACTATAAATACTTTTAAGCTCGCACCGATCATTAGATACATTTTAAAAATTCTTAAGCTATGCGTTATGTTAAAAGTGAAAAACTACTTTAAGAATGAAATTATACTTACAATTACAAGTAATACATAGTAAAAGTACAGAATAAAAATTAATTTACATACTTACTAAAACACATAAAGATTTAATATATTAAAAAATAAAAAATAACATAATTTAAAACAACTTACTATTAAATTTATACATATGTATTTTCATTACATATGTTTTTGCAAATTTTGTGAACTATGTTTTCAGTCATAGTTAAAATTTCGTCCACAACATCACTCACTATGTACTGAGCACTAACAAGAGTATTGTCACTATCCAACGTTTCTGGAGGCAATAGATCCAGAATCTCTATTTTGATAAGTCGATACGCTCTTCTATTTGCCTTCGTTTTCACATATGAAGCAGGCACCAATGGTGGTAACTTTGTCACTTGCTTCTTTCGCGGCGCTGGACATTTTCTTTTGGCCTTTTCCCTTGCCTGATCCTGTGCAGCCGCGGCGACATTAGGGACTTCCTCAACTTCGTTGTCACTGAAGTCATCGAGCCGTTGCGCGTTTTGAAACCACATGTCTGAAGGATCCATTTACTAGAAAAAAAAAAAAAAAAAAACTGATTAGTTAATGCTATTTTACAACTAAATCTTTTTGTATTCTTCTGAAAGGAATAATACATAGTAGTACTCTTTATACTCAGTAGGTAGATACTTACATTTTTGTTCAATTAAATAATGATGACTATCACACAACACAACGATGGTGCGCACACGTAAAGGGTCAGTGACTGCAATGACAAAAATGGACGTTCGTTTGAGCGTGATGCAATATGCGATACATGTTACTTTTTGCTTACATCGATTGAATTAAACAACGTGAATTTAGTTTAAAAATGTATATTTTCATATAATTAAATTTTATTAACTAAAACTACATAATTGTTGTAACTATACAATAAAAATCTTTATGATGACATATATATACGACATGTATGTATAAATCTTTAAAACTATAAATATTAATTATGATTGGATGACATGAAAATATCGAAATCTTACTACTATTACCACTTATTATTAACATAATTTTATACACGCAAAAAGTATTTAATTAATCACCAAATAATATCGAGCGATTACCCCAAGCCCTAGTTGAAATACAATCATGTGATACCAACCGTTTATCGTCATTAGATGATAAAACAACTTTATTAACCCTCTGTGTAAATATTTCATGTTTAAGTGACTTGAATAGCTCTTGTTTTCTCCGTATAATATCACCCGTGAATAAAGTTTTTTTATAATCCGATTTATGTATATCATGTACTACACATTTTTTTACCCCTTTTGCCTTTTTGATCGTAGATCCGGTTGATTCAACACAATATAATTTTGGTCGTAAACCTACAAATTCAGTTATTATTTTTCCCCCATTTCGTCTTTGAATAAACCCGGTATCTTATTATTCAAAAGAGGTAAGTTGAATTGATTATTGAGGTCATAATTGCTAGTATCAAAATAAGACAAAAAATATTTCTCGAGGTCGTCATAAAAATCTTTAGTGTGTATCTCATATATAAAGCTATCCGTATCTGTATAGCACAATTTAACTCTATGTTGATAATATGGTTGAATCACTGAGTAATGAAAATCATACATGTGACATTTTGACAGCTCTAACACCGCAAAACCTATGTAAATGGGTTTATCTAGTATATTTTTCTGGATTCATTTGTATTGCTACTAAGTTTTCTGAAAATATGGAAGCACTATGAAAGTTTGGTCTAGCAATTAACGATTCTGCACATGTCTTTTTCTTGGTTTTGTTTTGATTATCACTCCATTGATTCACTAATTGAATATTTACTCTATGTTCATTATTTTCAAGAGTTTTTCCAAAAATACTATTGTTTAATAGTTTAAAAAAATCTTGTTCAAATGGTGATCGTGCTTTTTGCCTCAGTTCAGTATTTAGGTCAATGTATTTTTTTAGATATGCACTTTGTTTGAAGCTGATAACACGATGCACTTTTTTTAAAAGCAGGCCATGTTTTAAACAATTTTTTAAATGTACATAATGTATTACATAATGATATTTATCATATAAATTAGGAACTAGTTTTGCAATTTTTCCTCCAGGTGGAACGCATTTTTTCAGGGCAAAATGGTAGATCGTTATGCGTAGAGTGTAAATAGTCGGGATAAATCAAATCGACCTCTAAAATAAATCCATAGTCAGCATCATCTCTTATATTGGTGATATCCAATTTATTTATTTCATTTTCGTTTAGAAAGCGAAAATGAGATAAGGGTAGAGTTTGACACATAGCGTAACCATATAAATTGTTACAGTCTACATAAGATATAAACACGTTTTCTTTTTGTGGATCATAGTTAGATAAATATTTATTATTGCTCTTTGCATAACGACGCGAACACATACAAATACCACCTCGAATTCCAGCTTGTATCATTCTTATAATAGCTAGTTCATCTATTAGTTCGAGTTGGATACCGGTCTTTAATAACATTGCATCAAACGATAAACTTGGAGCAGTTAAATAAAATGCTGGATCGAGTTGATAATGTTGTTTAGAAGTGTTTCTAAAATTTTCAAAAACATCCGACAACAATAGCACGTCAGATTTAAGATAAAGATCTGTATAATCACCCAAATTTTTAATTTTAAACTCGGACCACATTGATTGCGCATGATAATAATCGTCATCGGATATTTTTTCATTGTTTAATGAGTTAAAAAAACAGTCTTTACTCGGAAGAGACATTTCATCATATCGTTTTAAGTCTGTCATATAGGCATATGGGTATACTCCCTTACGCATTAGTAATTTGAATTTATTTTGGTCAGGAAAATAGTTCCTCAAATTAATGAACTGGTTAGGTTTCATAGTTTTTGTTAATTTGTCTAAACTTGTAGCTAAAAATTTAAACGAATCTACAAATCGTATTTGTATGCATTCGTTTCCTGACACTTGTACAAATTTGGTAAACGAAACATAATTCTCTTTATTTTTTGCAATGACTTTGAGAGCTCCGGGTGCTTCTCCTAATTTTTTTATAAAAAGATGGCAATCGTAACCCGAAAGATTGTGAAAGAAAATAGGAATGAATTTAGGTCGTTTATATTGAAGGTTACAATAACTGTGCGCAGCACCGCGGTATTTTCCGGTCATATGACAATGATCTCTTACTTTATCATTAAACAATAAAAAGTTACAAATGTGACAATGTGTAGAAGATTCAAATTCTTTAGCAGCGGTCTCAGTAAACACAATGGGAACATTTTTATTAAGTGTTTTACTTATTGATTGAACGTCGCGATAGAGACAACTAACAAATTTATCAACGCAATCTGTCCCACGGTATGAAATTATTCGATTGTTCTTACCATCAAATGAACAAACGATATGATAAGCGAATGCAATAGGAATATGTAACTGACGGTTTACCGTGTTAGCGGTATTGGGATCCGCATCACACCCTTGTACTGTAGCAGAGTATATAGCAATGGAATTAAATAAAATATCTTGATCCTGTGGGATGTGCATTTATTGTTAGACAACACAAAAGCGAAGGTGTCAAACATTTTAAAAACAACATAGAACATACATTCTAATGAGGTACAATTTACCATTAAAATAGTTCCTATTCAACACACCTCCTTAAATTGTACCGTAGAAGCTCTAATTAATACCTAATATAAAACTAACAGTAAGATAAAGTAAAATAATAACCAAAAAACATGACCAAAAAAATAAGCACTAACAATATCCTAACCTATACCTAAACCGCTAACACATAAATAATATTTCTGCTTTGGCAGCGGTTTCGTTAAGATATCTGCCAGCATCAAATCAGTAGAAATAAATCTCAATACAATATTTTTGTTATTTCTCAATGTATCCCTTAAGAAATGATGCTTTATGTCAATGTGCTTACTGCGGGCATGAAAAACAGGATCTTTTGCAAGTGTAATAGCTCCCTGATTGTCCGCATGCAACGTCACCCTACTAAAGTTATGTAACTCTATCTCACTTAATAAGCTGTTAAGGTAAATAGCTTCTTTCATGCTTAAAGCTAAGCTAACATACTCAGCTTCGCACGTTGAGGTAGCAACGCACTTTTGTTTTTGTGATTTCCAAGAAATCGCAGCACCTGCCAATATAAAAACATTTCCCGAAAAGCTTTTTCGATCTATATGACAGTTTCCAAAATCGCTATCTGAATACCCTATTAAAGACTTACTTGTCTTTTTATAGATAAGACCATATTCCCTGGTTCTTTTAAGATATCTTAAAATCCGTATAGCTGCTTTCCAACATCCTTTATCAGCATTATCCACATACTGACCCATCTTTGCTACAGCATTGGCTATATCCGGCCTAGTACCTACGGATAAATAAATAAGACAGCCTATTAATTCCCTATACGGAAAGCTTTTATCGATATTTTCCTGCATGGGTTGTAACTTTAAACCCACCTCCATTGGCGTAATATGTATTTCTATGCAATGTTTTTGTCCAAATTTATCAACAATTTTATCAATGTATGAAGTCTGTGACAACTTTAAACTCTTGTCACTCCTGACAATATCTATGCCTAAAATAAATTTTGCAACTCCATAGTCCTTTAATTCGAACTCCTTGGCCAATTCAGATTTAAAGCTTTCAATAAAAACTTTTTTCTGACTTGCGATTAAAATATCATCGGTGTACACACAAACAAAGAGTTTGTTTCCGTCCTCGAGATTCTTGAAGTATAAACAAGGCTCGTTCAAAGATTGATTCAACTGCATTTTCTTCAGTTTTTCGTCCAATCTTATGTTCCATTGCCTGCCCGATTGTTTCAAACCATATAGAGATTTTGATAACTTACAAACGTTACCACCCGCCGCTATGTCAGTAAGCATTTGTCTAGCTCGTTCCCTGACCAAACTATCCTCTTCAGTTTTCAATAGTTTATTTAAACTGTCTTCTAGGAGCTCTGGAATTTTCATATACACCTCCTCTTCTAGATATCCATTTAGGTAAGCCGTATTGATATCTACCTGATGTATTTCCATATCTAGCTCCATAGACAATGCGGCAAGTAACCTGACTGTACTAAGCCTCATGACAGGAGCAAAAGTTTCACGATAGTCAATACCGTAGTGCTGACTAAAACCTCTTGCTACTAGTCTGGCTTTCTTCTTTTCAGTCTTGTCTATGTTAAGTTTCGTGGTG